>CP092886.1:111581752-112181752 GCA_030710605.1 Cordylochernes scorpioides | reverse complement strand
TACTTGGGATACGAAAAATCAGCGGCGGAAGGCGAACAGCGAGGGAGTGGCGTTATATCGAGAAAAATACATTGATGTCGATTGGGACAAAACGAAAAAGCGGCCTAAGGCGAGGGTGGCGTTATATCGAGTGGCGTTATAACGAGAGTAGACTGTATAATTAATTTCAAATGTATGCAAGATAAATAATTAAATAAAGCTCTTTAATATATATTCAGTGATATAGTTTCTTCTGTTTGTGAGGCTCAGCAATTTTATCATTATATTTATAAGAGCTCATACACTTAACACACTCATGTGAAGATTTAAAATACATGTTAGCAATATGTAAATTTGCTAAATATTATGTGAATAAATTAATCAACGCGCTCCTTTACAATTTAAATCTGGAGTTTCCTCCATTTGGGGCTACAGCTAGGGCATCCGGTTCCGGTCGCTACATCCCTACCTACAGTATAATCACTAGAGTTAGTTATTCACTACCTTCTAGTTTAGGGAAGTCGAAAAGTAAATTATTATTTACTGTAGTAGGTAGGTGTAGTAGTCGTAGGTTCCGTTCGCTACATCCCTACCTTCCGTATAATTGCTAAAGCTAGTTATTCACTACATTCAGGTTTAGGGAAGTCGAAAAGTAAATCATTATTTACTGTGATAAAGTCGTAGGTTCCGGTCGCTACATCCCTACTTACCTATAATTGTTAAATTTAGTTATTTGCAACCTTCACGCTTAGTGATGTCGTTAAATAAATGACTATTCGCTATATTTATAAAAATCTTCCACATTGAACTATGCCATTACTACTCCGATATAAAATATTGTAAAAGCCGGACTCATCCGTAAAGAACATTTCTAAATACTCCACGGATGCGACTCTTGCATTGTTGTAGCAATAATATGTGTGCGGTAATAAAAATGAATAAATCCTCTCGCGCATTAGGTTTCTTTATTAAATATTCTATTGTAAATAAACTTACTGCGAAAGGTTTTATATAATTTGTAAATTATATTTCGCAGTTCTTCTTATATTAGGCACAAATATGCGATAATATACATTTAATTTTCTTATATATAAAAGTCAATGTCTGTTGTCTGTTTCGCGATAAACTCAAAAACAACTGAACCAATTGTAACCAAATTTTGCATGTCGCTTCTTATAAACCTGAGGAAATTTTTCGGCTACAATTTGATTAGTATTTTTAGCTATTTATTTTTTTCATTTGAAGAACCTTTTTTACGCGGAGTAAATACGAGGCGAAGTAACAACACCAGACCAATTAAGCGACAAATGAGCGTTCTGCATTTTTTTTTTCAAGTTGCTTGCGTATTTTTTTAAAAATATTTTTTTTATACGAGTGTTACTTTTTTTTACAAAAGTATTGAGTATTGAGAGAGAAATATATATTACTAAGTTACGGTAAGTGCACACAATGCAATTAAAAAAACATTACAAAATTAGCGTTACTGTATGTAAATAATGGCTTTGTTCTGGCCTTTTTTTATTGTTTAAAATGCAGTCGCAGTCATTAGCAAACACATATGTTTGCCTAATTTACAATTTACATGTGCTCTTTTATTTTTTACAGAAAAATATTTACATTCCAGTATTTTGGATTAATTTTTTATAACCCTATTTTTTCTTATACTAACTGAGAAGATGGGCATAGCAGTCAAGATCCATCGCAGTCACTCACTCAACTCAGGTAATTTCAAAAGTTAATGTTCTGGGGCGGATACCTCGGGGGTTGAGTGGAGAAGCTGCCAACTATTTAAACTATATTGATTTTGAAACAACTAAATGGATTGCAAAAAATAATTAAATAAATACCTAAACACTAATATAATACAATTTTTGTCATCACACACACTTTTTGCCTGTTGTTTATGTGTTACTTCTGTATTGCTATTCTATGGCACTTCTACTATTTATTATTGATGTACTTTCAGTATAAGGGAAATTGCACTCGGGGGATTCTCGGGAGAAGCCGTGTCATTCGTCTAGTAATATACATATTCTCAAATAGCTCCATCCAGATGGGACAACTGTCAATCATCCCTGGACCCCGGGAGGGGGGACCACAGGTGTGGGGGCTTCTGGGAAGCTGATATGTAAATAAGGAAAACGGGACGGTGGCTAACGCCGTTCATTAGGATTAACTTTTTAACTTGGGGTAAGTTGTACAAAACTCTCTCTCCCTACAAATACCCCTTATAATAAATTATTTATTCCCAAATTTGCCCTTGCTTTATTTATCTCCGCGACATATTTTGGTGGAGATGCTGGGTAAGTTAGGGAAGACAAACTGAAGATCGCCGAGAAGACCTTGAAGCCATGGGTGCTGTGATCTACATTTTCGGAGACTGACATCAGGATTCCACCGCCGTGCTAAAGCCAAGACTTCCCTCGAAGATGACGATGTCCCTATAGACGATACGACGACAAAGCCGCTCTTCACGCCGCAAGAAAATGGACGCAAAGGTACTAGGGACAAAGTTCCAAGACTTCGATGGAATCCTTGGCAGAAGCACGTCAAATCCACGTCAGTATCTACAATAATTGCTAGCTGTGGGTCACAGCTCCCATTGGAAAGAAGCTATGTAACATAGTATTTATTAATTTTATTTATGTAACATAGTATTTCTTAATTTTATTATTTTTTTATTTAGCAGAGTGGTCATTTTTATGTTTTATATCTTGCGACTCTGTAAATTTCCCTCGTGGCTTATCTTTTGTTTACTTTGGATAGTTGGTCCTTCCCTGAAATAAATTTTGTTTCCTCCTGAAGATTTTGTCTTCCCTAATATTCCACGTGGCAATATGAATTATTTTATAAAATATGATGAAAAAACTTGACATTTTCTACTCTACTTTTAAACTCTTTTCAAGCATATGATTATATTATATTATGTAATATTGTGCTGAAAGAAGGTGTTCGTGTGCGATAAGAGATGAGCAGGGAAAATCGAGAAAAAGCATTATTTTAAAGGGAGAGGTGCCTTTTTATACTACATATATGATAGCATAAGCTAGAAATAATATTGTGCAGTGGTAAATATATCTGCAAATAAACTAGAGAAATTGATAGAAAGGCTCTCAAGTGATAGAGTAAGCCTTATGAGAGAGACGCTTAAAAATACTCACAACACAGAAGTGTTATATTTGTCTCACTAAAAATGCAAAGTGAAACGATGTTAATATCGTTGGAATATTTAACGGTAGATAATGTGAACGTTGAAAATATATAGTTACGGGTGAAATAAAGTCGATATCTCATGAGACAAACTGTTCATACCAATCGGGTCGAAATCAACAGAACCGATTTGGTGCAAAATAATGTTAATTCGATGTATATAACTTTAAATAAAATTATATTTCAAAATAATTATAGGGAGAAATAAATAGATAACAATAACAATATTTACTTATCTGCATGTATAGGGTCACAGAAAGGCGATTAAATTTGTTTTGAATAGACAAGGAAAACAAAATCGATACATTTTATATTTAAAACTTTTCTACAAACCATATACAGAAAGGCTAAAAATTGAAAGAGGAGGCCCTTTCAATTTTTAGCATTACTGTAGGTATAACATCTGTTGAAAAGTTTTTTCAATTAAAAAAATTGAGTTTAAAATTTGTTTCAATTTTCAGCGATAGATAACGATAAGATGAGGATGACATTAGATAATGAAATAGGATCTTGTCAAATTTTGGTGGCAAGGTTCTTATAAAAATTTATTGCTTTCCTATAGAAAATATGCTTCGTTCCTTGACCTACAAAAACAGGAAACTCATATCTACTACAAGTTCAAAAAAGGATAATCAAAGTAATATAGTATAAATGGCTTACTAAATAAAGTTACAGGTATAAATATCGTAAATATCGGATATTAGCTGCTTTCATCAATTACTTGTCACTGACGTTTGACGCCATCAAAACGGAACCTCTGCTTTTAAGACCACTTAGGGTAGAGATTTCTTGTGTTCTTACTTTGTTGTATGTTTTTAGAAAAACAAATTTTAGCGCGAATTTATTGCAACAAATTCTACTGCACTCATTGCGGTGATACAAATGATAGAAGAGCCTGGCTCATCAGTGTTAAACTCTCCCAGAGCCTTAAGAGAAAGTTTTATAATGTCTATTCTCTAATTTTTGAAGATTACTTATATTATGTGTGTGATTTTTTTTAAACCATGCAAGAAATGTGAAAATCAGATTTTTTACCATTTAAAGAACAATACAAATTCGATATGTAGCTAAACCTTCCCACGGCGACCACCCTGGAATCGAAAACAAAGCGGTCACTTTTGGGGAGGGTAGATTCTATAGGGAGGTCTATTTCAGTGAATATTGATTGAAAGTTTTCCAGAGAAATTTGAATTATGGAGGAAGGGTGACCACTGTATAAAGGAACGCCTTAGAGATGTTAACCAATACGCGTACAATTTTATTGTAGTCACTTGTATTTATTTAAAGGGAGAGGTTCCTCATTTGGAACATGCATATCTATCAATAGCAAATTCCACTCCACTTCTTCAATCACTTAGTACATCCTGATCTAAACTGGCTCTACCATTTCACCAGCTTGAACAATATTTCGGCAAATTTGGCCGATATCATAACGCCTGTAGGATGTTATGAAATCGAAGCCGCCCCTTGTTGATGAGGGTCATATCTGAAACCATGGGATAGTGATTATCTTCTGTCTGAATTTTCCAAAACTGATGCTCTGTCTTATTTGCCAATTTGACTCCGTGCGCTTTGCGTAGATATAGAAATACATTCATTCAAAACATTTTAAATGGAAGCGGCGCATCTTTCGGTGCATTAACACCATCCTCCCGCAATATTATTTCGAAAATATATTTTGAATATAAAAATAGTTTTATTCAATTTTAAATATTGAAAAAAGGCGCTCTATCGTCAGTAACGATTAGCTACCCTACAAGGAGATGTGTCATTTCATTAAATAGTTCTTTAGGTTGGGGGTAAGGGCATTTATTTCTAAAAAAAATCTTAAAATTATATTAATAATATGAGAATGATGAAAATTAACTTCGATATATTTGTAAGAATATTGAAATCCATAGGAAATATACGTCTTAATAAATGAGGCGCATTTTGATTTTGGTTTCTTATAGATCCAGGATGCACCGCATTTATAAAAAATATATTTAGATGTCAGCTACAAACACGCTTCAATGATATGTTTCTAGTAGATTTTGTACCAACATCCCATTTTACAAAATATAGAGATCCCAAACAAGTTGACGAGTTTTATGATTTTGTGTGCTTTGTAAAGAATTGATTTAAAATTAAAAAATATATATATATTGGACGTTGTTAAATAAGCAGTCATAGGCAGCTAATAAAAGAGCAACGGAACCTAATTCTGTCTTGTCAGACTGAAGTGAAGGCCGCAAGGTTATTGTTCGACTCTACAACAAGAAAAATTTAATATTCAAATTCAAAAGGAGATGAGTTTGCCTATTTGTGTGGGTCAAGGCACATCGCGCATTCTCTACGAAGACAATTGCTCTTCCTCTTCGATGGCAAGTAACTGCTTCGTTCCTCGTATTGCTAGGCATAAGGTAAGGACATTATATTATTTCTCGCTTCCTCTCTTTATAATATAGTTAGAGAATATATATATATTAGTAGAGGTCTTTATTTTTGATAATTTCCCACTGAGTATTTAAATGACAAAAACTTAGAAACTCGCAGAATTCAATGTGTTTATTCGTTTTCAGGAGAGAGAACCACAGAGTGCATGTGTTGGTTGAGGCCAAGTGTGATAGCCTCCTGAATATATTTTGATAATTACTTTATCAGTGAATTCAAACTGGAACCGTTTTGGCTATATTTAATTAGTACAATAAATATTTGCTACATGGCAATACAGATAGCAAAGATATAACTTCTGTTTAGATTATTAAACCAGCATATAGAAGAAACGAAGAGTTAAACTAATTTTAGTCAATAAATATAAGGAATAACTCGCCATCTATTCATAAAGAATATATTTATCAAATACAAATGTTTCTTTTACAAATACAACATTCGAGCTTGATAGTTATTTTATAGTCTTGATAGTCTTTTGATTTACGATGAAATGAGATGTTGAATTTGCTAGACATGTTAACATTTTGTCCTTACGAACGCGCACCATACCTATGATAATATTACAATATCATATTTAGCAAAGGCATTAATTGAATTAATTAAAACGGCAAATAGCCTCTTGTAATTTTCCAAAATGAATTCAAATTTACCTTTTAATAGTATCTTGTTCAGCTTCTAAAATTTATTTTAACTGAAAAAAATTGGATAAGATATGTCACTTATATCCTCTTTCAGGTATTTCTTTTATTTTTATGAGGAAATATATATTGAATATTTGCATTAGAAACCGAGAAGAAAACTTTTGATAGAAAATTTTATCTTATTAAAATATGTGTGCGTGTTGCCTTTGCCCCCCCCCCCCCCCCCCCCAATACGCGAATTTAATATGAATAGTGAGTGACATATTAAGCATAATATTATATCGCATATATAATTATATGTTGAAAAATTGAGCAATTCATTCTCATATACATTAAATAATAAAAACATATATATATATTATATCACATACATTTAAATGTTAATATATCAGAAACAATTTTTTTTTAGCTATTATTTGTGTAAAAATAACATTTTCTACTGCCTTTTGATATTTTGAAATGTAACTAGCATAATTACATAATTACTCAATTTTAAATACCTTTGTTGCTTCATATACATTTTTCATATAAATCGATCATTAATACTTCTTATATATACTTTTATTATAATTTCATAATTATATAAATTATTTGAAAACAAACTTTCTTTTGTTTATTTTGAAAAAATGTGCGTATTGATTTTTATTATTTCATTTTTAATTATTTCTATAGATTTATTGATTTCATTTAATTAATTATTTTTTAATTACCAATTTTATTCTAAAATTTGAAACTTTTAAATTTTTTTTTTCACAGGGGGGATATATTATATAATCTAAAAATTCAAATATTTCTATATTTAAAAAAATATATACTTTATTTTATTCATTGATAATTTTACTTTTGTTATCATAGTTTTTAGAAAGACTTTCAGTTTTGTTGTATAGTTTTATTGTAAATATGCGTAGTTAACATATCTATCTCTTTGAAACACTAATATAGGATTAACTTTATAAATTATATATAATGTGAAAATAGCTAATGTGTAATCTTTCCTCAAGTAATTGAAATAAAAGCTACTTAACGGTAAATAATTATATTTTTCTTATCACGACTGCACCTTCAACCCTTTATCTTATCGATCCTTTGTCTTATCAACCCTTTATCTAACAACAACAACAAAATATTCATAACATATATATTGGATAAAAATTATATTGAAATGAATAGTATTAGATCGAGATATAACCTTTTGACTAGTTTATGAATAAGATATATTCCTTTTTATTTGGTATTTCAAATCTCTCAAGTGCGTCTAGACCCGAAAGAAGTGTCTTCTCTATTTTGAGAGTTGGATTCGACATTGAATGGAGGTTGGTCATTGGTATAACGATGCTCCTATCGCATTCTTTTATAGATGCTCCAGCTGTTCCGAGGTGAGGTCCTCCGTAGGAGAGGGTAGTAGGGTAATTGTTTCATTAAATATAGATTGTGCGCTAAAGTAATTTAAATTCTTGATTTTAAATTATTTTCTATATATTTTTACATTAGGCAATATTAAGATTTTTATTAGGAAGGACTTTAACCAAGTCCGTGCCAACAGAAGGATAAAATTTCATCAATTACCGAAGTTCTGTACCTTCTCTCTGTGGATAGAGGCTGGAGAAAATATAAGCTAGTGAAGGCAAAGAACAACAAAGCTACTACAACTCGTAATTATGAAGGCAGTGTTGAAATCTGTGTTATTACAAAAATATTAATGCTGGATTATAAAATTTTATGTTATAATGCATTAGCGCGCTATCTGTTATGAAAATTCGAAATTATTTTAGATGCGTATGATTCTTTTAAAAATTAAGCAATTTCTACTGCTCTTACTGCAATGGAAAAATTAATGGGAGGGCCCCTGGCTCATCAGTGGTGAACCCTCCCAGCAGTTTCGCCAGTTTATATATAAAATTTATACATAATATCGGTCGCTGCGTGACAATTTTTAACCTAATGTCCTGACTCTGATAAATGTAGTTCCTCTATGGGTCAACAATTGGGTACATAATGACATTTAAAAAGACGGAACCTTTCGAATTTTATTTTGAAATGCGAAATTTGACCAGATTCAATCTCTGAAATTTAAAGTTAAATCACGTCAGTAACCAGTTAGCAGGTGTAAGATCTCACTTCTTTTTACATGTGCAGAAAGGCGACGCAGTAGCAAACCTTTATTTGCTGTGGATTTTATGGACTAAATATTTTAGGGATCTTAAAAAAACCCAAGGGTTTTTAATGAATTTTAAATCAACAAACGCTGAAATTATTTGCTACGCGGACGACATCTCTATTATATGTTGGCATTATAATTTAGAGGGTCTAAAAACTGAGTTAGTGAACACCCTAAACTATGTCACTCAATGGTGTCGCTCAAACAAGTTTAAAATAAATCCAGAAAAAACAAACTTGATTCACTTTCACAATTTCCATAGGTTCCAGTTGGAATTTCAAAAAACCGTCATAAAGCCTTCAAATGAAATCAAAATTTTGGGAATGAAATTATCTAATCATAGGTTCAAAACAAAAATAAATTTCACCCCGCACATCAATGCGATTTTGCATAAAGCGCATCGCATGAAAAATCTGCTTTTTTCCCTCAGCGGCAAAATATGGTGTATAAACTCTAATAAAAGGTTAATTTTGTATAAGACGCTAATTAGACCTATTCTAACATATGGAGCTGAAATTTGGTTTTACCAAATAAATAACCGCTGTAAACAGAAATTAAATTCGATGCAATACCAAATTGTTCTTTGGGCTACTAGATCGTTTAAAACATCTTCCTCAAATTGTGTCCACTGTCTGGCAGAGATCCCATTCCTGACTGATTTTATCGAATCAAGATTGATTAAATATGAATTGGACCAACTAAGCGAGGAAGACCAACGAACGTTCAGTCCACATTCTCCTTCAATAATAAATGGATTTTTAAGAACAAGAATGGAAAATA
Source organism: Cordylochernes scorpioides (assembly GCA_030710605.1). NCBI lineage: Eukaryota > Metazoa > Arthropoda > Arachnida > Pseudoscorpiones > Chernetidae > Cordylochernes > Cordylochernes scorpioides. The sequence goes on along the minus strand of CP092886.1, from coordinate 112,172,551 downwards.
TGTTTTCTAATACAAGTGATCACTTTCGTCTCTTTTTCCCTTTGGGCATTCCAAAATATTTCCGCCCTGACTTTTACAATGTGCAATTCGTTACTGGTCATGGAAATTTCGGAGATTTTAGGTTTCGAATAGGAGCTATAGACGATCCGGGATGTTTATGTGGAAAGAGAAAGCAGGATTCCAGTCATCTGCTTCTTGAGTGCCCAATCTTCCAGAACTACAGAAACCGGGAAAACATCGAATACAAGGATCTTTTTATGTTTGTAAATAGTAAGGACTCGTATTTTAAATTTAGAAAATTCTGTAAATATATCTATGATTTTCTCTCTTGGTTAAAAAAACCTTAATTATTACCTATTTGTATATTTTTTTGGTTTGTTTATTTTGTTGGTTGTGATGTAAAATCAAGAATGATTTTAATGTCCTCTTTCTTATCTTTTCAAATCTTGTAATTATTAATTTTTTTTTTGTAATATAGTATCTGAATTTAATGTTGTTATTGACGCAAGCATCCCTTGTAGGGATATCGCGTCTGATTTGATAAATAAATAAATAAGGCAATTTTGTATCATAAATAATATGCTTCTTCAATGTGGACCCCGATTCTGCCACAAGCCCAATTCCAGTAGTCGGAGTTTAACATTGGTGATGATATTCATAATTAATAAACAATTTTTTAAAATAGTCCAAAATTGAATAGGTAATGAGGAATCAGGTGATTAAATTGAGAAAAAGGAATCCTGCGCCATCAGAAACTTTCAGCAACACAGCGCGATCAGAAGAGATTTTCTATTTATATTAAATTTACCCCAAAAATAGTTTGCGTTTTTCAAGAAATAAAAAAAAAGTTTTATTTTTAGATAATTAAAGAAAAAAAATGTCATTGTGTGACATAGTTTTATTTCAAGCCCGCTATCTCTCCGTGTACTGGAAGGAAACCTGCCAACCATGTAACGAGGATCACATTAACGACCAAATCAATTAAAGAAGTGAATTAATGATTCGGTGTTTTATTGCAGCCAGATCGGGATCAGGCCAACGGCAAACCGGAAAGAAGTGGGTCAGAGAAAGTTGGAATTAATTTCTCTCTCGCTTATTTTATTTATTTTGAGGATGACTCTCATTTGATAAATCGTTTCCGTGATTGGAAGGTCACTCACACAGAATGTTCTGTTTCCTGTCACCAAGCATTATTGCCGTGCAGCGTGGTTCTAGGGTCAGCCATAGCTAACTTTGAAGTTGGCCACAACGAATGTAATCTGTCATTCCATTTTTTTCAGCTATTGTCCCTAATTATTTTCTATTCGGCGAAACCAAATGTAATAAATACATTTATTTTTTGTCAACAGAAATTGATATTGCAGTATATATTGTAAAAAGTATATTGATTTTAAAAATATTTTTGAAAAGTATTTCATTAAAATTATTTATTCCTAGCTCGTAAAAAAGCGCTCAAGGCCTCTAATAACTAGTTGAATTTATATTTCATCAAATTTCATTTTTCATCTGATTTATCCATTCGAAATTAAAGCTGTATTTTAAAGATCATTCTTGAATGTTTAAATTTACATTCTGCCCTTCGCGTGTGCTGACCACAGCACTTTAAGAATTATATAGATAATAAAAAGGCATTAATTGGATTGAATAAATCTATATTAATAAAATGCAAATTTCATAAGAGGACATCACTAAAAACTTTCGTTACAATGCATCAATTTCAACCAAATTTTCAACATTTATGTAAAACGAGATGGAGCAGGTTTTACTTAACATCAAAATATTTTTCCCTAACATTAACATGCGTAACTTCGCTGTTATCGATTAAATACAAAAAAATCAACAGAGTTAATTTTATTTATATATAAATACAAAAAAAATCAGCAATTAATTCGACTTAATCTAAAAAAATATTCAAAACAAGCAATTTTAAGATAACACCATATGTAAAACAGTCGGCCAAGAAAACAACAATATAATATAAAAAGCCAACAATCTATATTAATAAAATGCAAATTTCATAAGAGGACATCACTAAAAACTTTCGTTACAATGCATCAATTTCGACCAAATTTTCAACATTTATGTAAAACGAGATGGAGCAGGTTTTGCTTAACGTCAAAATATTTTTCCCTAACATTAACATGCGTAACTTGGCTGTTATCGATTAAATACAAAAAAAATCAACAGAGTTAATTTTATTTATATATAAATACAAAATTAAATTTCAACAGAGTTAATATTTTTACATACTAGCTAATAATCTCAATCTAAAAATATAATATAAAAAGCCAACAATGAAGAGTGAATGTAAGATAAAAAGCCAACAATGAAGAGTGAATGTAATATAAAAAGCCAACAATGAAGAATGAATGTAAGATAAAAATCCAACAATGAAGAGTGAATGTAAGATAAAAAGCCAACAATGAATAGTAAATGTAATATAAAAAGCCAACAATGAAGAATGAATGTAAGATAAAAAGCCAACAAAGAAGAGTAAATCTACTTATATAATTGCCTTATTCTGTCTGTGTGAAGTTCACAGATAGATTTTGGTCAGAATATAATATAAAAAGCCAACAATGAAGAGTAAATATGATATAAAAAGCCAACAATGAAGAATGAATGTAAGATAAAAAGCCAACAATAAAGAGTAAATGTAATATAAAAAGCCAACAATGAAGAATAAATTTAAGATAAAAAGCCAACAATGAAGAGTAAATATAATATAAAAAGCCAACAATGAAGAATAAAGGCAATGTGACACGGCAATGTGACACGGGAAAAAATGTTCACTAGATAAAACTATGATTTTCTAATGTAGAAAATTAGGAAAGACAAAATTCAGGATGACACGGCACACAGGGACCGGGAAAAAATGTTCACTTTATCGAGAGATTCAAATTTACGAGTTTCAAATTATCAAAATATATCTTTTTTTTTAAATAAGTTTTTAGAGAATTGTTTTAACAAATGTTCGCTAGACAAACCTTTACTCGGGTAAAACCCCGGGCGAAGCCGAGTACGTTTTATATGTTTATAGAGAATTGTTTTAACAAATGTTCGTTAGACAAACATTCACTCGGGTAAAACCCGGGCGAAGCCGGGCACATCCGCTAGTAGTATTATATAATTATTCAAATATGGATTGCTCTATTTTCAGAAATATATATATGTAATATTGTTGCAAATGTGATGCTGCCGACGTATGGATAAGCTGGCAGTCGTGTACGTGAGGCGAGTGTTGATGTTCTTCCCACACGTGGACAACAAGATGCAGAGGCAAGGCTAGATGTTAGCACAGAGAGGGATCGGGGACAGCCCACGGGACAGAGGTAGAGGCCATGACACAAACTTGGATACTTATCACCGAGACATGGAGCGAGAGAGTCTGAGAGAGACAGGCTGAAGCGGACTGCCGACGGCCACACCCTAGAACATCTGCTGCTGACCCCCTGCCAAAACCTGTCCTGTACAGAAGTCGTCTATGAAGATGTCCCTCGGGACCCCACATGGGCTGGGCGTTGCCTTTTTTCTCCCCTCTGTCCCTGCCACCAGTTGACCGAACACTCTTTGGATCTTTATTTTGACGTCAACATTTTTAGTTTTACATACAAGTAGGGGTTTAAATACAAATAGTTTATAAATATATTAAAAATATAATAAATCTAATGTAGAAAGGTTGAATTTGACATTCTTTGTGCAAAAATAAAGCTCGAGCTAAATCTGAGGATACGAAGCATTTCCAAATAATAGATAAATGCGATATAGTCGCTGTGCCATCCATTCATTTCACTACATTTAGTCAACCCCCCAAATACACAAAATAAGTTGAAGTAAGTCTAAGAAAGAATTAATGATGCGCGCGAGAGAGCCCTCTGCAGAGTAGGATAACCAGCGAACGTGGAGATAAAAACTTTAAAACGTAACAGAAAGCCTGGGAAGGTAAATGCGTGTCAGAAACGTTCTAGCGCCATATACGAATAAATTGTCGAGATCAAAAATAAGACGGCTATAGTTCGAAACCATGGTCTGCGAGTAGGCCTTTCGAATTTGTGAAAGTTTCTACAGGACAATTTTTTAATGACAAGTATCTCGGCGCCACTAGAGTGAAGGTCGAAGGTATTTTATTGGCGCCCATGTAACGGGATACTAACAATTTTATTTTATTGGTTTCTCAAAGGCATTTGGCTAAACGTGAATATCTATTAGAGAGAGACAAATATTTTAATTTAACGTTATTTACTTCGAAGCTCTTTACATTTTTATACACCCGCTATTCTACTAACTTCAAACCCGCAAGAAATAACAGCTGAATAGTGTTCACATTTCTAGGAAATCTTAAAGTAAGAAAATAATTTATTCAGTAAAGATAAAACTATCCTGAGATAGATTGCCCCGTTGAGCTTGCATGCCGGGAGAATTAGACAACTTCGTCTGCGTGACGAGTGAAGAGAGAGGGTTGAACTTAATAAGGGGATTTCCTTAAACATTGTTTCCCTAAGTAATATTTTATTAGTCTTACCATGAATGTTAATATTGCTTCATAAGGTTATTTAGTAAACTAAATATTTTCACATACTAGTTTCTCTTAACATTATTTTTATTATAATTTTTGTGCGTTAGCTAAAATGTTTGTGATCTGTAATAAATCTTTCGAAACATGGAGTCTTCAATGGTATCTCTCACTATACGAGACAATAATATGGAAGGTTACAGATGTCATTTGTAAATTACCATCCAGGGTAGGTTTCTTGAATGGACCTTTTTAATCATAGGGCAATAAAGCGCCATCTAAATATAATGTTGTTCTTGAGGTTTCGGACCTTGACGCCCTTCTACACGCCATTTTACAACTCGCACACCCTTAAAACAAACATATATATATATTAATTTATTTATTACTCTATTCATCATGGTAAACCATTTTTGAAAAGAGAAATTATATTTACATATGAGAAAAGTGCGCTATATTGCAAAATGAGCTTTTTAAAAAGTTGAATATACATTCTAAAATGGCTAATAGAGTGGCCCAATTTCCCCGAGAGAGAGAGAGAGAGAGAGAGGGAATATATGCGGTTCGACAAATGTGTTCTCTTACACATAAGGCTTATTATACTACTAGACGAAAGGCCCGGGCAACGCCCGGGGTTTACCCGAGTGCGAATATATTTCAAAAACGTTGTCTTGGGTGGCCGCTATAGACAGGGTGGTCTGTATAGACAGGTGGATGTATCACACAGCTGATAATAGGGTTGCCTAGAGTGACCGCTATAGACAGGGTGGTCTGTATAGACAGGTGGATGTATCACACAGCTGTAGAGTGGTCGCTATAGACAGGGTGGTCTGTATAGACAGGTGTATGTATCACACTGCTGATAACAGGGTTGCCTAAAGTGACCGCTATAGACAGGGTGGTCTGTATAGACAGGTGGATGTATCACACAGCTGATAACAGGGTTGTCTAGGGTGGTCGCTATAGACAGGGTGGTCTGTATAGACAGGTGGATGTATCACACAGCTGATATCAGGGTTGTCTAGGGTGGTCGCTATAGACAGGGTGGTCTGTTTAGACAGGTGGATGTATCACACAGCTGATAACAGGGTTGCCGAAAGTGACCGCTATAGACAGGGTGGTCTGTATAGACAGGTGGATGTATCACACAGCTGATAACAGGGTTGCCGAAAGCGACCGCTATAGACAGGGTGGTCTGTATAGACAGGTGGATGTATCACACAGCTGATAACAGGGTTGTCTAGGGTGGTCGCTATAGACAGGGTGGTCTGTATAGACAGGTGGATGTATCACACAGCTGATAACAGGGTTGTCTAGGGTGAACGCTATAGACAGGGTGGTCTGTATAGACAGGTGGATGTATCACACAGCTGATAACAGGGTTGTCTAGGGTGGTCGCTATAGACAGGGTGGTCTGTATAGACAGGTGGATGTATCACACAGCTGATAACAGGGTTGTCTAGAGTGGTCGCTATAGACAGGGTGGTCTGTTTAGACAGGTGGATGTATCACACAGCTGATAACAGGGTTGTCTAGGGTGAACGCTATAGACAGGGTGGTCTGTATAGACAGGTGGATGTATCACACTGATGATAACAGGGTTGTCTAGGGTGGTCGCTATAGACAGGGTGGTCTGTATAGACAGGTGGATGTAACACACAGCTGATAACAGGGTTGTCTAGAGTGGTCGCTATAGACAGGGTGGTCTGTTTAGACAGGTGGATGTATCACACAGCTGATAACAGGGTTGTCTAGGGTGGTCGCTATAGACAGGGTGTTCTGTATAGACAGGTGGATGTATCACACAGCTGATAACAGGGTTGTCTAGGGTGAACGCTATAGACAGGGTGGTCTGTATAGACAGGTGGATGTATCACACAGCTGATAACAGGGTTGTCTAGGGTGGTCGCTATAGACAGGGTGGTCTGTATAGACAGGTGGATGTATCACACAGGTGATAACAGGGTTGTCTAGAGTGGTCGCTATAGACAGGGTGGTCTGTTTAGACAGGTGGATGTATCACACAGCTGATAACAGGGTTGTCTAGGGTGAACGCTATAGACAGGGTGGTCTGTATAGACAGGTGGATGTATCACAATGATGATAACAGGGTTATCTAGGGTGGTCGCTATAGACAGGGTGGTCTGTATAGACAGGTGGATGTATCACACAGCTGATAACAGGGTTGTCTAGAGTGGGAGCTATAGACAGGGTGGTCTGTTTAGACAGGTGGATGTATCACACAGCTGATAACAGGGTTGTCTAGAGTGGTCTCTATAGACAGGGTGGTCTGTATAGACAGGTGGATGTATCACACTGATGATAACAGGGTTGCCTAGGGTGGTCGCTATAGACAGGGTCGTCTATATAGACAGGTGGATGTATCACACAGCTGATAACAGGGTTGTCTAGGGTGGTCGCTATTGACAGGGTGGTCTGTTTAGACAGGTGGATGTATCACACAGCTGATAACAGGGTTGTCTAGGGTGGTCGCTATAGACAGGGTGGTCTGTATAGACAGGTGGATGTATCACACAGCTGATAACAAGGTTGTCTAGGGTGGTCGCTATAGACAGGGTGGTCTGTTTAGACAGGTGGATGTATCACACAGCTGATAACAGGGTTGTCTAGAGTGGTCGCTATAGACAGGGTGGTCTGTTTAGACAGGTGGATGTATCACACAGCTGATAACAGGGTTGTCTAGGGTGGTCGCTATAAACAGGGTGGTCTGTATAGACAGGTGGATGTATCACACTGATGATAACAGGGTTGTCTAGGGTGGTCGCTATAGACAGGGTGGTCTGTATAGACAGGTGGATGTATCACACAGCTGATAACAGGGTTGCCTAGGGTGGTCGCTATAGACAGGGTGGTCTGTATAGACAGGTGGATGTATCACACAGCTGATAACAGGGTTGTCTAGAGTGGTAGGGTGGTCGCTATAGACAGGGTGGTCTGTATAGACAAGTGGATGTATCACACAGCTGATAACAGGGTTGTCTAGAGTGGTCGCTAGAGACAGGGTGGTCTGTTTAGACAGGTGGATGTATCACACAGCTGATAACAGGGTTGTCTAGGGTGGTCGCTATAGACAGGGTGGTCTGTATAGACAGGTGGATGTATCACACAGCTGATAACAGGGTTGTCTAGAGTGGTCGCTATAGACAGGGTGGTCTGTTTAGACAGGTGGATGTATCACACAGCTGATAACAGTGTTGCCGAAAGTGACCGCTATAGACAGGGTGGTCTGTATAGACAGGTGGATGTATCACACTGATGATAACGGGGTTGCCGAAAGTTACCGCTATAGACAGGGTGGTCTGTATAGACAGGTGGATGTATCACACAGCTGATAACAGGGTTGCCTAAAGTGACCGCTATAGACAGGGTGGTCTGTATAGACAGGTGGATGTAACACACAGCTGATAACAGGGTTGTCTATAGGGGGGCGGGCAGGGAGGTCACGTGTTTGCTGGCGGCCAATGGGCGCGCATTCTATCTGTGAGCTTCAGACAGACAGACAGACAAACAGACAGACAGACAGAATAAGGCAAATATATAAGTAGATGATTCAGTTCCAGGCGAATGGTAATTTTTAAATTCAGATGAATCTATACATTTATTGATGGATCTTTGACTTTTGGTAAAAAGGGCTTCTGTAATTAAAGGTTGATGTTAATTTGATTAAAGAATATTGAAAAGTAGGTTTTAATAAATTTTCAAAAATAACCAGTGTCTCTGACGTGCTAATATACAAGAAATCTGTTGTCATGATTTATAATGCAACTATTGTGCTCATTGACTCTCACCCACATTTATGTCTGTCTCTCTCTCTCTCTTCAGCATTCCTGCCCACAATCTCTACATGAAATCGAATAAACAGCTCTCGGTGAATTGCTCGGATGGTCCGGAGTATGCCTTTAGGTAAAATGATTTCTTATTATGTTGCCAATATTCGGGGAATTACCGAACCTAAGTTCTCATACCACATTATTTAAGCATACGGGCGAAGGCAACACTTTCGGAGGAATAAGGTGAAAGTACAGTATAACTCATAATCTTATATTTACATATTTGGTGTTGTAATCCATTATTAGAATTTCACCAGAAAATGCCATCACGGAATAAATTAAAAATTGGAAGTTCTATTAATCATTATATTATTAAAAGCAATTTTTTTAGAAAGGCTAAAGATATAGGTTTGTCCGTTTAATGGATTGATAAAGAGACTTATTGTATCAAGAACGAAAAGTTTATTTTTATCAAAATAAAAATGGCATAATTTCAAATGAAAGTTGTTTATTCAAATCATCGCTCCCCCCCCCCTCCAATTATATATTTTAAATATAATTGTCTTCTCTCCACCATATATTTTGCTCACTTATGCCTAGTACATCTGAATTATTTTCCGGACAATATCCTATGCCTGAATCTTGAGCACAGCTCTGGTTATCCTACGCGGCAGCCGGTGCAGTATGTGGATAATATATCCATATTGTTTTCTCAGCAGTGCTTGATATAGAAGTGATTTGCCAGTGCCTTCTTCCGTCTATGCCGCTGACCGAATATATTTTGCTCCTTCGCATTTTGGGGCGACTTCTCACCTCAAGGACAAAATGGTGTCCTTATTCAACACAGGAATAAAGTCTAAAGCTTATTCCAGCTTTCATTCGGCCCCCTTTTTTGTTAGCCATCCCGAAGTTGCCCGCACTTGACCGCAGTTGAATTACACAGGGAAGTACAAATAAGGGTTTGCCATTCATTGGGATTATTACCAAAAGTATTTCTTAAAAACCTTCAGTACTTTTAGAGGACAAGAATTAGTAGAGAGGGCGATAGAATTAATTTTGATCCTGTTGGAAAATTAAAATGATTTTTTTTATAGTTCAGTTATTTTCTTATAATTCTTTTCATTCATAAATATGACAAGTATTGCTACTACCTACAAATAGGTTTATATTAAATAAATTGATAGTATATCTAAAAGGTTCAAATAAAATGGTGAATATTGCAGAGTGAGTTTTCCTTTAATTATTTATAGCTGGTAAATTTTCGAACCCTGGTCTTCTTTAATCACAGACAAAGCATTGAGTTAAAAGAAGCACTTATTCACATAATTTACAAAACACGTGCTTTACACGTAATTTACAAAACTTCGTGCTTTTTGTAACAATAAAATAAAATAAAAAAGCACTTACTCACACAGTGTACAATATGGCCAAGGCAATCCTTCCCGAGTTTCTGTTGATTTCTCCGTATGTTCTCTCTCTCTCATATAGACATGCCACTATTTACTGAATCATACCTTTCTCTATAATTTATATAATTCAATTACCTATATACACGTATTTAAATAGGACTTTAACTTTTAAATATTTTAGAACATTTTAAATATATGTTTTTTTTTAAGTTTTAGGCCCTCTCTTAGAACGGTTGGATATTTGCTTTGATAATTTAAAAAATTTTGCTGTGAAAAATCTTCAGGATTTGTACAATATGTGCTAAATATTATGAAGAACTTTTATTTGAACAATTCTTATACATCGCTACTAGTGAGAAGTTTCAAAGATCTCGTTACCAGTAGATAGAGGCATTAAATAAACTTACATTGAAATATAGTTTATTTTATTTGGAATTGTTAGGTTTCCGACACCTCGCAATCAGAACCGCTGAAACTATTTTCACATTTTATACATGTTCATTTTAGATGTAAAGTCAATGCAGAACATTTTTCAATAGTAACTTTCATGGCGAGAAATAAATTCAAATTCTTCAAGCTAAAATCTACAAAGAGATAATTTTAGAATATATATATGTTATTGAAAAAATATTTTTTTTTCAAAATTATTATTTCATAGATTAAATTACTCTGTTAGATCGACCGCCGGAGATCGCACTTTCCCTTTATATACCCCGTTGTTGTTTCCGGATGGCCGGCTCAAACCGTTTGTAAATGATGTAAATAAGTATTTTATTTTTTTATTCTTACGCCTTATGCCAGGCAGTACTTTTATCAAATTATGTTTTTTTATATATATTCCTTTAGCTAAATTAAAGCAATTACTGATCAAAACTATTTTTATTATTAAACTTTCGGAAATTTTCCACGACTGCATTACCAATACCATTTAGTACTAAAAATAACCAGCAAATAATAGCATAGCATAATCCTCAAGATGATCAAAATCAACAGGAAATCTCCTTATAAATATACATATATATATATGTATATATTTATTGTTACATCAATGTTAATGCGCCTTGCATTTATTCAAAATATTCTATGATATTTAATATTTATTTAAAACAGAATATTTAGATTATCATCATTCCTTTTTATAGTTTCACTCCTTTTGTAATATTTATTGTACATATATCTTGATTGGTTATTGGAGCGAGAGAGGACATAGACGAGGACTGCGGATCACGACCCACGAGGAAGATCACGAATAAATAAACCAAATAACGTTGAAAGGTAATTTATTTTTATTTACTATTATTTATTTACTTTTACTTTTATTTATTTGCTTTGAATATGGAAACCCGCTCGGGAAACGTGTATAACATCAAGAAGGAAGAAACCACGGTCGACGACCCTACAAAGCTGCAACTTGGTGCAACAATATATACTGTATATATTTGTAATGAGGTGAAGTTCTGGTAGCTCTTGTAGAATCCTGTCGACTATCTGTAATAAGTTTAGTTACTGTTGACTCTTGTAGAATCCTGTCGACTAACTTTGTGATGATAAAGTGTTGACTCTCGTTATACTGTGTTGACCAAGAGGAACAGTCAGGATGGGGAGTTTTCCAGTACCTCTTTGCACCTTGTAAGTCCTTTAAAAGTTCTCACAGAGTACAGGCAGTCGTGGTCGAGGCAGAGTGCTTGCGAATGTCCACACAAAAAGCGAAGACAGCGTTGCACTAAGAAAGTTCCGTTAACAGATAAAAGTTGAGCTAGGAGCGAAAGATGGGGAGATAGAAGTTTCTTACTAGTCTACATGATGGATGAGGAGGATCTGAGGTACAACCGACGTGGGCTCGCACAGATGCTGAACTAACTGTCAAGTGACTGTAAAGTGACTGTATTTATAGGGGCCTTATGCGACAGGGGCCGTTTCTGAGAAAGGGGGCTTTTGCATTCCACCAGATGTGAAGAGTGTGGGTGGTCTGGTCCATTTTTAGACCTTGTTTTGTGGGAAGTCTAAATCTATCTTGATTTTGGCGTTATGACTTCTATCTCTTGCTTAGCTCAACTCTTAATCTATTACAGAGTTTTATTTATTTATCCTCAGTTTGTACAAATTACATTACATATGATGATGTAAAGACACATGTCAATAATGCGTATAATCATTTACAGATGTGTTTCTATTATACAACATTAAAATCTTGTTATAAGTTATATACAATATGGGTGTGTTGGCTTAAATTACCATGTATATATTTTTTTGCCATGGATTATTTACTTTTAAAAATATTTTTGCCCAAACATGTTGAAATTTAGTTAAGTAAGAAGTACATTTAAAGAAACAAGCAGTGAATATTTCACGAAATTAGTATGATGATATCGACACATAATTAGGTAATTAGCTGTGCGCCATCAAATTGAATAACAGTCTAGGAAGTCCTGCCACGGATTGTTAGCTCTGGGCTTCCACACTAACCACTTGTTAGCTAAAACATCGTAATATTTCCCAGAACGTGTCGTTGCCCCACGTGGGGAATTTCACATTCGGCGATCTTTTATGTAAAATATAATTTATGGAGAAAATGAATATACATATACAAAAGGTATGACCAATAATTTCCACACAGCGATTTTTTAAATCTAAAGAAATACAAAAATATTTACTAGAGAACTATATTTAAAATTTCTCAAAATATTCACTCTTACAATATATAGATATTTTTTACAACTTTTTCACATACATCAAACCACTTTTGAAAATATTCTGTTTTCAGGTTTCTCAGATTATTTTTCGCATTCAGTTATTTAAACAAATCGAGGTCCTTTAAAACTTTTTGAATTTAAGAATAAAGGAATTACCTTTGGAAGCCAGTTCAGAAGAATAGGATAGCTATGGTTAGCAAAGAAATGCTTAGCCAAATAGAGGTGTCAATGACGGCCGTATGTAGCCTGCATTGTCATGATGCAAGAACAAATTTTTATGATGCCATTTTTCTGGTAGTTTCTGACACACGGCCTCCCTTACACGTCGAAATACAAGGTAGTAATGTCATTAAGCTATTCTAAGATTTCCTCTGATCGACTACTTGATTTTAAGTGTATTTTCGTGGTTTTTTTAATCGTTAAAGGTCTGCCATTGCGTAGATTATCCTTGGTGTTTGTTATCGACCAGCTTTAAATCGTGCTAACCATTCATATAGCCTTGATCGTGTATAGGACGTCTTCACTTTGAAATTTATCTTCAACATTTGAAATTATTAGGTTCTTTTATTCCTAATCTAAAGCAATATTATATGCAGATTCGCTGTTTTTCAAAACAGTCCAAGCTGAAACTGGGAGATGTTAGATATATGAATTCTAATCTATGATATTAACTAAAAATATGAGCATGTGCGTCTGTGTGATCAATGTCTCGCTACGTATAGAAAATAGTACACTAATGAAATTCTCATGGGATCAGATGATTAAATTTACAAAGCGACATCTTCTAATCGTGTAAATTGAAATTTGCTTATAGCTTGCGTCATCTATCGGAATAAATACCAACTAATTGTTTATACCCCCTTTCTCTTGTTAAGAAAAGCCAACAACCTACACGTTTAAAGCTGTTGACTCTCATCAACATGAAGCAGACTGTAGCTCAACGATCAAAATACTGGTTCTTGAGGCTAACTGAGAAATCAAGAAACGGGCCTGAAGCTCGTACGTGATTGACTTTTAATGATTTAATAAAAAATGACATATTCGGCCACAATATTCAGCAGAGACTAAAAACCAACAATTTTGCAATTTATTTCGATCGAAGACGCAAGCCATGAGCAAATTTTAGTTGACGATCAGAAAATGTTTTTTCTTTTTTAAAATGAATCATTATATAACAGATTATTATGTGAGTATTTTACGAGATCGCATCTCATTCTTTGAAGCTATTGATCAAACGTTGTATCCAATGTAAGAATTTAAATTTTGTTAATTTTATATATTTTAGTGAACTATTTGATTTTTTGACACTAAACACAATGGAGGCCTAACCAAGAGAGGGTTCGAACAGAAACATTATAATATAATTGACATGTCGAGTTAAGAGATGATTTGAAGGTTATGTAGTGTAACCTACGACACAAGTGGTTGTAAATATTGTACAAACCGACAGCATATAGCACAGCTACCCGCTATAGACAGAGTCTATATATATTTAAGACAGGTTTTCCTATATTTATAAAATTAGTAAAAATGGCAACGAGAGAGAGAAATAATCTGAATGCGCAATATGATTTTATTTTAGGTTTTGATATTTAGAAACTTATTTATTCTTAGCATAGAAATTACTGCGTTTTTGTTTTTAAAATAAATAAATATTTTATCTTCCCTACTAAATTGATAAATGAATGGGAGTGCCTGGCTCATCAGTGGCGAATCTTTAGCCAGTTTATTCAACCGGACCACTCTACTGGGCTGTGTCAGCTTATAAATGTGGATATTTGGAAGAATCCGTGGTAAAGGTACTAAAGGAAATTATGAACATAAAACTTTATGAACACTTTCAGTTAAGGAAATACTATAGGAAATAAGTTTATTTGAAAAATAAACAATCACGCTAAATAATTTTTTTTTTTTAAATATAGATGGCGCAGGATTATGTGTCTTCGAATTTTTAAAACTTAATTTTTAAGTTTGTGTCAAAAGAGACGATTCATTGAATATATTTTATATAAAAATAGCGTACCTGGAGCTGTTAAAAAAAGACAGAATCCAGGTACGCCCTTTTTTATATTAATTTTTAAGGTTAATTAAAACCAATATCAAAATTTATTATATTTTTATTTTTGTGAAAAAAATAATTTTCAATTTGGTAATCCTTTCCCAAAATTTAATAATTTTAAAAGGCTGCTAAAAATATAAAAACAAGTACACAGTTTCTTCAGTACCCAGATCTACTTGCATCATGCCGTATTTTATTATGCCGTATTCCAAAAAAATCCGTTTCCATTTCTAGAATACTCAGACTCTACGGAATCAACACTTTCTTCAATAGCCCTAGTACACAAAATGAACAAAAAAAAAATTTCCTCCTCAAATAAACAAAACCTTTCCTGGGTTAACCTTTTGTGCTGATTAACGTGGTATCAATATTATTTTTTCGATTAGCTCAATTTCTCAAGTTATGGATAAAATGCCTTTTACCCATGGTATTCATCTATTGGAGGAAAAGTTATAACATTAAACTTATTTTACTATATAAATAAATGCGCCAAAGATAGTGCAAATGAAGAAACAATATTATACATATGTATATATTTTACTTCAATAACTGCCCTTAGATATATATATGTAATAATGTGTTGAGAGCCTGTCGACTAGCTGTAATATTGTGTTGGTGTTTGGTAAGCCTGTTGTAGAACCTCGTCGACTCTCGCTATAAGTTGTGGCAACCGAGGGTCAAACCTGTAGTAACCGCGAGGGACAGTCAGGGGTGGAGAGTTTTCCCGTACCTCTCTGCACCTTGTAGGATCTTTAACAGTTCTCACAGGGTACAGGCAGTCGTGGTCGAGGCAGAGTGGAAAACTGGGGAATGTCCACACACACAAAAAAACGAAGCGACACGTTGTAGAAGGGAAGTTCCTTGAATAGATAAAAAGCGAGCCAAGAGCAAAGATGGAGATCGAGAAGTTTTCTTACTGTTTTACATCGTCGATGAGTTGGTGACAACCGGCGACACGCAGATGGGGAACTTACTGGAACTCAACTGGACTGGCTGTTGCTACGCGGCCTTTTTATACGACCGCTCTGACTAAGAGAATTGGGTCATGCACGTGTCGATGGACACCGGACACTGGCGACAGACTGTCGGGGTCCAATCTATCTTTAGAAGTCACTTGTGATTCTCTCTTTGGCTCTTAACTTAGCTTTTAATCTATTATATTTTATTTATTCATCCTCAGTACATTACATCTGGAGATACAAGGACACACGTCAATTATGCGTATAATTAGTTGTAGTTTATAATTAGTTCTATATACAACATGACAAGCTTGTTATATGTATTACATAATATAGGGTTATTGGTTTAAATTATCATAGATGGGCCCCGTGAGTGAAAGGGTTTATCCGGGTTTAAGCGGGTAAAGCCTCTCTAACACAGGTAAGTAATTAGAATTTATTTTAATTAATTAAAACTGTGAGGGAAAAGGGCTATAACAAGATGTTTATTTGGCTATATCTGAAAATTATAAAAATAAAACTTATGTTTAATTTAAAAGTTATGATATCCATTATAAAAGAGAACTGTAGGTAAACCTTTGTTTGCTAAAAAAAATAATGATGATGTTCTAAGAGATTATTGGCGGGCGTTGGAAAGGGTTAGGGGTTGAAGAATATGCAATTGTAAGTGTTGCACAGACAATCAAATACTGAGATCCAGGTGCAAAGCGAGGATATAGACTTGTGCGTCTTCCTAGGCAATGTTTCACCTGCGATCCTGTATAAGGTTACAGTGCTTTGTCACAATTGTAGGGTTATTGGGTTGAAAAGTTGTTGAAGAAAAAGACTTAATATGATTGAAAGGGGTGGTAGAGCCATGCGATAAGTAGAATTGTTGGAGCGACAGTAGGTGGTCTGACTTGACTTGAAATCAAAGGTTGATTGTGGTCCGCTAGAGCTGAAAAAAATTGAAAGTTGAAAAAAAGTGAACGCTTGGTGCATGCGTTGGTGATGTGCTCTGCGGATGATTGAAATAAACTTTTGAAACGTGTTCAGACCAAAAAGTCGAGACTTGTACTTCTGGGGAACGGTGTTCAAAGAGTTTGTTGAATTACGAAATCAAAAGAAAAATTGTCAAGCAGTACTGTCGTTTCTACGAGCAATGGCTGAAATAGGTAGTGAAAAAAGTATAGGGAAGTGATTAGTAAGAATTTGATTGTTGAAAACGATTGTTGTATGCCCGATAGTTGATGATAAACATTGTCATATAATAAAGTTACTTAAACAAAAATATAGTGAATAAAAAGATAAAATTATGAGTGCGGGTAAAAAAAATTATAAGTGGATAAGATCAAACATGTAATATAAAAAAGATATAATACTGAATTAGTAAAATATAAAAGATATAATAATGAGAATTAAAAATGATTATTTGAAAGAATTAAATGTTTTGTCATACTAAAATAATGTCATGAAAAATAAAATTGTTAAAATAAAGTTGTTAAAATAATGTTGGAATAAAAATTTGATTATAATTGAAAAGTAAAAAAAAAATAAAAATAAAAATAATTATTCAAGATTTTATACAAAAAATATAATATAATTAAAGGTCATTAATGATTAGATAAATGTTAAGTAGTAAAAAAATGGAACAAAAATTGTCTCTTTGGAAGAAAAGTTACAACTGAGGTGTGTAACTAGGTCATTTCCCTTTTGGTACACATTGGTGTTTCTATGTCTCTCTGAAACTGGGAATACGTGAACTGACATGTTCATGGTGATATGTTAAATTGGGTAATGATTGGTAAGTCAATTAATTATAGGTGCTGCAATCTATCGATTCTGCGAGCTGGACCACGAGTTTCAAGTACAGGCGGACTGGGCTAGTCGGCTGTGGTAAACTGAAACTGGAGATGTCAACATGGCGGCCGAAATTGGTGTCCATATCCTTTGATGCCGACCGGCATAGCTGGGTTGTTTATTTTCGTAGGCGGTCCTTTGTTGCCGACCCTTTGTTGCCGACTGACACCTGATGTCATGTCTGGCCTACGTCCCGAGTTGAGTTATCTCCTCTTGCCTGTTTGAAAATATAGTCTTCTCGGTGTTCGCAAGTGTTGTGTTTCGACGATGTTGCGGACTAATTAAAAAATGTTATTCAATGATGTCAGGCTTAGATGTGAATAAAAGTGCGACTTCAACGTAGACACGCTTTGGTGAGGTGTCACAGGCATGAAGGCGTCTTGGGCCTGTTAAGTGAGAAAATTGTTGTGGTGCGCTGTGTAACACTAGTGGGTGTTGTATGGAAAGGTGTCACGTGAAGTCTTTGTTTTTGATACAGCATCTAACTAGTTTCCGAATGAATAACAAATTTATTAGTCATGGGTGGTTGTTGTACGAAACACATCGAGAATTTTCAGATTGTTATAGAGGTGGTATGTTTATCGTGAAATCTTTGTGTTCGCGACGATATGGAGCTCGTGTGGTTCGAAATTGGCTGTGTTGAAGTTCGTTCCGAGGGATGTGTGAATTATTAATAATTATGCATGTAAAAAGAAAAGGACGAGGGAGTGTAGCTATACTGGAATTTTTAACTTGTTTTGGGGAAGGACAGTTACATTTCTAGTTGTGCTTTTGAAGATAGTGTATCTTTCGATTTTTGTATTTTTTTAAAAAATGCGTTTCACCTATGTTTATTAAGATTTGAATATATTTTTTAAATCGTTGCTTATGTTAGTGCGAAAATTATACTTGTAAAAGGGCAATGGCATGATAGTGACTTATAATTTGAATGGGGCGTGTACATAAAATAGTGAACATAACAATGATTTTTGCAAAGTTTTGTGTATTTACTTAAGACATTGGTGTTTTTTGGTATAAAAATAAGGTATTAAGAGAAACACAACAAATAAGTTTAGAAAATAGGATTCGAGTAATTAAAATATAATATGATTTTTTTCCATGTAAAATTGAAAGTAATGAATTAAAATTTAAAAGTTGCTTAAAATAAAGTAAAAAATGATAAATGATGGTGTACAATATTTAAAATTTGGATTGAAATGCTATAAAAATGGTAAAATTTGATTTAAAAATAATTACAGTAACAATAAACATTATATTTAGGGAAAATCAAGTTGTTAGCATGAAGAGAGGGTTAAGTAGATTTTTTAAAAACTCACAGTTTTTATGATTGTTCAGTCAGGAGACTTGGTCTTTGGTGGTTGTCCTGATGACGTGGAAGGCGTCCCATGTAGAGCTTGTAGAAGCTTGTGACTTCTGTTTGGCGATGGTGGCATGTCGTTTGGATGGTTGCGTTGTAAAGGTCGAAGGTGGGTAACTTCTCACCGGCTTATTTTGCGGGAATGTCGGCTGTGTCGTTGAGGGGAGATTGCTTGGTCGTTTCGTTGGAATGGCGTGCTTGTTCCTCCATCTTTGCTTCTTGGCTCTTTTATCTATCTGGACAGTCTTTTTACCTTCTTCGTTGTGGTCTCCTTCGTTGTGGTAATCCTGTCGACTATCTGTAATATTGTGTTGAGTCGACTTATCTGTGATTAGGGATCCTGTCGACTCTCTGTGATAATATGTTGAGTCGACTTATCTGTGATTAGGGATCCTGTCGACTCTCTGTATTATTGTGTTGAGATCCTGTCGACTCTCTGTAATAATACGTTGGGGTTTGGTAAGCCTGTTGTAGAACCTCGTCGACTCTCGCTATAAGTTGTGGCAACCGAGGGTCAAACCTGTAGTAACCGCGAGGGACAGTCAGGGGTGGAGAGTTTTCCCGTACCTCTCTGCACCTTGTAGGATCTTTAACAGTTCTCACAGGGTACAGGCAGTCGTGGTCGAGGCAGAGTGGAAAACTGGGGAATGTCCACACACACAAAAAAACGAAGCGACACGTTGTAGAAGGGAAGTTCCTTGAATAGATAAAAAGCGAGCCAAGAGCAAAGATGGAGATCGAGAAGTTTTCTTACTGTTTTACATCGTCGATGAGTTGGTGACAACCGGCGACACGCAGATGGGGAACTTACTGGAACTCAACTGGACTGGCTGTTGCTACGCGGCCTTTTTATACGACCGCTCTGACTAAGAGAATTGGGTCATGCACGTGTCGATGGACACCGGACACTGGCGACAGACTGTCGGGGTCCAATCTATCTTTAGAAGTCACTTGTGATTCTCTCTTTGGCTCTTAACTTAGCTTTTAATCTATTATATTTTATTTATTCATCCTCAGTACATTACATCTGGAGATACAAGGACACACGTCAATTATGCGTATAATTAGTTGTAGTTTATAATTAGTTCTATATACAACATGACAAGCTTGTTATATGTATTACATAATATAGGGTTATTGGTTTAAATTATCATATATATATATATATATATTTATCAAACTACTCACTCTATCCATATAAATTTTCATTTATATATATATATATATAATCTAATTTCTTTCCCTTTCTTTTTCAAAATTATCAGAAGAATTATTTTTATATATAAAATGGAAGGTATTAACAAAAAGCTGTATATGCGAAAAAACATTTTATTTGGTTTAATAAACATTATTTATAAAGATGCATATTAATAAAATCAAAAGCAAAGTCAATAAATTTATCAACCAAACTCTTTGATACAATAGTGAGAGCTGTCCTGATGTATGCCGCTCCATTGTGGGCAACAGAGAGCATAAAGACTTATTGGATAGTATACAGGACATATTTATCCGTAGGTTCCTGAATCTGCCCAGATACACTCCAGGCTACCTAATCAGATTAGAAACCGGTCGTATCTCATTGAGTGTAACAGCCTTAAAATTAACCCTGAAGTATTGGCTGCGGGTGTTGAATATGAGCAGTGACAGATTGCCACGTATATGTTTTAATAGAACACGGGAACTGTCTAATGCTTCGGGCACACCCATCGGTTTCATTAAAAAGCTCACCAATCTGCTTAACAATAATGGATCCCCTGCACTTGTTTCCTGTGATGACCCTGAAACGCTGAGGAGCGCGATTACAGGGCTCTTAAAACAGCGGCAGACCAATCTATACAAAATGACCTTACAAGAATGGATAAATCTAAGCTATACTCTCACTACAAAGACATTCACATATCTTTCATGACGGAGGGATACCTTTTAGGAGATTTTCCTTTCCCGGTTGTAAGACTACTCGCACAAGTTAGAATACTTTCAAGTTTTTTTAGAGAAAACCACACCAAGATGCTCTGCGGCGAGGACCCGACTTGTACCTTCTGTAATTCAAAACTAAAAAATGAAATCACTCACTATATTTTTGATTGCCCTGCTCTGAAAGAAGAAAGAAGAACCCTTATGCTCAAAACTGGGAAACTCTGTGCTTCACTTCCATCAATAGTTGACAATATGACCCAGAATAAGTATATTGCTACGGCGTTTTATGGTTTCCACAAGTCCATATCTCAGAAGAAGGCCAAGTGATACTCACTCCTCACTTTCTTACTGCTACTCTTTTTGTGTTGATTTCTTGCTTCCCTCTTTCTTATTTTTTTCTTTTCTTGTTTTTTTTCTTCTTCTTCTTACTCTGTATATATCGTTATTTCCTTTGTCTCACTGCTTTGTTCTTATGCATACCTCTGGTGAATCCTGTATAGGGTCAGTGACCCTAAATAAAGGCTTTTTTGTTGTTGTATTTATAAAGATGCAGTAATATTAGGAAGTAATAAAAAAATTAATTTCATGGATTTAAAAACATTTTCTGTAAGGTCTATTATATTTTGCTTGTTTGTCATCACGCATCAGATTCCAACAATAATCTGCCAACATATGTTGATTCCAAAGACCATTGTATAATTGCTCAATTATTTCAATATCTTGGTGGAAGCTTTCACCTTGTTCTTCGCTCTCTGCACCGAGATTATCAGGAACAAAGTTTAAATGTGAATCCATAAAATGCAATTTTAGATTCTTTAAGCACCCGAGCTTATGGAATTTGGAAATAATATTTTCTACGATTCTCGCATAATTCGGTGACTTATTATTGTCTAAAAAGTGTTTGACAACGTCGATGAATTCAAGCCAAGCATTTTTATCATCTTCTTTCAATGTGACAATAAACTCTTCGCCATTTATTAGTTTACGAATTTGAGGTCCAACGAAAATACCTTCCGTTATCTTAAAACAACTAATTTTCGGAAATTTAGCCATTAAATATTTGACAGCATCACTATTTTTCTTTAAAGCCTTTACAAATTTTTCATTAACCCTAATTTGATATGTAAAGGGGGAAGAATCATTTTTAGTTTATGGACAAGCGGTTCATTTTGAAGGTTTTGTTCACCTAAGCGAAACATACTTCTTTCAGGACTTTTGTTTTGTATATAATGATTCTTTCTGTCTCTGCTGTCCCACTTGTATAAAAACCAAGGATACTTTGTGTTTCCTTTCTGTAAGCCCTGTAAAATTCATATAATTTCAAGATCACCGCAAACTTTCCAACAATTTTTGGTATAATTCAACATTTCTAAGATTTTCTTAAGAGTTGAATAGGTTTATTTCTTTTGGGTTGAATAGGCAACTGGTATGGAAGGTAATGCACTACCATAGTGCAGCAAACAAGCCTTCAAACTTTGTTTAGAGAAATCAATAAAGAGTCTATGCTCGGTAGCATTGTAATTAATTGGCAGAGTTTAAAAACGCCTTCAATATCATTGCAGTACACTAATACCTGTTTTTCAGAAAAAATAAATTGCAAAATAAAACATTGTTCACTATTACGATAGATAGAGATTTTGGTTTGTGGTAACAAGAGGTTCCTTTGCTCTAATCTTGATTCAAGGATTTCTGCTGCTTCTTTTGATAGGCCTAGATCCCTAACTAGATCTTTTAATGATGCCTGATCAAATAAATGTAGAAAGTCACTTTCATTTGAAATAAATTCAGGGTCTTCTAATTGAAGATCATCTGCAAATGCTGTGTGCTGATCATCCGTTTTAAAATAGGATTCTTGAACCGTTTTAGGAATCGGTATGGGATTTTCGAGGTCGTGAGGAATAGGTTGCCTAGCTGATGGTATATCAGGATAAAAGTTAGTTTGCTTCTTTTTGCTATCAAGGCTGTGATTTTGAAGATACAGAAATGACAATCGTCATGGTGATTTTTTGGTTCTCGCCAAACCATTGGTACACCAAAGGGCATACCTTTTGAATTCCCCGATTTCCATTGCAAAAGCCCTTAATAGTACGTTTCGCACACACTATGGGGGCATCACCACTTGTGTTGATCACCTAAGGCCACACCAAAATATTCTTTATAGCATTCTTTTATCTTTGGGGTGATACGTTTCCTCTGTTTGAGAATTGTAAATTTTCCACAAATGTAGCAGAACATTTCTGGATTAGCTTTGCATTTACGCGGCATTATTTATATATTTAAAAATATTTATCAAAATAAATGTATTGTTAAACATTTTCTAAATATAAAATTGCAATGATATGCATTTCATCTAAATGATGATTAAATATTATGCTTACAAAATCAATATCTTCAAAATATATTGATGACAGCGATGACATCAGCTTCTTTATAAATGTAATATTTTCAAATATTTTTCGAAAATTTGAGCTAATTTCGAAAAACGAAGGTTATATTTATGATCTACATGTTGTAATTTACTAGAAACAACTTTCAAATATTGAGAAGGAAAAAGTGTGTGTACTAGTGTAATTCCCCCAATATATATTTCTTCTCTCATCAGGAATCCCATCACCAAGCCTCAACCAACCCTTAGCTCCGCCAGTTTCGGTGGTTCAGTCTACTCGGTCTCCTACGGGGAGTGTCCTGCCACTTACGTGGGAGAAACCGGTAGAACGGTGTCCATCAGAATGAGGGAGCACGATAGGAACATCATCAGTAGAGACGCCAGATCTATGATATTCCAGCATGTTAACCAAACAGGACATTCATTTAACCCGAGAAACCCCACCGTCCATTACAACAAAGTCCCCAATAAATCACAACGTTTATTTTTGGAGGCCTGCATCTCAATCCAAAAGAATAGCATCAATAAGAAAAATGAAATCCAAGAAATTTACCATTTATTAATTCAGTAGTCAGGTATTGCAATATACTATTTCAGTCTATTTGCTTATTTCTCAATATCATTCTAAGATTGTTTTCTCACCCAAATATATAGATTTACATAACTGGTTTAATTTATCACTTCGTAATTATATCTGTCATCATGTTAGTTACAAATTTTCATATCACGTATCTCTCAATGTAATTCTATATATTGTCATGTATTATACTTTATTTTCACGCCCGTTGAAGAACGATGTCGTTTGAAAGCTAGCGGAATAAACGTGTTCTTCAAAAGAAGATAGTTTTTGTTCTTTTATATTATCGCAATATAAAAACAAATAGTTGGACCGCATCGATATTACCTCATGCCTCGTTTGACAGTACCCGCAGGACTTCGATAAGGGGAACGACAAGAACCACGTGGGCGCAATTAAGAAACGTTTTGTTGTAGTTTCTCGGGCTAAAATTCGAATCTCCTTCAAATGGCGGTTTTCTAACTGAACCCACCGCACATGTAAAGCTGAATACCGCCCATTTTGATCAAATAACATCGTCCGAGTTGTATTGGAGCTAGATCATGGCGATCATGATAATTATAAAAACATTTTTAATGTCAAATTTCGAATTTGAGCCGAGGTATAACGAAATACAAACAACGATTTGTTATTTTAAAAAGGTATTTAACCCACATCTAGTTTGAATGCGTTATTTGTGATTATAGACTATTATATTGGTAATTATTCTAGTAATATATTAGAGGGGGGTGGTGTTAGTCAATAATTTAGATATAAATAGTTTATCACAATTATATATATATTAATGCGCTAATTTAACTAATATATTTAAATATTTGTCAAAATAAAAAGTAAATAGAGAGCCTATTTGCTTCAAACCACTCTACTCTCTCTCTCTACAATCTTGTCTACTAAAATGCTATAACTTTATACATTTTTCTAAATTAACGATCTTTTACTTCTAGAATTGTCAAGATTCCATTTTTCTGGGTCTAGAGTTGAAAACCTCCAATCAAGCCGTATAACGCCACCCGATGTTACAGCTCTGTGTAGATCAAACACTGCCAGAGGCTAAATAACCTGGCAAAGAAGGAGCTTATACCTAACCCCCCCCTCTCTCTCTCGTGAAGAATTTCTTCTTCACGCTTAAATATTGCTATTTCACGCTTCGCTCTGTACACGTCATTGTGGATGAGATCATTCAAATAACACTTCCTCTTGTTTATAAAGGAACGCGTGTAACCTAGTTTCGCCTGCTCACAATACCTACAGCTATGACGCTTCTAGATATTATCATATTAACATCTTATTTTCTTTTCTTTTGACTTACCAATTATTACTTACATGCGCGCGCTTTATTTCTTTAGACGCTTAGAAATAAAAAAATGTTATATTGGTAGATATATAAAAATGGCATTTTTTTTTGTAAAAATGTGTAAACCTTTATTTATATATTTCAAAAAAAAAAAATTTCTAAAGAAGGAAATGATATTTTATGGGTGTATCAAATTCTAACTAAAATTATGATCACATCTATTTATTTAAATAGAACTTGGTATTAATACAACAAACGTGGATAAAGTAAAAAGGGCAGACGAAATAAAGTAGGCCAGGAAGTGTAGAGCGCTAAAATGACGTCATTTGTGTTACGTAATGCGAGGAAATTTCTCTAATTACAAACTTTTGATCAAATTTATCCGCCTGAAGACATTTGACTTGGAATAAAACTTGGAAATGGTATATAAGAGTCTCTCTTTTTAGACCGTATCATTAATATACACTAGCGGAAGTGTTCCACCCAGAAGGAGTTAAATAAAAAAAAAAAAGAAATGTGGCTTAAATTAGCTTCCAGGGAGAAGTGGAATGAATGGCTAAATTATGAACTCAAAACTTTTCTAAATATAATTGAATGCGAGCACATTTATTATGTAACACTGACCATTTTCTCAGTATATAAGTTGTTGTCCAGATTTCCCAAGAATCTAATTAAGAACCCTATACACCCCAAACGTCTGCCTTTGAGAAAATACGGGCTATTGGAATGTTTAAAATGACAACTTCTTCTCGAAGGACTGGCCGTAGTTCAATATCAGCATAGAGGACTGTGAGACACTGGACAGAAGAAGGCGCCGCCACTCGCAGTCATGCCCACGTTCAAGAAGAAGAACTACACCAGGGGAAGACAGCCGAATTATACGAATGGCGGCTGCCGACAGATGAGCTACTCCACACAACACTCCAGTCAGCTGTTACAAGCAGAATCACCTCTTGAACAATTTTAAACCGACTGTTTGAAGCAGAGCTGCACTCTTGGACCCCCGTGCGGTGTATACCATTAACCCCATTTCACGCCAAACAAGTTTAGTGATGAGTTCACATTCTGTCTTTGCCAAAGCTATCATCGACAACGTGGCCGTCGGCGTTCTGGGGATAGAGAACACCCAGGCATGATTCTAGAGCGCCAAACTGATCCAATCCTAGATGTTATAGTATGGAAAGCAATCAGTTATGGCACCAGAACAGAGTATGCTGTAATTGACGGGACAATGCTCGCCAGTATTGGACAAGGCGGTACAGACTATCATCATACCCTTTATGACCAAAATGGTATCTACTCAACAAAGACAATACTGACCTTATACTGCTGCTACCACGAGACAGGCCTTGTAAAGTGTTACAACTGTGGACTAGTCAGCACGGTCCCCTCATTTATCCCCAATTGAACATGTGTTGATGCTATGAAAAGCATATTATGCACTAGAGCTATTAAGCACGAACTATGCAAAAATTGTCAGAAAAGGGAATCCGGACATGTAAAGAAATTCTCAAAGATTTCATCTCCAAACGCTTTTTAAGTCAATGCCTTCAAAGATTCGACAGTATATATATTCAATTTTAATCAAATAGCGTACGTCAAAATATTTAAAAATCATGAAATATAATATATATATAATATTATTTCATATGAATAAATCTGAAAACGCTTTATACAAAAATATTTGTATAATATTATCAATATAATAATGAATATAAATTTTTAATTCAAAAATAAACTTGAAAAAAACTTCCATTTATATTAGAAAAATTTCACACAAAACCTTCTCCCTTATCGATTTCTTCCAAGAAAATCTGGAATAAAATAGAGAGCTAAATAAAATAGAAGCCGCGATTTAAAGTGAAGAGTCAAGGTGAAATTAGTTTCCCAGAAAGTAAATATTTTGCGGTCTAAAATGTGTTTGATGAAATGTTATTTACCTCTCAACTGCGGTGGTATAGCTCGGCACTCCCCGGGGAGTTTATTTTTCTCTCGAACCCCCATTACGGCTTCTATTTGGCATTACTCTCCTACTCGTAATAGTTCCATAAAATTACATTAAAATTTTATCTTCTTCCACAAAAAATTACTTTTCTTCTATTTGTCTATATTTTTTCACAGTATTTTGAATAGCATCAATCTTTTCACTGTGTACTTTGTAATTGAAAAAAAAAGAAAGTACAAATACAAGTAAGTACTATACTAGTATACAAGTAAGTATTATACAAGTAAGTACAAATATAATAGAAAATGATAATCAGCATCAAACTAAAATGAAATGT
Source organism: Cordylochernes scorpioides (assembly GCA_030710605.1). NCBI lineage: Eukaryota > Metazoa > Arthropoda > Arachnida > Pseudoscorpiones > Chernetidae > Cordylochernes > Cordylochernes scorpioides. The sequence goes on along the minus strand of CP092886.1, from coordinate 112,145,475 downwards.
TTTGAAAATGTAGCTAATGATACCTCGAAATATAAAAATTGGAAATAATTTATTCAGAGATAAATATGACAACTGATTATTTTGTGTGTGATTCGGTGAATATAGAAAACTAAAAGGCGACTATATATATAGATGGAAATTTTGCTGAGAGGATATTGCCAGCTAAACACCTCTTTGGCAGATTATCAAGATTCTATTAGAACTCTTGTGGATATCATGGAATAAAGTCCGCCCTAGGCTGACGAGGGCCATTAGCCCGAAACCATGGTCTCTAGGTGGACGCTTTTCAATTTTCCAAAGCTGGTGTTGTGGCTTTGTCACCGACCCGAGGCCGCTAGTTGCGGCGACGGTCAATAGATGGCGTCTAGTTTTGACATCTATTTTAACGGGAGAGGCGACCTTTGTTTCTTTATATATATATATGTCTGTTATATAATATAAAATGCAATTATTTTATTTTTAAAAAACATATATTTTATTTTCATTCATTGACTTTTCTTTTATTTTTGACCATAGATTTAGAAGATACCACTTTTTGAATATTGTTGTAAATATGTATAGTTAACCTACCTATTTTTTTATTCACGAATATAGTATTCATTTTATAAATTCTATATTACTGTGAAAAATAATTTTACGTGTAATTTTCACCAAGTAATTCAAAATAAAAATACTTGATGGCTAAATAATTTCCTATTTTTACGACTGCGCCTCCAATTCTCTATCTTTTTCAACAACAAAAAACAAAATAATCATAACATATATATATATATAATGATGAACAAAAGATAGGCATAATTAAAAATAATGTTATTATTAAAGATGTGAAAAGTGAAATAAAGGAGAATTAAGAGCAGCGGGCGTAAAAAAGGACCAAAACTATATAAAAATGAAAACATATTAAACGTATATTGTATTTTATAGGCTGAAATTCGGCCATGCCACTTTACCAGCTTAAACAACTTATTGGTAAATTCGACCGATTTAATAACACCTCTCATAGGATGTTATGGAATAGAAGCCACCCATGTACTAATGAGTGCAGTATCCTGAAACCTTGGTATACATGTTGGCATTTTTGTCTGTATTTTGTCTATATCTATGCTGAATTTAATTCTTCTATATTTCCTGATGGAATTCTCGTGTGAACACACAAAGGGGGTACCACACATCTCCGTTTTAAAACTTCATTTGAACAAAATGCAGTTTCTCGATATTCTGTGTACAGAATTCAGACAAAATCATTCTGTATAAACATCCCTTAAAAGACAATATAAAATAACATAGATGATATTTTCTGGGGGTGGGCGTTAATTAATTCAGATAGACAACGAATTTGTAAGAACATCCCATGAGAGACTATGCAAAATAACAAAGATAACACCTCCTGAATATGGTCGTTCATTATTTCAGACAACAATAATTTTTTCAAGAACCTCCCATGAGAGACTGATGAATAAAATCGATAATATAATCTGGAGGTGGTCGTTCATTAATTCTAACAAAAATCTAATTTTTAAGAACATACCATGATATATAGAAAGTTGGAATCCTCTGATAAGTATAAGTAAAGGATATGAAGCGTACGAGGATACTTTTCTTTTAAACTTTAATGAAGATTCAAGCTTTCGGGCGAAAACAGCCCTTCTACAGGAAATTATAGAAAAACATTTTCAACAAGTAACGTTTGTAAACAAAAATGGTATCTCTATTGATCTTGTAACGCGTGAATAAATCTCACATCCACGCGACCCAGACTATGATACATTGAATAAATCTGCTAAGTTGAGACTTTTCAAAGTAAATCAAACTGGCATAGGGCAACTATGGTACACAATTTATGGAAATATTGCTTTATATATACGTCAGGAATCTCTATATGTCGGTTGATACTATTGTATTTCAAAGAGAGCAACGCCTCGACGACTAATCTTTTAAATTTGATGTTGATATTAGAGTAATATGCTTGTGGTTGGGATTTCCGTTTTAAATAGATCTACATACACACCATCTAAAAGTTTTAATACCAATCAGATTACCAGAACAATAACTAAAAATAATAACATAGTCATCACAAGATCTGACAAAGGATCCAGAACTGTCATAATGAATACCAAGGACTATGTTTCAAAGATGAATCATATCTTGTACAACTCGGAGGTATTCACCCCGGGCACAGCAGAAGATCAAACTACCTCGAACTCCATATATAAAAAAGAACTGAGAATCCTTAGTAGGAACAAATTGATTACAACTGATGAATTCCGAAACTTTCTTTCGAATCTACATGGTTAAGCCTATATCTATGGACTACCTAAGGTACATAAGATAGATATCCCCCTCAGACCAATAGTTGCATTTCATCTCTCTCCTACAGCCCCGTTAGCTCAGTTTCTAGCTAAAATTATTATTCCCATACTTAAAGATGACGACGTCTCGACGTCCATTTCTTCCACACCTAAATTCTTAAACTATATTCAACATCTACCGGTTATTCCCAACACTCTAATGATTTCATTTGATGTAATCAATCTTTACCCTAGTCTCCCCCACCCCCTCATTATAGAATGCACCACAGAATTCCTACAGATGCATGGTTACTCTGCAGGCATGATAACTAAATTAACCTCCTTAATATCGATTTGTCTGAACAATAGTGTTTTTAATTTTGACAAACGTTACTATAGGCAATCTAAAGGTACTCCTATGGGCAGCCCTCTTTCTTCACCGCTATCAGAAATAGTCATGCGGAAAATAGACAAGTTAATAACAGATCATTTTCCATTAGATATCTTAACTTGGTTTAGATATATAGATGACATATTTAGTATAATTAAAATAGATTCCTTAGACAAAATTCATACCAAATTAAATTCACTTTACCCTGATATACAGTTCACAATAGAAAAAGAAAGCAATAGTTCACTAGCCTTTTTAGATTATCTGATCACAAGACAGAATTGCAGATACATAACCAATGTTTACTATAAGCCCTCTTTCTATTCCTCCTATATTCACTACACATCATACTGCCCCCTTAGCCATAAGATTAACACCGTAAAAACCTTGTCGAAACGCATTTTCACACACTGTTCTTCGCAAGAATTCAAACAAATAGAAACCCAAAACGTAATCGGTCACCTGATGAACTCTGGATACCCAAATAATTTCATACTCAGACATTTTTATAATCCCCAACAGCACCTTAATAGCCAAGTTTATAGATCCATATGCACCATCCCATTCTCTACTCATAGTGTTAACATTTCTAGATTCCTAAAAAATAACTATGGTATTCGTACCTTTTATACCAACACCCCCAAATTAGAAACAATAATAAGAAATCCCATAACCAAGAATAGTTTTCCCGTTACCCTACCTTTTTTCACAAACTCCGTATATTCATTAAAATGCTCAAACTGTAATAGTATATACATAGGAGAAACAGGCAGACGAATCAAGGACAGAATGGACGAACATCACAGAAACATTAGAAATAATGAACCCAAGTCCCTTATCGTACAACATATTAGACAAACGGGACATTCTTTTAACACATCCCAACCACAAGCATATTACTCTAATATCAACATCAAATTTAAAAGATTAGTCGTCGAGGCGTTGCTCTCTATGAAATACAATAGTATCAACCGACATATAGAGATTCCTGACGTATATAAAGCAATATTTCCATAAATTGTGTACCATAGTTGCCCTATGCCAGTTTGAATTACTTTGAAAAGTCTCAACTTAGCAGATTTATTCAATGTATCATAGTCTGGGTCGCGTGGATGTGAGATTTATTCACGCGTTACAAGATCAATAGAGATACCATTTTTGTTTACAAACGTTACTTGTTGAAAATGTTTTTCTATAATTTCCTGTAGAAGGGCTGTTTTCGCCCGAAAGCTTGAATCTTCATTAGAGTTTAAAAGAAAAGTATCCTCGTACGCTTCATATCCTTTACTTATACCATGATATAATATGCAAAATAACAAAGATAACATCTCCTGGATATAGTTGATTCATCAATTCAGACAACGATCAATTTTTCAAGGACACATACCATGAGAGACTGAAAAATAACAACAATAATATCATCTGGAGGTGGTCGTTCATTAATTTGGACCAAAATATAATGTAAGAGAATCCTATGTGAGACTATGGAAAATAACAATAGATGATATCTCCTAGATGTGGTTGTTCATAGGATATTGGAATAGATAGAACGAATCAATGTTGATTCAACTAGAGAGGTTGGCCAAAGATATTCGCTTATTCGTCGGCTGGTAGGTTTATATACTTCACACTAGAATCCACAGCCGCACCAACTGGGATCCATTCAAGAATAATTAAACCTAAAATTGTGCTGATGTAATAAAATCGGAGTATTCGCGCACAGATAGCATTTTCTATGACAGAATGAGAATATCAAACGTTAGATCTCATAATTCAAATAATAAATAGGTTTAATATATGAATATGATAATAAATATATCAAATATATCCCCTTTATATAAATTTATTTTTAAAAGTATAAAGATAGAATGACTAAAAAAATAAAAATATTTTTTTCTGATGCAAAAAAAAACTTATAGAATCGAACCTGCAATTTTATATTTAATAGAGAATTTCGAAAGTCTCTGAATTTTAAAGATGCATTGCACGCTGATTGGCTAATGGCCTCAACGATAATGCTGATTAAAGTCACGTGACAGTGAACAGCCAATCAGAACACGAATAAATTGGACATACATATAAACATTAAGGCGAATAATTTAGCATATGATTTATTTCCGGATACAAATCTCAGAGACATACAATAGGCATAAAACGCATATAATTTATTAAACAAAATCTTAATGCTCTGAACTTCCCAGTTGGGACATTCAGGAGAAATTCAAAGCCTCACAGGAGACAACGTGTCTCAGGGGAGCAGGCAATCCGCATGGTTTACAAGTGTACTCCTTACCCGGTTCATGGAATGAAAAAATTGTACATATATAATATCGTGAAATATCCATGGTGGGAATATGTCATAATTTAATATGTATCCATCTAGGAAATGATGAATAATAGAGATCGAGGCGACTTTAAAGAGAATAGGTATAGGAAAGGCAAACTGAACTCGCTGCCAACTTACGGTACGCGGGCGCGCGCTCGGAATTTTATAGATAGCCGTTTATCGGGCTTGAGCCATTTTTATTCTCCTTGTAGTCGTGTCCCATTCTTTTTAATTTTAATTAACTGAGTCACTTAATTTATTTCCCTTACATTCTACGCTTATTGTCATATATATTTTATAGTTAGGTAGCGATTTCTTTGGTTTGTACTTTTCTAACCTGACACATTAAAGGCTGTTCGAAGCTGCTCTTTTAGTATAAAAAGAAAAACACTACTTTATCGCTTAGAAAGCTGTTTCAGTGTATTTTAGTTTCTTTGTACATATCAGGTTTATATATGTTCGATCATTTTAAGTCTTTAATTTGGTATTGGTTATCATATAGCAGCATTTGCTTGAGGTATACTCTAATTCACTAAAAAATCTTTAACAACCTTACATAGGTGTAATTGTCGCCGATATAGTAACTCAAGACGATTGAAATTATGTTGAATTTCGAAGCAAAGGTTTATTATATAATCGTTTTTACACCTGTGGATGGGCGGTTATGCCCGAAAGCTTATGATCTGATATTATATATTAAAAGATACTCTTCCCTCATCGAGTAGTCCGTTATTAAATAATATATATGTGGGCTGCGCGTGTGTGTGAAAGAAATAACAATTAAAAATTGTATTATATTCTTAAAATGTCACAAATTGTTAATACTTTCCAGTTTCCAAATGATAAATATCAAACGTATATTAGTAGGGTTATATTCGATTTTTAGGTTTAAATTGAGCTCAAAATGTTGTACTTAAATCAAAATGATTATATGCCAGAGTATTCATTGGATTTTTTATTTTTTGTTTATTTATTTGACTATGGAAATATAGCAAGAGCCTAAAAAATATATCAGAAAAATTCTATAAAATCGATATATTATCTATTTTTTTATTTTAAAAATATTTAATATATTATATGACATTAATATATTTTTATTAAATCAAAATATATTATAAAATTAAGAAGCTTTTTAGAATACTTCAGAATAAAATAGAGTTCAAAGAAGACATATTAAGGTTTCCCTTATTCAATTATCTAGCGCTCTTCTGTCTTTGACTTAGAGGCAATTTTATTTCCTTTTTTTATCGTCGAAGACTTCCAAAAAGCTAATAATTGAATTTTTTCAGGGAACTCAAAATAATTTGGATGTAAGGAATCTAAATTTAATTATTCTGGTTAAAATTAATATTGATATGGGTCGAAGGAATTGATTTTTCAAGGTCTATTGCTGCATTATAAAGCGACCTCTTAAATCTCCTTTGTTTTCGCCTGAACATCCATTATCCTCTATTTAACTAGCTAATAATCTCCACGGGTATATAGCAAAAGTCTAAGAACATCGGAGAAATGTTTCTTTTATTCATAATGAAGATATAATTATACAACCACATATTTTTTATTGATTTAAAAATGATCGATTGTGATTTAAATAAAAGGCAAAATAATAATGGCATTTAGATTAGGTTTAGATATAATAAATGTTTAAATCGACTGTTAATGCCAAATTTGAAAATCATCAAGAATAAACTTATTTTTTGTAAATAAATATACTTGGTGTATTTTTATCTATATAAATTTATCTTCGTGTCCTAAATGAATAGTAATTGCCATCACATTACACAAACGTAAATGTATACTTTTTTTAGTTCTATCCTAATTCCCGCTTCACGTTCATTTTTAGAATCTTCTACAATTTACATTAATCAATTTAGTACAAATAACTCACCTAGTTATTCTGATATCTAGAAGTTAAGGAGTTTGAGAACATTCTAGAAAGAAAAATCTTTATCTAACGAAATTGCGGTGCTAATATAAAGTCAATCAACCAAATTCACGGTTAATAATAAATATGTCGTGCTTGCATTTATATCTGTGCAAGTTCATCTTCTCAAAATCGGCGGATGTACGTATTTTTAGAATTTATAACATCAAAATAATAATTATTTTTACTATATATTTTAATATATGTAATATTTAATCTTGTGGGGGTAAGTGATTATGGCATTATAATATCAGTGAACTGGTCCAATTAGAATCTCTGCCTCCTTATATTATATGCGTGTCAGGTTGACAAATGTTATTCACAATAGGGGTTTTGTACATTGTTCCCAATAAACCAATATATTATATTTTCGAAAGATATTTAAAAATACATAAATGTTACCTAATAATTGGCATGAGACAACGAAACGCGAAATCCTTGCAGCGAGAAAGTGGATTGTGTAATCAGGCGCCGAGGTCTTGACCCGGAAGCCATTCGCTCCTGGACGATTAGCGAGATGATGCGGCGGTAGCTAATGGCGGCGTTTTAATTGACGCTTGTTTGTGGAGCTGCAGGCTGCTTCGGAGTGGGCTTCTAGGCTTGACATGGATTGGAGGATTTTCTGGTAGAGAGGTTCTCTGTAGAACACTACCTAGTGCTATCTGCACTATATATCCTCTCATCCTCGCGTTTAATTAGAAGTGCTCTTGAAAGAGACAAGCAGCCGTTCTTATTTGTTGCTGAACTTGCTTAAAGAGCTTTATTAAGAATATACTGCTAAATATTTTCAGTGCACACACAAATTACCCATATCTCTATTGATTAGTAAATAATGTGTGTAGATTCATTTATAGAAAGAACTATATTTGAATTGCCTCTAGAAAAGTTAGTAAAGATCAAGAGTTCCAAACATATTATTTTATAAGCAAAATTCCTATTTGAATGAACTCGATAAAATAGTTTCTTGTTAAATATTGAATTGCCTTAATGAATAATTCTTAACGAGTTGTTCTCAAGTGTACTATTTTAAAGGAAAGGCAATGCTAGGTATTCTGAAAACTGCTAACCTATGTAATATGATATAGTGCTGTGAGTTGAGTGAAGTTTCAAATACCAACTTGTATCCGTTATACGAATTTTATCGACGGAATCTCGTGTGTTATACTGGGCTAACTTGACACATCGGTATTGAAATTTATTTTAAAACATTGAAATATTGATTATCAATGTGTATCTGTGTTGGGTACGACATATAAAGATCCATAATATATAGGGATAATTGATAAAGAACGACTAAATATAACCTGCAAACCTAAACTTTTAAATTCCAACTTTTAAACTACTCGCGCTTTGACCCCAATATATCGATACATTTCGAAATATTTCCCTTTTACAAACAGAGAAATGTATTTTAAACATTTAAAATATTTTTAAAATGTTTTTTTTTTAAATATAAAAGTCGGAACCCGTCTGAAGCATTAAACTAAATAATGACAAAAAATATAAATTAAAAAAAAAAGTGTGCAGCGGTAAAAAAAATATTACAAGTTTTTAAGCAATGTAAAGCTCGAGAGGTTTTGGCACCTTTTCAACATACTATTTCGATCGTTAATAAATCAAAAGAAGGAACTTTCTAGGGTATTCCGTAGTGAGAAATTTCCTCTCTGTTTTGATTATCTTATATTACTATAAAGGCATCAAGCCACAATTAGCATATACTGCATATCGTTCAAATCAAAGTGTTTAACCCCACGTCCGCAAATATTTCTTTTTGCTACTCTACATAAAGAAGGTAAAATGTAGCATCGCTTTATGGCATTACACCGGTTGAAACCAATTGCATTTTATCTTCCTACTAATTCCAGGAAAACATTGTGAAATAATGAATAAAGGTGGACTTTCAAGATATCAATTTCTCCAATTTATATTGTCCAAATCACAGAATTTTGGAGCTTGATTTAGTACCAAAAGCATCGCTATATACAAAACTATATTTTCGACGTTCGAGGAATCCAGCCATATCTGAATTGGAAACTGCTTTATATTAAATGAGAAATCTTCGAAGAAACCTATGAAAATGAGGAATATTTGTTGGGAGTGATGTCATGAGTTAAAATAATTTTGCCGAGGCATTTGCCTCAGACATGCCACTGAATATTAAAATATATTCTAAACTAAAAATATAAATAATGTATTGAGAGACTTGTAATATTATAAATTATTCGCGAAAATGATTTTTCCATTACACAATTCGGTATGCATCTATTCCAAAATTATTTTTTATCAGATCACACTTTAAATGTCACATCAAAACTATTGTTACGACGCTTTTCCAGAGGTCGTTGTCTGCGTACAAGGCTCAATGTAGGTTCGTACAGCATAGCTCGATGTACTTTATTACCAGGAGCTGTTGATAGAATGGAGAACTAAGTACACTTAGATGGACTTGCCATAAATATCCGCCATCAGAAGTATCCTACTCTTCTACGCCGGCTCCCGTCCAGGTCGGGCAAGCTTCTCTGGCGCCGTCTTGCAGGATCATCCACACGGCCGGAGGCAACACGCCGCGTCGTCCACTCGCCCTAGATGTGACCAGACTGTTCTTGTCCCCACACGTGAATGCTGGTTTTGGCGCCTGACCCCTCACCTATGGCAACTGGAGCAGCTGGAGTCATATTTCCCCAACTTTACTCTGGAATCTTAGCTTCTCGGATAACTTTTCATTCATTTTACACTATATTTGACTTTCAAATGCTTTATTTGAGTTGGTAACTCTTTATTCAAAATGGTAAACCAAGAATTAATATAGCGGTGACAATATTTATTGCTTATTATTTGTAAAGAAATTAAAATTATATAAAAAAAATTATCGTTTAAATATAATATTTTATTTAAAATATCAAAAGATACGCATATCGCAAACAACAAAAAAAGAATAATGTTTTATTACCGATGGGTAGAGGGGCCTAGCAAAAATATTTATAGACAAAATGTATAATTTATTGTGTGTGTGGAATGTGTGGACATTTTTGAGAGGCGTTGAAGGTTATATAGAACACGTCAATTATCACCTTTACATGAATTGTTGATTGAAGAACAAACACAATATTTGGTGATAGTAAAATATTACTCTAGGGGAGAGAAAACATAGCGTATGAATATATGGCCTTTTGAGATAATTTTCTACTACTGTTATAGAGAGCTCTTACATTTTATTAATAATAAAGAAATGAGAAAATATCATATTAAAAAATATATTTTTTTAAATATATAATTAGGTATAAAATGAAAGGATTTAAAAGCACGAATGTTTCTTTTATACATAATACAAACTTCTACTGCCCTTATTGCGATGAAAAAATATATTGGGAAGGCTTGGCTCATCAGTGGTGAACCCTCCCAGCGGTTTCGCCAATTTAATCCATCAGACCGCTTCTCAGAGCTCTAATACTGTATTGAACGATTCTGCTTATATACGCAGCACTGAAGGATGGAATCTCATAAATTGGCGAAACCGCTGGGAGGGTTCACCACTGATGAGCCAAGCCCTCCCAATATATTTTTTCATCGCAGTAAGGGCAGTAGAAGTTTGTATTATGTATAAAAGAAACATTCGTGCTTATAAATTCTTTCATTTTATATGTATAGATGGCGCGTTATTGCTTTGTGTTAATATAATTAGGTATTTTTCAATTTCAAAGTGTCCAAAGTTCGAACTTTTTATTGTTGAAATTAAAATATTTTCCCAATTTGAAAATATTTAAAATTATAAATATCTTTCTAATTATGTAACTCTCTTGTAATGTATTCACATTGAAAGATTGATTTTGGTGATTCGAATTTTTTTATAAATAAATTATAAAGCCTATTTTTAATTGTTACACATAAATATTATTTATAAAATATTGATTTTTACTTATGGATATTTATAAATATCTAATTGCGATTGTAAGAAATGGGAACAATATAAAGGTTTGGTAATTATTTTCACAGAAACCTATTAAAAAGAGACAATCTATATGCATATAATATTAATTTATTATCAGAAACATAATTCAGTAAACATAGAAATGAGCAATTCACTCATTCCTAAAACACATCAATTTGAAACAATAGATTCATTTACTATATTGAACAACATTATATCGGGATTGATGGAGAAATGGTAGAAACCGTCGCCTTTCGACATTCACGACCCGCGATCAAACCCCGCATTGGACACTTTTTTCTGAAGTTTGATTCAATGGCCTACGATGCTTGCAAAAGTCCAACCCCACCAGTGAGCGCAAATAACCAAACGGGACGCTGGAACCTTGTTAGTACAAAAGTCGAACTGATTTATATACGTGTAGACATGTAATATATATATATATATATATGGAAATTTTATAAGAGGAAATTGATTTATGAAAGCATAGGGCTCCTCTCTAAAAAACAGAAAACTTGTTCAAGATTTGAAATATTTTCGCAATAAAATATGATAGCGTTTAGCGGCCTCGGGTCGGTGACAAAGCCACAACACCTGCTTTGGCAAACTGAGAAGTGTCCACCTGGAGACCATGGCTTTGGGCTAATGGCCCTCTTCAGCCCAGTGCGGACTTTATTGCTGGTGTTGTGGCTTTGTCCCCGACCCGAGGCCGCTAAACACTATCATATTTTATTGCGAAAATATTTCAAAATTTGAACAAGTTTTCTTTGAGATATAAATTTTAAAAATAATTATGAATGGAATTCTGAAACCCCTATTATTAAAGCAATACAAGTAACGCAAAAACATCTTATATATCTAATAAATCTTTTTTAATACATAATTGTTCGTAACTCGTTAACGCTAAAATTTAAATGGGGGAGGGGTCTCATATATATTTAATTAAATATAAACGCTATATGTACAAATATAGAGATATAAAAATATATTTTTTTCATTCAGAATATATATATTAAAAATAAAAAGGCATATCCTAACCAGCAGCACATGTGCTTTTCAGAATACTAAATCAATGTTTAGTTGATTTCTGTTCCACCAGATGGCGCTCTGCCTTCTGAAAAGCACATGTTCTCCTGGTCAGGATATGCCTTTTTTATTTTTAATATTAACACCTGTCCCACTTATTTTTTATTTTTTTCCTATTTTTTCATAAATAAATAAATATATATATATATATATATATATATATATATATATATATGAAAAAATAAGTTAAAAAATAAATAAATAAAAAAGGTCAGTTGTTGGTACTAAAATCAAAAAAGGCATATCCTCACCACGATCATCTCATGAACTTTGCAGATGGCAGAGCGTCATCTAGTTAAACTTTATAAATATATTTATAAAGATATGAAATTAGTAGAAAAAACTCTGTTAGTGAATTCTTAATGTATTATTGATATTAATATTTTCGAATTTTGTGTCATTCTAATTATTCAATCTATCTTTTTACGATATTAACGAATTTTAAGATTTTTTTTAACGGAATAACAATTTTTAGGTTAATTTTATTTATTTAAAAAAAATCAGGGAAATGTAAGTATTTTGAATTTTTTTTTATTTAAAATAGTAAAAACCTGATATAGATTTTTTTTAAATTTTCATTTTCAAAAAATAAATTGTGTTGAGTAATTTATTCTAATATTTGAATTCATTTTTATAATTTTTAAATTGGTCAGTTCACACTGAATGTTTTACGAAAAGCGACCGGCAACGTTGTTATCCAAGTACGCCATTGTTGGCGAGTTAGAGAGATGCTGACCAACGACGACTACGACTACGACGAGGAGACCCCGGCCACCGCCGCGCCCACCGACTCCGTCTGGGGGCGGAACAGCGGGATGTCCGAGGAGGAGAACGAGGCGGTGCTGCGACTGTCCATCGTCGTGCTCCCGTTCGTCCTTGTCCTGGTGCTGATCATCTACTACGCCACCCACCTCCTGATGGAATGGTGGTACATGGAGCAGCCAGAAGCTGAAGACGAAGAGGCCGAGCCTCTCCGGGAAGAGCCCTGAAAGAGCTACTTTCTATAACCTGATTGGTATAGGTTCAAAATTCTGGTAAATTTGAATAAAAAGGGAAGAAAATGGGGACAAATTTAATGCTTTTGAATTTCACATCGAACTACATTTTTTAGAAAATATAAAACCAGCGAAAGTTCATATTCTCAAAATATTAATCCATTTACTTATGTATGCTTATTAATGATGAAATTTCGCTTTAAACTATTTTTTATTCAAATATTTGTTGTCAAAATTGTTTTTTTTTTGTGTGAATATGTGTTGTTTTGTGGCTGTAGTACAAAGAATACATACGAATTCAGAATCTATCCGGAATTGGCAAAAAAGCGAGACGAAATATAAACTATTGTTGTTGTTGTTGCTTATTCCCGTTATATAAAATATAATAGAGAAATATGGCGTTAGTCAAATGACATTAATTGACAAATACACGTGGTCTTGGGCTAGATATCTTCCACCAAACCAACAGTTAGAGATTGGGGCAAAATAGGTTTGGAAAGTCATAAGGAAACAAGATATCTACCACATCCGGCTCAAGCCCATCTTGTTGCAACAAACGCTGCCATTGACAAAATTGGTGAAGCAATAAAGCTGGTTAATCAAGTAGCTTGCAAACGATTTCTGCATTTAGTATGGCACTGTGCAAAATGTTTTGAAAATAATCTCAATTAAAGGTGGGTACCCCTCGGATGTGGCAGAATACACCATAAGGAATAACACATGTTTGAGCCACATGGTTCAAGCTACGAAACAAAATGTGATGGTATAATATATATGACTGTGGCCAATGATGAAATATGGTGTTATAACTTTGACCTTATAACAAGGCAGTCTGTATGCAGCGGAAGCCTATTCTACAAAAATTAACTAATCAAGACCAAACCTTTCCCTGGGTAGGTTTATCTAAGCGCGTAACTTTACCCACTAATGGAATAAAACTTTACACAAGAAGCCAGTACCCAGTTTGGTATTTTTACTCACTGAAGGAGTAGGACATTACATATTTCGGCAGAGCCAAATTTGTTTACCTCATTCACTGATTGAGTAATAATTACGCTAGGCCAGAGAGAACAGTTTGGCAACTTCACTCATAGATGGGGGTCGGTGGAATGATGGTCTAAAGCATTGGTTTTCCACCGCTACTACCCGGGATCGAATCCCGCATTGGGCACTTTTTTTTTTAATTTAAAGAAATACTCCAATGGCCTCCGATTCTTGAAAAAGGCCAACCCCACCAGCGAGTGCAAGTAACCAAATGGGGCTCTGGCACATTTGTAAGTGCAAAAGTCGAACTGTTTTTCATATGTGTATACATGTGGTGCACTTACAGTAAAAGCATTCGCTAACTACCCACCATGATTATCATGGCCTGCACCACGTGTACTAGGGATAATAAAAAAACCTCATAGATGGAGGAGGACGTTTAAATTGAATCAGAGTCCGGTTTGATAACTTTATTCACTGATTGAGTTGGCCTTTACACAATAATGCAAAGTCCAGTTTGGTAACTTTATTCACTGATATTGAGTTGGCCGTTATACAATAATCCAAAGTCCAGTTTGGTAACTTTATTCACTGATTGAGTTGGCCTTTACACAATAAACCAAAGTCCTGTTTGGTAACTTTATTCACTGATTGAGTTGGCCGTTACACAATAACCCAAAGTCCAGTTTGGTTATTTTGTTCACTGATTGAGTTGGATTTTACACAATAATCCATAGTTCAGTTTGGTAACTTTGTTCACTGATTGAGTTGGCCTTCACACAATAATCCAAAGTCCAGTTTGTTAACTTTGTTCACTGATTGAGTTGGCCTTTACACAGTAATCCGAAGTACAGTTTGGTTACTTTGTTTACTGATTGAGTTGGACTTTACACAATAATCCATAGTCCAGTTTGGTAATTTGGACTTTACACAATAATCCATAGTCCAGTTTGGTAACTTTGTTCACTGATTGAGTTGGCCTTTACACAGTAATCCGAAGTACAGTTTGGTTACTTTGTTTACTGATTGAGTTGGACTTTACACAATAATCCATAGTCCAGTTTGGTAATTTGGACTTTACACAATAATCCAATATTCAGTTTGGTTACTTTGTTCACTGATTGAGTTGAACTTTGCACAATAATCCGAAGTCCAGTTTGGTAACTTTAATCACTGAATGAGTTGGCCTTTACACAATAATACAAAGTACAGTTTGGTTATTTTGTTCACTGTTTGAGTTGAACTTTACACAGTAATCCGAAGTTCAGTTTGGTAATTTTAATCATTAATTAAGTTGGCCTTTACACAATAATCCGAAGTACAGTTTGGTAACTTTGTTCACTGATTGAGTTGGACTTTACACAATAATCCGAAGTAAAGTTTGGTTACTTTGTTCGCTGATTGAGTTGGACTTTACACAATAATCCGAAGTTTAGTTTGGTAACTTTGTTCACTGATTGAGTCGGCCTTTACACAATGATCCAAAGTACTATTTGGTAACTTCACTTCCTGATTGAGTTGGACTTTACACAATGATCCGTAGTCTAGTTTGGTAACTTTACTCGCAGATGAAATAGGAATTTACACAAGAAGCCAGAGTCCGGTTTGGTAACTTAACTTCCTGATGGAGTAGGACATTATACAAGGAGCCAACGCTCAATTTGGTAACTTCACTCAAAGATGGAGTAGGAATTCTCAAATGAAGCAGAGCCCACTTTGGTTACTTTACTAACTGATGGAGTTAGTCTTTAAACAAGAAGTCAAAACTCAGTTTGGTAACGTAATTATTGATTGAGCAGAAATTCACATAGGAAGAAGATCCTAGGTTTATAACTTCACTTACCTATTGAGTAGGACCTTGCACATAGCGCCAGAGCCCCATTTGGAAACTTTACTCATAGATGAATTATAACTTTTCACATGAGTCCAGAGCCCTGTTTGATGTCATACACTCACTAAGAGAGTTAACCGGGTTCTACCGTGTAGATTATAACAAATAAAATGTCATTAGAATGAAAATCAAATCATCCAGGGATATGAGTTTGTTTTAAGAATATATTTAATATATCTGGCTTTCTTTTCGGGCTAAAAGGCCTTTCTACAGGAGAGCTATATTAAAATTGATTTTAAAATAATAAGTAAATCTGTTAATTTGTTCGTAATGTGATTTATCATTACGTAAGCACAGCCTGCGAGAGGCCAATCTACACCCCTTATTTGTCTTTGTAGTTATAATTTCACATATTGTGGATAGTTTAAATACTTAATCAAATATCGTAAAGATAGAGGTTGCCTAGCCGCCATTCATATTTATATGAAAAATAGACACTTCGGCCAGTTGGAGTTTTTTATTTTATCAACGTTTTTTCAAATACTTATCAAAAATTATTTTCTAATTTATTAGAAATTTGCAAACTTCAGATTTAAAGAACGCTTCCAGAGTCGTTTCTTACAAATATATACATTCTGAAATGTGTATATTTGTTAGAAACACGCCTGTGGTTTGAACTCGAAAGCTTCCCAATGCTAATAAATTAAGAAAGAAACCTTTTGCGGAGTACTTAATTATGTTAAAATTTTTACACAAATAAATTTACTGGCAATGCGTTTCTTTTAAATATCATAAAGCATTGCCAGTAAATTTATTTGTGTAAAATTTTAACGATAGATGGCAATAAAATTTAATTTACTAAAAATTTAATTTACTTAATTATATATTTAAAATATTTACTGCAATTTCTTCAACGCGATAAAGTATTATGAGGAAAGTGTCTGAAATTCCTTTTACTGCCATTGTCGATCCTGGATGTTGGGAATCTCGGTCCACGCCGTGAGTACACATGACACATTCTGAATATATTTGAATTTATTAAATAAATATCGGAAAACGAAAAATGGTAAATTTATACCTCTTACTTTCACTCATACAAATAATAGAGGACGCGTTATATTTCATTTTGAACATTTTATTTATTTTTATCACAATTTAATAACAAAACGCAACTGATACAGATTGAATATCTTGTTGAAAATAAATTTTTAAACTCCTCTTCAACTTTTTTCCTAGTGGAGCGTGTTAGAAATTTATTTGGAAGTTGTTTTGTCAACGTTTTACCTGCAATATAAAAGTAACAACACAATTTTAAAATAAACTTTCGCGAAATTACTTTCATATTGGATTGGAGGACAAACATCACAAGGTCGACATTTCTATGGAACCTTTTGTGCAGCCTTTCCAAAGAGAATTGTTGGGTTCAATTTTTATACCGGTAGAGATTTCACATAGGGCTTTATAAAATACATAAATAATAGTTCAAATTGGTTGATAAAATAAGAAAAAGGATCTCCTGCCTCATCTGTCAGAATAAATAAACTAATTGTTGAATTTCAATTATTCCTGACTATAAAAAGCTTTATAAAATGCCGCACAAAGAGAATTGGCTATATATTGGCTTTATCAAATTTACATTTCTATAATATTAGCATTTTTATATGGAGGAATTATATTATATATATGTATATATATTATATAATCTAAAATACAATTATTTTATTTTTTAAAAACATATATTTTATTTTAATTCATTGACTGTTTTACATATTTGACCATAGATGCAGAACATACCACTTTAATTATTATTGTTGAAAATATGTATAGTTAACCCTACCTTTTCTAATAAAATCACGAATATAGAATTCATTTTATAAATTTTATATTACTGTGATAAAAATAATTTTATGTGTAATTTGCTTCAAGTGATTCAAAATAAAAATCTGTTTGAAAGGTAAATAATTATCTTTACTTTTCCACGACTGCACCTCTTTTCAACAACAAAACACAAAAATAAATTCTAACACAATATATATATATAGATGGAAAATATTCCGGGAGGAAATTAATCCATAGAAGCAATGGGCGCTTCTTCCAACAAAATAAACGTCAGAACCTGACGCCATCTATTGACCGTCGCCGCAAGGCTCCCATTGCTTCTATGGATTAATTTCCTCCCGGCATATTTTCCATCTATGTTCTAGCCATAGATTTGGCCCAGCCACATTGCCAGCAAAACACCTCTTTGGTAGATTGTGAAGATTCCATTAGATCCCGTGATGATCTCATGGAATAAAGTCCGCCCTAGACTGACGAGGGCCATTAGCCCGAAACCATGGTCTCTAGGTGGACGCTTCTCAGTTTGCCAAAGCTGGTGTTGTGGCTTTGTCACCGACCCGAGGCCGCTAGTTGCGGCGACGGTCAATAGATGGCGTCAGGTTCTGACGCTTATTTTGACGGGAGAAACGCCCATTGCTTCTATGGATATATATATATATATATATATTAATTGAATAGCATATTTTGGATCGAAAATAAAATAAACATTTTATTTAATATAAATGCCAATATTTCAATAGGCTATACGCCTAACCTCGTCAGGGCTTTTCTTGTTTTTGAACTGCTTTGGTTCATCACGTGATGCCTTCACGCGACGATATATAAATATTTGCAACTCTGTGGGGATAAAATTTAAAATATATACACACACAAAATATTAATAAGAATAGAATATATATGTACATTTATAAAAATTAAAAAATAATAATATATGATTTCTAATAAGTATAATAAAATAATTTTAAATCGATTTGAACTGTAGATATAACGGAGGTATGTCAATTTTTCTATTAATACTGTTGGTATCTTTCATTGAGGACCAACTTTCTAAAAAGAATCTTGAGTGTTTATCTTGAATGTTGTTATATATAATTTCTGTTTTTTCAAAATTTGGTGTATGGTCCTGTTTGAGTGCGTGATCTACTAAAAGTGATAATGGGCTATGGTTTTTAAAAGCTGGATATATATATATATATATCCATTTAGAACAAATTAATAAATATCGGAAATAAAAGATTATTTATTGAATCCAAGATGTGCCCTTTATGAACATATATATATATATATATATAGATGTTAAAAAATATTGTTCAGCTAATGGATTAAATGTACAACTGTAAAAAAATACGTATTTTCGATTCTATTGAAAAGTTAAATGCCCACCTCCTTATTGAAATATCATTTCTGGAAATTATTACTCCGTAAAAGACAAGTGCCCCTTATAAGTATAAAAATAGATATTCCCGTGACTACATACACTCACAAATCATAAGATGCTCTCCCAACCACCAACAGCTTATTTAAGAAGAAATTCGGAGACGGACATTTGACTTATTGAGCAACTGCTTGAAATCTAGCTCTCCAAATATCGTGTTTATTTGTTCTAAATAAACCTTTCAATAATACACACAATACGCCTTTTTAGTGGTTTTATATATTGCATTCATACTTATAAAAACTTCATCATGAAAGAATCATGCTGATTATTTGAAACATACAAAATATTAATATCAGGTTAAATGGCTAGAAAAAACAGCGTTAACGAATGCGTGTGCTAAAAATCGGGCTATTATGATTGTGGCCATAATAATTACTTATATTAGGAGCTGTGAAGGAGCGTTTACCACTCGATATATGCTTTTCTGCCAATGATGAACAGTTTCATAAATATTACCATGCCTATGAAGTGACCAAAAGCCTCATTTGAGCAAGCAAAACAGCTTGAAATGGGTAGAATGAATGGCCTTCTCTGGTGAAATTGAAGCCAATACGGAACAATACATTAGGACAAGTGGTAAAACAGGGAATGGACGACGAATTATCACGTTATTCCTGGAAGATGAAAAATATCTCATCTACATGGAAGTACTAGAGCGTAGAGATTCACCTCTAGTGTAGATTAAATGTTGGAGCACTCCATACAGGTGTACTTTTGTCTGCGTTAACAGTATTTCAGCGCTTACTGCAAAACGTACAGGATTCCTCTGATTCAAAACTAAAGGCGCCTACAGTTTGAATGGGCTTATCATCACGAATAGTGAAGTGAGATCTGGCAACAAATGCCATTTATGATGAGTCCCGCTTTAATTTGAACTGCAACGATAACTGAGTTCGCTTTTGTCGTCTTGGAAAGGAACGTCGCATTCTACAGTGCAATATCTAGAATCATAGAAATACGGAGGCGTAGCGTTATAGTCTGGTGTACCATTGGTGTCTTATTGGCAATCTTGATTGCTTCGAATTGCTGGTATTCTCAACAGCGACAGCCATGTTGCATGGAGATTTAAAAATTATCTGTAAAGCAGATACAACTTCTTCTTTGGCCTGCTAAATAATCTGGCATGTCCCCCATTGAATATACGGGATATTATTGGTTAGCGACCCGCTCGTGAAGTTTGTCCAATAGCCAGAACTGACGCTCTTTGACACCCAAAAGATATCTGCGAATATCTTCTTCTAGAACACATTAAAAAACATCTGATTCAATACCACAACGTGTTCAAGCCTTTACATACAACAGTGGCGGTTTAACCGATACTGATTTTTGGGGCATGTTAAATTAAAATAAAACTTTCTAAAATTTTAAATTTCGTTGTGTCTGATATATGAGAGAGAATGTTTCATGGTGTTGTAGCTCTTTAAAATATTAGTGCATAATATAAAATTGAGGGAGGGGGGATGTGGGTTTCTTGTATTAAGCACAAGGGTGAAAAAAATGCATTGTTAAATGCAAAGTTAAAGTTTTTTTTTAAAGTTCCCTTTTGGTGTAAATATATATAGTGTCACTTTTTACTATAGCATATATACACCACATATATATGGAATAGATATAATACAGTGAATTGACATCTTGGCCAGAAGTAAATACTTCTTAATTGAAATTATACGTAAAACTATATGTTATAAAATGAACAAAGGTCAGGCAGATAGAACCATATAACAAGACCCTGGAGGGTGTCCAGGGCGGCAAGATGCTGCGGCGACTGGCTGCAGCGCTCCTGCTGCTGCTCTCGGCGCAGGCCGACGACTCCCTTCTGACCAATATCATCTCCAAACCTGCTCCCCTTCCGGATCTCCCGTGAGTTGACTCCTCTATGACGCTGTGTTTGTACAGGTGCCCTTTTTAAATAACCAATAGTGTGTCGAATGATTCAAATACACATTGCATAAAACAAAACAACACGTACAACAGATGTTCAAAATTGTCTGAGCACACATTTGTACAACTTCCGTCTCGCATTTTCAAATAGGCCAGAACTTGGACATATGTCACGTAGAGCGTGCCAAAAGACAGATCGTATAGGCTTGAACTCCAGGAATTACATTGTATCAAAATTAAGGAGAAAATGCCTTCGTATCAAGAGGTTGAGATTATTCTTGTGCAATATATTTTATAAAGATAATTTATATATTAGAAAGGTATGAAAACACAACACATTTCTCATATGAAAAAAATGAAATCAAAAGTACACACAATTCACACTATCTTAGTTTAGGTTTCAAGTAATATCGGGGGAAAACGTAGATTTAAAAAATAACTATTTCATTTAAACTTGAAAAAAAAGAAGGCATTTCCTGACCGATGAGCAAAGATGTCAGAGCGCCATATATCAGGTATAAATACCAATTGAACTTTAATTTAATTCCAGAATATTGACCAATACTCTTTATTGATTAAACAAGGATAACCAACGACGTACGCATACCAGGCTGTTAGCGCTCTTCAGCATGGTGCCTGATGTACGTTATATATCGTCCGATAAAACTTTAAATATATATTGATCAAGGAATAATATGTCATTTTTAAGGCTAAGCAATTCCCATTCGAGAAATCATTTCGCCGATGTCTGTTACAGTCCGGAATATCTGGCACACGGATGTACCAATCAAGGTTACAGATACCTAAACCCGACAGGATCGGCATTAAAAGATGGTCGGTTCCCATCGGGAATGTAATACACCGACCACTCTGACGTCACAGCAAACCTTTTGGTGAAAAATGTGAATATCGCTCTAATTTTTCTGACAATGATTTCACGTTAAAGTTTTTCTTTCTAAATTTGTGAAAATAAACTTAATCTCTCAGTACCCAAGCCAATACTACGAAAATCAAGCGATTTCATTGGTGAAGTAACGGCTGTTTATTGAATAAGACATTTGCTTTTATCTGTTAGAACTTAACTTTAGCAATGCCTTAAAGCGTCATGGCTTACTTGTACTTTGTCATATAAAAAGCAAACAAATTCTGGAATTGAGGAAAATAATTTCCGACTTCGCCGAGAAGGGATTCAATTTCTCTGTTATATCACCCTGCCGGCTTTCAGAAACTAACTTTAAGAAAATACCCAAGGTAAAAGGGCCAAATTAAAAATAATAATAAATAAATAGTGTATAGATGTTTCGGTAACAACGTTGTTACTGAAACGTCCCACACTCTTTATTTATTTAGATTTGGGCCATTACCATATGTTTCAAATCTATTGTACCTATAATTGTACCAAATTGTACCTGATCATTCAAGGGGGGAAAAGAAAGTTAGTAATACAATTGTCCCTACCAACTCATCCAAGCACCTTGAAATTGACCTTATGGACCTCGATTTCACCGGCACAAGTGATATGTATATACTGGTTGCTGTATAATTACTTATGAGGTAATCCATTTACAAAACCTTGACAGATTGCCGTGCGCAATCGGTTACTAGAATGTTGGGGAAAGATGTCACCATTCATTATGAAGTTCCGGATATATTTTTTGAGAATGTTTTGTTTGAAGACAGTTTGGGACGTGAGTATGCTGGATATCTTAATCGTTGTGTGTGCTCCGGTAGAAAGATGAATCATTGGTTCACATGATTAATCCTGTGATTTGGCTATTACGTCTAAAACTTTCATTTTAGATTCTATAAAACCAAAAATATAGAGACTTTCAACAATTTGGCAAAAGACCTCAATATCTCAGCACGAATATTCCAAGAGATATTCCAGAATTCATTGCATGTAGGATAGCGTGACTAGTAAAACTAAGGAAACAGCCAACATTGAGAGGAAAAAATTGATTAACTTCCACATCATCAGTTAATAGTAGTATATTTATAGTGTAGATTGAGTGAAGGAAATATAATGTTGAAGGAAGGCATGCATTTTCTCTAAAAATAAAAATCTCTCAGTGCGTTCTAGGCAACCGCCTTATGTGGAGGATATATTTATGTGTTCTGGGGTTGAAATGTGGGGGGGAGGACCTTCCGTGTAAACTGTTTGAAGAGCTTTCACTTCATTATTTCAGAAAAAGACCTAACCTTGTAACGAGAGGCTGAGAACAAATATTCTAAGAATCTAAATCCGGAGGACAAGGAGCTTGTGTCACAGAGTGGAGGCATGTCGCACACAGTCATGTTGCTTCTAATCCTGAAGCCGTGAACTATGCGTCCTCTGACGTTAGAACCCTACCTTTATACCATGTAGACGAACATTTCCCCTGTTATAAGACCTTCAAACTGCCCTCACTGATATGTACAAAGGCATAAAAAATAAAACTCACTCTCTCATATATAAATATTTATATATTACTTAAATCTGGGGGAAAAGTAACATTTTTCTTTAAAATATATATATTTACTTATATTTATCTCTTCCTGCCCCCACATTTTTACAAAATCAGCAAGCAATCCAGGTTCAGGTTTCTATAACTATAATTATTTTTTAATTTCTCTAGCTTTCGGGCCAACATGTCCTTCAACAGGAGGCTTAGAAGTATGCCTTACAGCGAACTATACACGCCGAAAATAAATATATGACGGTTTTAGACGTCTATTTTGATGGGAGAGGCGACCCTTGTCTCTTTATATCAATTTCCTCCCGGCAAAATTTCCATCTATATATATGTGCCAAAATTTATTTTACATATTTTGAAATCGTATATATAATTATATTACAGTGAAATTTGCTTAGTTAGTTTTTCTTAATAAAATATATGATGATAAGTTTTTAACTATATATACGAATCATTAGACCAAGACTATACTCCCTCAGTACCTTCATACCCATAAAAATCTCCAATATAAAAAAATAAAACCATAAATATCGGCTTAACTATAGATTTTAATTGTATCTATTGCTTTGTATGTTTCTGGAAGATCAATCCTACGGTTTATACTGTTAATTTGTTTTGATATCATTGATTCAATAACCAATCTTCGCTGCCTATTATGGATATTACTGTAATGTACTGTAGGTGTTGATAAATTGAAAGTTTGACCTGTGTCATTTATATGTTGTACTATTAATGATAATGGGTTACTATATATACAATATATATTCTAGGTCTACTGTTGAAGGGCATATAGGCCCGAAAGCTAGAGAAATAAAAAGGTAGTTGAAGAAACCTGGTCCTGAATTGCTTGCTGATTTTGTAAAATATATTTTACTATTCTCCCAAAATTACGCAATTCGAGGTGGTATCTATTTTCTAATGTCCTCAAGGAGGAGTCACGAAGCCAGATGAAATATATAGAATTCGACCTTTTTTTAAAAAAAATTGTGTCAATTGGCATAACAGATTATCTAGGACAATTAGAGATGTATGAGATGTATTTAAGTAAATTTGCCACAACACCAGCTCTCTCTATCATTGCGTAATTTCGTATATAAGCGATAGTTTTTTGTTTATTTTCTACTTTTCTTTCAGCGATATAATGGTGTTTTGAGCGTATTCATATTTTAAATCCAATTCTTTCACAGACTGATATGCGTCCTGTTCATCCAATATGTTCCGGAGTGTCGATGGGAATCATTTCACATTACTACTTTGAACTACATCCTTCATGGCCAATCTGCTCATGTGTGCCTTGTGGAAACAGATGATTTCAACTGTACTTTCCATATCTTATTCTAACTGATAGGTTGCGGATAAATTGAGCAATTCGCCATTTCACCGCGCTATACGATGCAGTGAAATTCAAACCTGCATTCTAACAAAAACTCTTTACCCACGTCACTTCTTGAGAATTGTGTGACTTCACGGTACCACGATAGTCTACCCCTATTTCGAACCGATGGTGTACAGGTAGATTATACTATCTATCACTACGTGAAAAATTGATAACTTCACGATGCGAAAATATAGTTTTTCCTTACGGCATATTGTGGTTAATTAGGGG
Source organism: Cordylochernes scorpioides (assembly GCA_030710605.1). NCBI lineage: Eukaryota > Metazoa > Arthropoda > Arachnida > Pseudoscorpiones > Chernetidae > Cordylochernes > Cordylochernes scorpioides. Next base: position 112,120,505 of record CP092886.1, on the reverse strand, counting down.
GCCTTTGGACCGCCAATTTGTGGGAAAGCAATCTTACTCATCATAGCGCGAAGAAGAGGTATCTTGACGTTAGTGCAATATTAAAACCAACCAGAATTTAAGCATTTCTCCCTATCCCTCTTTGATATTAGAAAACCTTAAAAACAGAAGTATTCAAATCGACAGCTTGAAGCTAAACTGCTATCCCTGTCAAAGTATTTTCCCTTCAAGGGACAGCGATGTATCCACCCGACAATCTCCAACCTCGTCCCTCCGAGGTGATGAGCGATATTCTGTGCAGTTCCTTTGAATGGCAGGAATCAGATAAAAGAACGATTGACTCTAAAGCTCGAGGGCCGCCTATTATCAGGGCACCTGGGCCACAGGTGGGTTTGCGAGGTCCCTATTTATAACTGCAAGGTCTGGCGCCGGCCTAATGTATAGTTAGCTTTGTAACCTGCCATCTTGGATTCGGTGGTGGATATTTACTTCCTTATCATGTCGATTATATTTATATATGTTTGCTAGACATATGGTTATATATTGTTAGATAAATAGACGGACGTTATTAAATATATATCAGTTCACTTTTTAAACAAGAGAATGCAATTGTACTTAGGGGGGGCATAGCGCTCTAAGTCGAAATAAAGAATAAAAAAATAATAAAGACACAAAATAATTTATTATATATAAAAATATCTTTTTTTTTTTAATAATAAATTATATTGTTTTTTTTAAAATGCACATTTGAAATTAGTTAAATTCCCATGGTACGAAAAATAAAAGGTTGAAATTTAGAGAAAAATTATGTGCGCTTTTAAATTTTAAAAAGACACACAATTTAATGCAAGTACCGAAATGAAAATTCGAACTAAGCGAACTTTCGGGCTTCGTATTGGGCTCGGAGCCATTGACAGGGAGTGGTACCGTTGGGGGACACCATAGTTATTTCAATTTACATACTACATACGAAGCTATAAAACACACGCTCTTGCTCTGATTCGCCTGACTTTTAGCAATTCTTGAATACTTTGGGTTTTTTTTTTGAAATTATTGTTCACTTCTTGCATGCGTTTATTTTTGCCGTTAACATCCGTTCCATTATCGAAGCGCATTCTCGTGAAATGTTTTCGTAACATATTCTCGCTGCACAATCTCGTGGAATTTTTTACATATTCTATTAGCAGATTTTCGTTATATAAATTCGTGACATAACGATTTTTAGCCGGTTGGCCATTACAAAAGCGTGCACCATCTACTATAATATATTCCCTATTATGTTAATGATATATATTTTAGCATAGAAATCAAGTCTTTGTATATCTGTAGGTGTGAAAGTATTTATTGATGACGTCACGGCGACTAGTCGACAATTATCAACAACTCCACCAGTTGTAACGTAGAAATCAAGTATTTTTTTATCTGGGGATGTGAAAGTATTTATTGATGACGTCAGCACGACAATTCGACAATTATCAACAACTCAACAAAACTATCTACAGCTAGGGATAATTGAGCAAGCAAGCAAAGAAATATTTTGATCATTATTTTACATAACAGATTAATATATATTCATATAATCTGTTGAATATTTTCATTTAATAATTAAATTAAATTAAATTATAAATTATTTCTTCGCCACATAGCCTCTTCCTATAAAGAGTATCGACCTGATGCTCAGAGGAAGACTTACGTCATCAGTCTTAAGAATTAGTACTAGGGCCAGGGATATTTTCAGGTGACTGCGGCGGATGTCTTCTTTCAGTTGAGATATCTTCTTCATGAGGGCTTGGCAGGTCTATATTTACGTCAATGTAGTTTTTTCTTATTTATACTGAGGTCGGCAAGGGAGGATTTTTCAACTTTGTGGCCTCACCTGCAATATGGTCTATCATCTAGTTTTCATGGCGGGGCGACCAGCTAGATCTTCTAGCATATGAAATTTTTTGTCTGTTTCGACCGGTATATGGGGTAGGGCTTCGGTAGCGACTGAAAATTTTCCTCGATGATTCATCGTTGGGTTCCTGAGATTCGATTCGAGAGTTGTAGAATTCCATTGCGTCTTGCTTTCTTTGGAAATATTCATTTCTCCTCTCCTCATTGTGTCTCTTCCTGTCGCGGCAATAGCGGACGACGTGACCTGGGCGTCCGCAGTAGAAACAGATTTGCTTTCCCTCAGTTGTCCGCCATTCATTGGTGTCACATCTTCTTCCTTACTTTCGGTAATGAGGTCCAGGATGCGGTCGTATCGTTTGGGCCTCGTATCTAGTATTTGGTACCGGCCTGGTGGCTTGAGGGGGACTTATTGTAGGTTTGATCTAGGTGCCAAGGTCTTTACAATCTCTTCCCTCACTAAATCTTCAATGACATCGATTTTAGGCTCCTCTTGAGGAGAATCCAATGCTTGCTGTATCTCTTCGCGGACAATTTTTCCGATCAGCGATGACAGATCTTCTCCGTCACCCTGGGCACAGAGAGAGGCTACATTTGGTTGGCGCTCGTACCTGGTTGGTGTAACTCGCCTACAACGGAGCGCTTCGACACGGCGACATTCTGCAATGAATTGCTCGGGGCTCTGTACATCCCTCGGTAGGAGTGCTTGATAAAGCTCTTCAGCTATCCCCTTCTTGAGGTTGGAGATTTTTATCTTCCTCGCTCATTTAAGGATCAACCTCTTTGCACAAGCACAGGACATCCTGGATGTAAAATTCGGTACTCTCACCTTTTAATTGCGCCCGTGTTTTAAGTTTCTTCTCCGCTTGCAATTTTCTTTTTTTCCGAACACATTCTCTAATTGAGATGTGAATTCCTCCCAAGTCTGGATGTACTTTGCCACACGTGCATACCCCTTTAACCATTTTTGGAGATCTTCACCATCCTCTCCGGAGAAAATGGAAGGGTTCTTTGGCAGATGTTGATCAACGTAATTGCTTACCTGGGTACTTGCTTCCGTCTTTACATTCATAGAAGTTTCTTCTGGTTCAACAGAATCAATTTTACTTTTACTTCTTAATGGGTGTCGGTCCAGTCTCTCCACGAGTTGTAGCGTAGAAATCAAGTCTTTGTATATCTGAAGGCGTGAAAGTATTTATTGATGACGTCAGCACGACAATTCGACAATTATCAACAACTCAACAAAACTATCTACAGCTAGGGAATCTTGAGCAAGCAAGCAAAGAAATATTTTGATCATTATTTTACATAACAGATTAATATATATTCATATAATCTGTTGAATATTTTCATTGAGTAATTAAATTAAATTAAATAATAAATTATTTATTCGCCACAATATGGGTATTTATATGGTGTCTATTTTGTTCGCGCTTTGATGATTGGATGCTCACTAACACGCTGTCTTAACCAGCCAATCAGAATTGAGTCATTAGAAATATAGAGTGCAGTTTTATTTAGCCAGAGGTTTCATCGAATAAAGAATTTTTATATTTTATCTAATATCAGGTTATTGTTTCAAAGAAGTTGTCTTTATTCTTTTCGGTAATATTTTACACAAGTTTACAAAAATATACTGTTATTTTTTTTTATATATATGTACATTTTAAAAACAACTTTATTCCAGGGTTATATATATGGATTATTTCGATATTAGGCTTTTTTAGATACTATGTTATTGGGAAGTGACAACACTCTTGGTAATTTTATTCGGTGTTGATTCATTTTAGCGGCATAAGTTTATTCACGCATTTTTAGGATCTAATATTCTTGAAATATTTCGTTGTTGATAAGAGTGAAAAATAATTAGTACAGGTTTATTATACGAGTATATAATACGAAAATATATACGTAAGAGCTGAAAGACCGGCATATATATTTGTCAAATATTATTAAAACAGATTTAAATTTTATATTGTTCTATTATTATCTTCATAATATTTTGAAAATATATGTGTGATTTTCTCCGTCTCTCAGTGCGTAAATCTGAGATTCGTTCATTCACGTCGGGAATGAAACAGTGGCAGGTATAACCGGGTTGAAGTTTCTTGATTTGGTAAAGAGCACTTTTTTAAAATAAAGTTTTCTGTGTATTCTGCTCTTGGATCTACTATGTATTCATTAATGTGCAAAAAGAAATAAAAATTATTAAAAATTCAGGTGATGATATTAAAAGTAAAATTGGCGTATCCTAACCTCTCATATGAACATTTTGAGAGATGGCACTCTGCCATTTAAAAATGATTAGGTGAACGGACAGCATATGTTAATTCTAATTTTAATATTGTATATTTAATATTTTAATATAATTATATGATTTTAATATATATGGATATAGTTTCAAGAGGCGTATCTTTTAAGAGCACATAAAATAAACTTGAAACTGAGTATATTTTAGTTTACATTTCAAACAAACTAGGTGTCGAGATTGAAGTTGTTCAACGGTTCCATTAGACCCAACAGACCTGGCAAATAGGGGTTATAAAGATGTATTTCTGTGTTTGCAGTAAAACCCCTATTTGCCCAACTTACAGATCTCATTATAGGGTCCACTGTGGAATATTACTCAGCTCGATAGCTAGCCTTTTAAATATATGGCAAGTTTATTTTTATATAGAATATTAATATTATACATATTTTTTATTTTATCAATATGACTAAATTTAGCTGATTTTCTGGCTTTAAAAAGTGAAAATATTCAGAGAATAAATGACAAATCAACAGTATTAAATGATCTAAAAAAATATATGGCTGGCATTAAATAGAATTTATCAGCTAATGATATGTCTTTGGGGTACACCGATTCAATCCCTTGGTGCATTCTAGCTCTAAAGGGAATAAACAATTTTGGTTTCTGTAATCTTAAAATGATTGTCACTCAGAGTAACACATGGAGAGAATATAGAACTTCAACAATAAATATATTCATTTATTATTATGGCTATATGACTATATATGACACACACAAAGGCAAATATGTGCAATAAGAGGCACTTTCTTCTTTTTAAATGTATTAAAACTCTACAGTTAATAAAAACCTATCCCCTGATCGTGCATCAGAATGTTGCTGATGGCCTGCTCAATTTAGAAAAATAAATATTAATTAGTTGTAGATTTTCAATTAAATTGTCCAGGATATTTGACAAATACCTCTTCTTGATAAATCAAGATAACCAACAAGTACGCGCTTATTCCGGTAGATGGCACAAGCTATCAGCAACTCTCATTTACACGATCAGAAGAATCCTTTTTATTTTTATTTTATTTTTTGCTTATCCCTAGTACACGTGGTACAGGCCATGATAATCATGGTGGGTAGTTAGCGACTGCTTTTTACTGTAAGCGCACCACATGTCTACACATGTGAAAGCAGTTCGACTTTGCACTTACAAATGTGCCAGAGCCCCGTTTGGTTACTTGCACTCGCTGGTGGGGTTGGACTTTTGCAAGAATCAAGGGGCCATTGGAGCATTTTTTTTTAAACAGAAAAAAGTGTCCAATGCGGGAATCGAACCCGGGTCGTAGTGGTCGAAAACCAAACGGTTTAACCAGCCTTCCACCGACCCCCAATCCTTTTTATAAATTTAATCACCTGATACCAGTACAATTTCATTTTGTACTCTTTGTCGGGAGATTTCTAAGCCCATATACGAAACTGCGCTTCTGATGAATCTATACAAAAATAAAATAGCTCCAGTTTTAAAACAACCTAACCTAAACTATACTAACCTAATCTGAACTCTTATGATTTATAATATGTAAAACACACTAACCTAGTGTATTGATACATTCGGCCGTACACGTCTCTATGAGCATAACTTTAGGAATAAGCCCTTTTTTATTAAAAAGAAAAAGGCATCTTCTTATAGTGCAGCCGAAGTTGCTGATGGCTTGTGCCATTTATCGGAATAAATATCAACTATTCTCGTTGATTTTCAATTAATCCAGAATTGGTCAAGCCATTTTTTTATATGGCATATGGGTTGCTTTTTTAAAGTTTGTAAATATGCCGTGCCAATTTGTTGACAATTCACCGATGTAGATCTGTGTACATATAGAGGGTACACATTTCCTGACGATCAGAGATCCGTCGAAATATCGGACAATGAAAGTGTTATTGCATTGGAATATTGCATAAATTTGATGCTGTAATTGTTTTCTGTTTTTCAATAAAATAATATTTTTACCTAAAAAACGAAGATATATTTTAAATGAACGGTTTTTGTATTATGAACAAAATTGCTAAAAATGTATTTTAAAGAACACAATACACTTTCCTTTATATTCTAAAAGGTTAATGCTAAACATTCTATCTTTGCAAGGCATAGAAACTAGCTATTTACATATATATATATATATATATAAATGACCAATAAAGTTGGAGTATTGAAACAATAATGGTCGATATTCAATAATTTCCTATACGCAGATTAAACTAAAACCTACTTCCAACAATTAAGATATATTTGATAAAAAGATACGGCGTATTCATATATCAAAAGAAGCACCTCTACCTTTAAAATACATTATATTAATATATATTTTATTTATCTCTCTTCTGTACGCACAGAAGAAGTCGGATGTTGTGGTACATTTTTTTATAACCATCTGTACAGAAAGTAGGGGTGGGGCTGATTAAAAATAGATTTGTTATATAAAAATATCTATAAATATAAAATATCTATACAGTGGACCCTCGGTTTACGAGCACCTTGGAGTACGAGCTTTTCTCTACGAGCAAAATTTTGCTGCAAAATTGTTCTAGCAAGAAGAATTGCCCGAGTTTCAATTATTAAAAATAAGAAATTAGTTTCGCACTACGAGCGTTTTGGAGTACGAGCATGGCTCTGGAACTGGAACGGATTGTGCTCGCAAACCGAGGGTCCACTGTATATGAATTATATACGTATAAAGTGGATATCATTTGGTGTTTTTATTGCTCTCTCTCTTTTGTTAGAAAATAATATAAAGTTTCAAAATACTGAAGGTTAACCTTAAGTAAATTTGGCGAACACATACACAACACAAAAACAAACACACACATATAGGTCGCTCTTCCCGTAGACCAGAGGCAGGTGTTGGAACAGTTCAAATATGCGGTACGACAGCGACTTTCCTGTTGGTGCTGCTAGGATCTGTTACATCACATTTGCTCTCCAAAAATAATTCAACATGTTTTATTTAGAATATTGCGATACATTATTGGCGGAATCTCTCCAGTTAGAGGCATTTAACATTACATGTTCGAGCAGGATAGAGAATGATTTCTGTTTCTATAAATGTCATAATTCCATATATTTTTATACGCTTTTCAACTTACGCGCTATAGTCTCTCCAATATTGGACAGATTATACACGGGATTTGTAAGCATTATTTTGCATTACAGGATCAAAATCCAACTCAAAACCTAAATATACATTATACAGCATTGTGAATTCGTATATATGTGCAAAAAAAGGCACCTCATTAATAAATAATGTAAGTATTAATGAATCAAACACTATATATATATATATACACACTCGTAGACAAAACTTGAGAAGTTTTACCTTTTAACACGTATATCGGGATTAAGACAATGACTGAAAGATATTTGATACAAAGTGAACTTTATAGAAGATACGAGATAAACAAGTGTAAACAAAAAAGACGAACGGAGATATCAGACTTTACACTTCCTTAAATTTTGTCCATGAGTTTTATGGAATTTTACGGGAGAATATTGATCTATAAAAATAATGGGCACCTCTCTGGTCGAAATAGACGTCAGAACTAGAAGCCATCTATTTACAGTCGCCGCAAACTAGCGTTCTCGGTTCGGTGGCAAAGCCACAAGACCAGTTTTGGCAAACTGAGAAGCGCCCACTTGGAGGCTATGGTTTTAGAGTAATGGCCCTCGTCAGTCCAGGGTGAACTTTATTCCACGAGATCCACAAGAGATCAAATGGAATATTCCCAATCGGCCAAAGATGTGCCTTTCATCTACCTGAGGCGAGGGTCAATAGATGGCGTCTAGTTTTGACGGGAGAGGTGACCTTTATATATATATAGTTTCTGGGGGGTGGTATTCATGTGGTGGTGGTGTCTTGTACAGGGACAACAAAAATACAAAAAAGACACTTCTCTCTTTAATTATGTATCAGAATAAGGCACATTAGGTTTATCAACCTAGTGAGAAGCTTTACTAGAGGTGATAAAGAATCTACACCAGTTTTGACAAATTCAGACCAAACTCAACTTGTAAACTATGCTTTAGGGATATGGCTCTCATCAGTACAGCCGTTATGAAATCGGTCGAATTTACTAAAAAGGTGTTTGAGATAGTGAAGTGGCAATGTACGTACCTAAGGGGACACTTCTCGTAGGATGTTAAGAGGTCGAGACCGCCCCTGTACTGATGAGGGCCATTGCTCCAAACCTTGGTATACAAGTTAACCTTTTGTCTGAATTTACCAAAACTGGTGCAGTGGCTCATTCTTTATCACCACTAGTAAAGCTTTTTTAACCAGGGTGATAAGTATAATACATGGTTCTTATGTATAATTAATAGGAGAGGTGCCTCTCTATGTACTTATATATCTTTTTCTCACTATGCGTTCCGTATATATAACGCTTAACTCCCGAAGAATTTGTATAAACCTTGTTATAGCTCTTATATTTCAGAAATTTCTAATATATATTATATATATTTTCCATTAACACAAACATCTTTCCTCCCCCCTTGTTTTTATATTCATTTTTATTATTAACGTGTGTACAATAACACACACACACACACACTTAAATTATTCATATAAAATAATATTAATTGTAAAATATGATAATTCAAATGTTTAGTTTCATCTTCCTAAAAAGACATACAGAACAGACATACATACAAATAAATGTGAAGACATTTAACCATTTAAATGCCTTTATTGACCTCGTTTAACATCTAATGATTTAGAATATGCATAGATGCCTCTCTCTCTCTCTAATAAATGCAAAAAAAAATGCATTTATTAAATGCAATATAGCAATGGTTTACAATATATATCTGTGACCTTCATTCCTCTCTCAGGGTATTCAAATAGAACATCTATGTGTAAATACTTCAGAATTGAGGTAGAAATTATTTCTAGCTTATTGTTAGTTCTATAGTATAAGTTTTCACATTTTGCGCTCAAGGTTCTATAAATATACCATGTAGTTGCAGTAGAATAGTATTCATGTACCAGAAGTGGCACCTCTCCCATTAAAACATTAAAAAGAACAATTGTTCATTGCCCCAGTACGTAATGGTGGTGATAAAAAAATAGCCAAAACCAAGTTTTGGCAAAAAGGTTCAAACAAAAAGTCAATCTTTATACCAAATTACTAGGGTGATGAACATAATGCAACGATCTGGTGCATAATTATAGAGACAGTTACCTCTTTTTTGGAATATCATTTTCCCTCAACATCGTGTTTTATATAAATATGGCCATGCTAATATTGAAGGGTAATAATGGAAGGACAAGGCAGAAAACGCAGAATTGAAACCCGAATACCTGATTGAAACCTGAATGCCTTGTTGAAACCTGAATACCTGGGTAGTAATGGCATCATGACACACCTTTCCTCAAGCTAAGCACGGCTAGCATCGAAAATGATAATTGCGGATGTGAAAGGAAGATGCCGGTACCATTGACAGTCCGGTAATTCACCGCTAAACGGAACAACATCGCAGGATGATGGAGTCTTCGCTAGCGTGCCACAGGGGCGGGTCATCCACAATGGGACAGTCGTGGCTGCTTGCTCAGTTCGCCAGCTGCGCACATCTCTCTTTCCGCTGGATGTGGATTGTTCCAATGTGCCACTCCAAATACATGTGAAACAGAAAAAGTATAATATATACAATCACTGTTTTAAGTAATGAAGAATTGATTTTGGACAGAGTAAAAAAATAAATAAATATATATATATACTTTTTATTGAGTCTATACAGTTAAAGGTTTATAAAGAATTGAAGTGACCAAGCATTTTCTTGGGCATAGGATGTTTTCTAGTTATATAAATATACATACTTTACTGCTGGAAATTCATCAATAGTTCTAAATGAATCCTATTTAGTTTTATAAATGTTTTCCTAGAGCGTTTCTTTATAAAATATTTCCCATATAATCCCCTTCACAAGTGATGTAGAGGACCGACTTGTGACCATACAGTAAGTAACAGTCGCTACATGAGGAATATTGCGGGACTATAGCTCTTGCTTTTCCTTTCAGAGATATTCTATCCAATATAAGGGTAACCCATAATTCCCTAAATCTTTTATTTTGATATTGAAAATTAAAAGGGTTCGGGACTTATGGGCCACCCTGTATTTCAGCAGAAATTCATGGTTTTAGGTTAAGAAAATGTTTTTAAAACCTTTTTTTTAAACTAACATTAACAACAGCACTTCTTTAGCTTGTTACATTTTCTAGATATTTTAAGGACTTTTGGAGTTGGTCATTGTCGTTAAGAATCTGACCCATAACTAGGTGCTCCAATATTCTGCTCCAATCGGCTGCGTCCGTTTACCCGGAGTCAACTGGAAATTTCTTCTAGACCCTACTTCCTTTCTGTCATTTTAAATACATATAGTAATATGAAGAGAAACACGTTACTTGAAGTTAATCAATTATTCGAAGGTTTTTGTTCTAAACGATAAAATAATATCATATTGCCATCCTTTTATATTATACTTTTAATAAAACTCGTTTAGAAACACTATATTTTAAAAGTTGCGAACCAAAAAAAAAAAAAACATAATCAACGATGATCACGCTATATGGCTGTGACATGGAAACTTTGAATTTTAGAGGATGGGCAAACCCCAATTGATGAGCTAACGTGAATCAATAAATCGACATTTTGTCTGTGAACAGTTGAAGCTACATGATGGATTCTGTAAATGTGCAAGATAGGTATTTTATATCTTCACATGGATCCTTCCATTCTATGTGTGTAGCGTTTAGACCACACAACACACAAAATCCAAACTAAAAATACTTACAATTACGACTGGATCGGGAATTATATAGGTTGACAATATAGCAGTTCTTCCTCCTAGATCAAAGTAGGAGATTGGAAGCAGAGTTGCCTCGACATAAAAATAATGGTGTCGCAATAATTCTGAACAAACGATCATCCTTTTTTTCTCACAATACCGAGGCTCAAATCAGATCTGAATCGTCCTCGGAAATGAAGCTATCATCGCATGCATCTGACATGTGAGATTAGTCATCATGGTGAAAAACGATATGAAACCTTATTAACTTAAACAGAGTAGTACTGTTCTATCACAAATAATGTCATCAATTCTCCATCGATATAATTCGAGCTCATTACGATTGTCACGTTTTGTGTCCTGATGTATAATTGGAGGAAGAGGTGTCTATTTACGGACATGTATATCATCCTCCCGCAACTTCCATGCTATATATATATGTTGTATAAAAATATTATTTCATTTTAAATTATAATTTCATAGATTCAAATACTCTGCTAAATCGACCGCCATTCCTTTTCCTTAGCTCAAATAAAGAAATCTCTGATCAAAACTATTTTCTTTAATATCATTCTGTTACCACGACTGCATTTCCATACCATAATCTTCAACATGATCTAAATTCAAGCAGAGAATCTCATTCATCTTTGTTTTTATAACATATATATATATGGTTGTATATATTTATTTTTATTCATATTAATTTTTATATATTTCAGTTGCCATATATAATATTATATGAACTTTAGAATAAATTATTTAAACTCTCTTTCCTCATAGGCCCCTTTAAAGTGAGGAGGAGGCTACGCACATTATGAGTGATTATAGAGGCTGTGCTCTAAATTTGATCCAACTTATGCATATAAGAGAGGATATAGCACTCTGTCTGTGTATTGCCATTTGAAACTAAATTTTGCGCGAGGGGAGAGAATATTGAATTGTTATAACATGAAAAAAATTCCTGCTGTCCTTTCTGAGATGGAAATATTATCAGGAGGGTTCATCAGTGGTGAAATTATGTAGTTATACGATCCAATGGTATAAGGCGCTAATGTACAGATCTCTGATCATGTAGCAATAATCTATGAAGTACATACAACTGATAATTTCAACAGCTACTAATTATTCCACATGGAAATTCAGTGAAGAAAAGGCGTACTGGTCAAATTTTGGCCAGAATTTCAATAAAATTGATCAAAATAATATTGAAATTTTTTTAGATACAGCAAATACAAGGAAAGACGTCGATAGCGCGGTAAAAGAATTTTCGAACACGCTCATTGAAGCAGCGTATAATACTCTTAAACTAAGAAAAAACAAACAAATAAAAAACAACATAAACAGATGGTGGAACGCGGACTTGACACGCCTTGAGAGCTATTGTAAATACCTCCGTAACTCCTATTATCGGGCAAAAAATCCCTCTATCCATATTCAACAACAGTATAAAAGTGCAAGAAACAAATACGTCAGGGAAATAAATAAGGCTAAAAGAATGTCTTGGAGGTTTTGCTTAGAGGACATCAAATCAAAAAACCCATATGGAAATTTATACAGGGTATACAAAAATATTAAAAACGGTTCTAACCGAAAGGGAATTTTGGAAATCTTAGAAGTGAATAAAGATGAAGAACGATTCCAGAAGACACAGCGGAACTTTTGAACAACCTTTTCCCCGATGATAGAGATAATGAAGAAACAACCTTCCACAAAAACATAAGGAACTATACTCTAGGATTTCATAATAAAGAAAATATAATAATAACGCCCAATGAATTAATGGAATAATTGATGAGCTAAACGCAAAGAAAACGCCTGGAATTGATAATATTTCTAACAATATGATAAAACATACCAAACAACTATTAGTTCCAATACTGGTGAAACCTTTTCAAAAATGCTTAGATTTAAATTATTATCCGAATGAATGGAAAAAATCTGAGGTAATAATTATTCCCAAACCAGGTAAAACAGACATGAAAATTTATAAAAGCTACAGACCCATTTGTCTCAACTCAAACATTTCCAAAATATTTGAAAAAATAATTAACAACAAACTAACAAAATTTTATGAAGACTCGAATCTGCTTAACAATCGTCAACATGGATTTAGAAGATCAAGATCTACCATCTCTGCATTAAATGAAATTGTCAAAATAGCTCTAGAACATAAAAACAAAGAATATACAGCTATAATCGCAGTTGATATAAGTGGAGCGTTCGACAATGCATGGTGGCCGATGGTGCTGAAAAGACTAGATGAGGACAACGTTCAAGCTTCAATAATAAAACTACTACAGTCTTTTCTTAATAATAGAAGAGTGAGATTTAGATACTCATCAAATGAAACCCATAAAAAAATTAAGCAAGGGATGTCCACAAGGTGGGCCTATATCCCCTACAATATGGAATATTATTCTAAACGATTTATTGAATAACTATTCAGAATCAAACAGTGAAATCATTGCTTATGCGAATGATATAACTGTGATATGTTGGGGAAACAACTTGACAGAACTTCGGAATACAACAGGAAAGGTCATGGGTAGAATATTAGACTGGTGTGGGAACAATAAGTTGACCGTATCTGAAGAGAAAACGAAAATCTTATACTTGTTTAATAGCAAAATAGCTGCGAAAATTCCGAACACTATCACTGCCAATCGGGTAGAAAAACTGAAGATTATGGGAATAACTTTTAAAAATCATAGAAATAAAAACAAATTGGATTTTGTGCCCCATATTGATGAGATTATTACTAAGACGAATAGAGCTAGTGGATACATAATTGGATTAACCGGGAAAGCATGGGGACTGGACAGTAAGAGAAGAAGAGAACTCTATAAGACACTGTTTCGAAGTTCACTGACTTATGGTTCCACGATCTGGTACAACTTTATACCCAAAAAAGTCAAAGATAAATTAAACTATCTGCAGTACAAATTTTTGAAGCACAGTACACAGGTTTATAATTCAACATCTTCAAACTGTACTCATATTGTGGCTAGAACACCAAAGCTCACCGATTTTATTGAAACAAATATACTAAAAATAAATATTGGATACAAAAAAATCAGATCCAACTAAAAGAAAAATTATATCTAATTTTATAAACCAGAAATTTGAGGAATACAATGGAGGTGCCAATGATAATTTCAAGGGATTCTTTGATACTTCAAGAATTCCTATGTTCAACCCAACTTCTATAACGTTCAGTTTTTTACTGGACATGGTGACTTCAACACATATTTGTTTAGAATTGGCAAAATTGGTTCACCTGCATGCACTTGTGAAAACGAACAACAAACCCCTGAACACCTTCTGATAAACTGTCCATTAACTTCTGATCTAAGGGAAGAAACCCAACTTTACCTGACTAATACAAAACAAGCTGCTTGCAATAAAGACCAATACATCAAGTTTAGTAGATTCTGCAGGATGTATATTTTGAGGCGAAAGTGTTGACTGTACATATTTCAAGCTACTACTTATAATTACTATATGTAAAATTTGACATCGAACGTTTATTTTTCATGATTCCCAATGTTCAATTGTATTAATTGTATATAATTTAAAATATACACGCAATTATCCAAATTGTGGATATGGCGTGTCTCTCCCAACTGTTAAACAAATGTACATATTTGACACAGAACATGTTACTACATTAAAACCAATCAAATCTCTATGTCCGAGTTGATGTGAAATAGATATTGAAGCAACATGCATCCATATATAAAAATTACAGACGATCATATATCGTTTCTCTCGTTTTTCAAGTGATATATTCCACTTCATTTAAAACCTTCTCGTTTGGGCGTGGAGTAAGTGGGAGGGCAGTATGAAGGACAATCTCATAAAGTCAATGTTTAATGATGTCAAAAAGTGCCTATATTACTTCTCAAGCCACATTGCAAAGTTATTTGCTTATGTCTAGAACTGGTTTTTTTTTTCAGACAATTTAGATTGTTTTTATATTATTGGCTGAAAAATGCGTTGCCAGCGTTCTTGTGAAATAATTTGGGAAAATATATTATTCTGAGCTTCATTTAACTAAGTATTAGAGAGACCAGAATGAAAACTAAATTTGACGCACATGCCTTGAGGCAATCTATAAAATTTAATTATCATCAAAATTATTTTCAATTTTTTAAACTGTCAGATTGTAAATCTTAAATATAAAATGTATGCGCCTCTGACTAAAAAATTTATATAATTATTTTTTTGTCTATATATAAAATTTCAATTATCTACCATTTCATTCTAGGTAAACTTTTTATCAGCCGAAGTATTGATCACTATGCGAGAAAAGAACATTTGTGGAGAATTCGGTAAATGTATTGATCTTTCCAGGTACAAATCGAGAACTCTATCTACTACTAATGTAATAAATAAGGATCTTCAGGTATTTTCCCATGACTGGAGCTGTGGTAAATTTACTGGCTAAAATATATTGATTTTAACGAAGGTAAATTGATGGTGTTTGTTTCCACTTTGATTTTAACTGGAGAAGTCTATTTTTTCTTTCCCTCTATATATTCAAGATGTTTATTTTTCTTAAAATTGAAGAGTTTATCGTTCACTATGTATTTATTTTACCGAAATGAAAATGTCTGCGTTGTGATGCAGATTTTATAGAGATATGGTTTTATATTTGTTGGAATTATAGACGAAGTTGTCTATATCACATTTCTACAACCACAACGGCGTATCTCCATAGTTAAACATCCGTCATTGGATTTTAAATAGCGCAATGAAGCCTATATAGGAAGAATAGCACAAATAGAAGGTATACAGGTTGCCTTTTGTCTGAATTTATCAAAACTGGAATTGTGGCTCATTCTTCTCACCACTACTCACTTGCGTGATGAATATAATGCATCGTTCTGATGTATAATTGAAGGAAGAGCTACCTCTCTAGGTAATATAAACGCATATATATGTAATATTGTTTCAAATGATCCTGCCGACGTATGGATAAGCTGGCAGTCGTGTACAAGAGGCGAGTGTTGATGCTCTTCCCACACGCGGACAACAAGAAGCAGAGGCAGGGCTAGATGTTAGCACCGAGAGTGATCGGGGACAGCCCACGGGACAGAGGTAGAGGCCATGACACAAACTTGGATGTCTATCACCGAGACATGGAGAGAGATATCGAGAGAGACAGAAGCGGTCTGCCGCAGGCCACACCCTAGAACCATCTGTCGAGCCCCCGCTAAAACCTGTCTTGTTTACAGGGGTCGTCTATATAATGTCCCTGGGGGCCCCACATGGGCTGGGCGTTAATTTTTTCCTCCTCTGTCCCCAGCTGCAACCAGCTGACCGACCACTCTTTGGATCTTTATTTTGACGTCACGATTTTTAGTTTAAATACAAATAGAGGGTTTAAATACAAATATTTTATATACAAAATATGGGTTGGAAGTAAATAGAAAGTGTACATTTCAATAGAAGGGTATGATCTTATAAGGTATCAGCTCTAACTAATTGGAAGATATGTGAACTATACTAAAAGTGTCATTATCATACAGTTTAAAATATATATATATATATATATATATACGATATATATATGAAAGAATAAGCCTAGCTTCACCGCTCAAATGGGGGTTTTATGTGGCAGAATGCCATCTATTAAAAGATATATAAACTAAACGTGAATTTATTGCGGTAAATGGCGCTCTCCATTCTCATTTAATCCGTTAGGATAGGCTTTTTTATTCATATTAATACTTGAACTTCTTCACTTTTTCTTATCATTTGTTTACACACAAACATCATCCACATGTTGAATAAGATTAAATTAAAAATATTCAATAAATATTCATAGGATTTATTTTTATTGAAAAATAAAATATGAGGTTTTCATTTGGAATTATTTTTATTTTTATGCTTCGACTCGTGTGATTGGATGTTTTGAAAATTCCAAATATCACGTGAGAGCTGGTTTCACTTTCAAAATTCTTTGCTTCGCTATGTTCATTTCATTTTCTGTGTTAATATGAGGGTGGACGATGTGTCGTTTAAATAAATATACACATTGCTGTCGCTGTGTCTCTACGTGTGCTGCTGAACCTTAGTGCCGGCCAATTTACTTAAAGTAAAATTGCTCGAGTGGCCTGGTGGATAGATGGATAGATGGGTTAATTCCTGACCCTCTCTATATTTCTATTGTGATGATTGCAGAAATTTGCTTTACACTAACGTCGAAGAACACACACAGTTAACCCTATAAGATAAAAATATTAACATGGATTTATATATGTAATATAAATTTATATAAATTGGAATTATATATGTGGTATAATAAGGTGGGAAGAGAAATAATCACACCACAAGTTGGAAGAGGAACCCAGACAACCTGAGAGAGAGACAATTGACAATTTAAAAGGTTTATTAACATCTAGTCAACAGTTAAGTATAACAAAAAATAAATATTCAGAATTTCTAATTGTTTGTATCAAACGAATACCACTGGGATTCGTCTCGTTCAATGTCGCATTCTGCCCTGAAGTCGGAAAGCTTCTTGCCTAGGTCGGAGTCCTTGTCCCCGACATGAGCGATTGCCTTGTCAAGGAATTTCTTTAGAGCAGAGCTCTGGTCGGGCGAGAGAAATGAGAGGACGTCCTCCCTCCTAGTTAGGCATACAACAGCCTTCTCTATTTCGCACCTGTAATAATCCCTATATGGGGGTTCCAGGAAGGAGTCAGCGTTTAGTACCTTAAAAAGATCCTCAACCTTCTGTAAAGTGGGCTGAGGAAGCTGTATGGTTTGTGGTTTGGGGACGGAAGATTCCATTGTTAGTGCAGCCTTGGCCTGATCTTTGGCAGGGACCGCTGTTGGTGAAGTAGTGGTCGAGGAAGGCGCTAGCAGAGATGGCAACGCGCTGGTGCTCGGCGCCGGAACAGAAGGCTTAGTGGCTGGAGTGTTCTGGGAAAGGACTGGGGAGCTCTCCGCGGGCGAAGACGCGGCAGGATTGGGAGGTATCACAGGGATTGTCTGGATGGTTCCAGAATTTACCTCAGCCGATGTAGTCGCTGTGGAGCTGTGGGAGGGTGTGGGCAGGGAGGGTGGAGGTGTCAACATCGGTCCACTATGGGTGCCCTGGGGGCAGGTGGCTCGCCGATGTCCCTGGCGGTGACATCTACTACACCTAATGCCGTAGGTGATGTAGGCGGGTGTGGACTCTCCTTTAGAGATGATCACCAGCTTGGCAGGGAGCTGGTGGAGTTGGCGTCCTTCATTCAGGAGGACGAAGGCCTCCCTGTTGCCGGTGGTTCAGGCGTATACGTTACAGGACACCACTTCATAGGCCAGGGAGACAACCCGGCTGTAAGGTCGCAGGGACTCGATAATGTCCACCTCCGTCACTGCGATGGGCAGGTTCCCGAGGATGATCTTCTCCGCCTTCCTTCTGTATGGGAATGCCCTGAGGAAGGTGTTTTTGATGGTGAGTCCATTCTCCACCAGGCGCTCCGCCTTCTCAATGCTGGCCAGACGGACCATAACATGGCCGGACATCTTCATCAGCTGGTAGACGGATTCCTTCCCCAGCAACTCTTCCAAGGCCTTCATATAGTGCACGGGATGGAAATCCGCGCACCATCCGACAAAGCAGCATTGGTCGAACGATGCTGCTGCTGATATAGCTTTGTTCAGCGCCTGTTGCTGTCTGGTGTTCCTGACGTGGGTCACAGACTCTTTTGTGGTCCTTCGAAGCTGTCTAGATGGTTTTGGAGAGCTAGCGTCCGGCCTCACAATCTGGGCCCGCTGGCCTTTAGAGTCAAACCGTTTCCTTTTTTTCCGGTGTACAGATTGGAAATTTTCGGTGTTATTATTATCCTTTTCCTTGGCCTCAACTTGCTCCGCCCAATTTTCACTTTTTGCCGCGACCGGATTTACATATCCGCCGTTTTTCACGAACGAATTTGCATGTCCGTCGTTCACATTTTAATTCAAACAATTCTTCATCGAATCATTTATCGTCGATAAATCGACTTCCATTTCAGCTACCTCGATGGGATTCACACCGTCGTGTATGTCTTTATCCTGGCTCACCGCCAGTACTGCATATGGGTTGGAAAATTCGAAGTTTTCCATCTCCAGATAAAAAATGCGGAGCTCGCGCGCCGCGTGGCCGCACGGCCGAGAGAGAGAGAGAGAGAGAGATTGAAACACTTTTTATTGACATCTTGTCAATTATGTTTTACAAAATTAATGAAGAATAATGGGAATATTTACAATGATTTATGAGTGAGGAAGACTCCACCATCTTGATAGGGTCCTCCTCCAGACCAGGAGAGGGTCCTCTTAGACCCCCCGCAACTCCAGGGCCAGCAAGTATTTGTAAATGCGGGTCTTGGCAGATGCCATGATGACCAAGGCGTTGTCCTCCAGGTCATGCCCGAAGATCCAGCTCTGAAGGTCAGGGGGCCGCTGGATGATGGTGAAGGCCTCCACGATGACTGGCCTGATCCGCCTACAGGACCAGTGCGGTGTGCCAGTGACAGGTCTCCGGACCCACAGGCAATGCAGGACTTCCGGGCTAAGGCCGGATGCGCTGGATGGGGAAGAGCGTGCAGGGCCAGCCGCACAGCAACATCGGCATTGTGCCCCGAGTAAGCACCTCGCCGGAGAAAAGACCAGCTGATGGAGATAGGGATGCTGACGTGAGGAAGCCATCGGCCCAGCAGCTGGGTGATGGGAAGTGCAGCCAAGCGCCGCACCATAGGCCTCGGCTCTTCGCGAAGTTGACATCTATTCCGGAGGCGCGCCGGAAGTCCTCGAAGATGTTTCTCACCACGTCGAAGAGCTCATCGCGCCTGATGAGCAGCACGATGTCGTCGGCATAGGCGAGGACGTTTACGGGGCCAAGCGCTCTCTCGAGGCGCACCAAGAGAGGGCCAGTGGCGAGGCTGAACAAAGCGGCGCTGACGGCGCAGCCCTGCCTCACCCCGTTCAGCAGATGGAAGGGCCTTGTATGGAGGCCTCCGGCTCGTACTGCCGCATCCGCCCCGGCATACAGGAGGAGGAACCACTCGATAAATGCTGGTGGCAGCCGCAAGGAGACCATCAGGGACACTAAAAAGCTTTGGTCCAGGGTGTCGAAGGCCGACTCTAGGTCCGTCGAGATTACAGCCAGCTCCGACCCATTCCTCGTAGCCATGTGGATCTCGTCGGCTATTCTCGCCACGTTCCAACTGGAAGACCTTCCCGGGACTGCGTATGTCTGGTAACGAGGCACCAAGACGGGGAGATGGGGCCGCAGACGCTGGAGGAGGATGTTGCCCAGGACGCGGTAGTCTGCAGTGGGGAGCGAAATCGGCCTGTAGGCGCTGAGCCCAGGGCCGTCGTTGGACTTGGGGACGAGGCAGATGGTGCTGCGCCTGATCGATAGAGGCAAAGCCCCGCGGAGTTTGGAGGCCTCGAAGACGCGCCTGAGAGCCTCGACGAATAAATCTTCGAAGGCGATGAGAAACTCGCAGGTCAAGTCGTCCCACCCGGGAGCCCTTCCGAGCGGTAGTCGGCGGATGGCCGCCGCTATCTCTGCGCCGGCGATAGCAGGGCGAATCAGTGGATTATCCTCTTCCAGGATGAGGAGTGTGGTCGTCCCCCGGATGAATTCAGCGGCGGCGATGGGGTCGATGGATTTACGGGCAAAGCGGCGCAGGTAGATGGAGTATGCTCGTCGTCGCAGCTCCCTGCCCTCGATGATGCTTCAATCCTCATCCCGGATGTTCGTGCAGGCGGGCCTTCGGACGCGAAGCGAACGCACAAGGTCAGGCAGCGATGGGTAATCGGCGGCTGACGATGCTGCCTCCAGCCTTGCCTGCAGAAATCGCCCGGCGCGCGAGATGTGGTCGTCGTCGGCGACGCTTGAGACATGGAGTGATTTCACCTCCGCGAGGAATTCGGCCTTGAACTTCGGACATTTTATCCACAGAGCTTCGCTGGACAAGTCTGCAATAGATTCAGCTTTTCTCTCTATTGTTGCCAGCAGATATTCATCCACCAGCACTGAACGAAGCATAGCGGCCACGCAGGGCTGGCGAGGGAAAGGAGGCGAATCCAGCTGGACGAGGACAGCTCGATGGTCAGAGAGTCTGTAATAGATGGTTTTGTATAGTGTCACTCTCTCCAGGAGCCTCGATGGCAGGAGAATTCTGTCCAAGCGAGCGGTGTCAACTCGACGCCTGCAGCTGGCCACTCTGGTTGGAAGGTGTGCAGCGTCAAAGAGGGTGGTTACATCAACGAGGGCTGTCTGTTCCATAAGCTCCGTGAGGGCCTCCACCGAGCCGGATGCCGTGTCGCTCGTGCTCTGGTCGTCGATATTGAGGTCGCCCACCACCCAGGCGTCCTCCTGGATCGCGGCTGCCTTGATGGAATCCAGCTGCTCAAGCCGCTCGCGAGGAATGGCCCAGCCACTTTGCCAGCTAAACACCTCTTTGGCAGATTGTCAAGATTCCATTAGATCCCGTGTGGATCTCATGGAATTAAGTCCTCCCTAGACTGACGAGGGTCATTAGCCCGGAACCATGGTCTCTAGGTGGACGCTTTTCAGTTTGCCAAATCTGGTGTTTTGGCTTTGTTACCGACCCGAGGCCGCTAGTTGCGGCGACGGTCAATAGATGCCGTCTGGTTTTAGACGTCTGTTTTAACGGCAGAGGCGACAATTGTCTCTTTAGATATATATCTTCTTAATTTGCCATTTTTAATTGATCAATTGAATATATTTTAATTATTGAATATAGACGATATATACTGTGCATATGAATATTTATTACATTAATTTGAAAAGCACATCATATTTTCCCATTATTACACTATCAGCATCTCAAGCTTTATCAACCTAAACCCGAATGTTGATTTGAATTTAATATACTTTTAAAATTAATTTTTTTATAAAGGCTTATAAACCAGAGAGATACAATAGTAAATTACATAACGAAATAGTTTATTTTTTTAAACACCGAGCAATCCATAATATTAAGCTTATTTAAAGAAAATGCATTTTGGATTTATTTTATTCCCAATAAATATTTCGACGACTAACATCTTTATCGAATATAGATAAGCGCTTTTCCTCTGGAAATATCGGAGATAAAACCCTTTTATCTCCGGGAACCATTGTTCTATCTCGTAATAGCAACAACTACATGGCTATAAAGATATATATTTTAATAAATTCAAATCCAATATATGCTTTATATTTATTTATATATATATATATATACGAGGGGCATCCAATAAATAAGTTTCCCTATTTTGTAACAAATAAACAACTTTATTTACAATTATGCAGTTATTTTATTTTCATTATACAACTCATAGACTACTTCTCTACATAATCACCATTTCTGTCCAAACATTTTTGGTACCGTTGTAGCGATTTTTTGATACCACTGTTGTACCAAGCCGTGTCCTGTCTTCGTAGCCAGTGGTTCGCCTCCGCCTGTTTTCAATTCAAATTCAAAACATCTGACATGATTGTTCCAATCGAAGAGCATCCAATTTCGATTCCAGGAGGCAGTCGAATCATTATTTCGTCAATGGTGACGCGGCGATTTGCTTCCACCACATTCCGAACAGCAGCCACGGCTGCATTGTCCGTAGCAGTAACGGGCCTGTCGCTTCGCTCGTCATCATGCACGTTTTGCCGTCCTTCCAAGAACCATGAACGCCATCGGCGAACCATTTGGATGCTCATACATCCTTCACCATACACTGACACTAAATTGCGATGAATATTGACCGCAGTTTCAATTTTCGCTGTGAAAAAACGAATTACAGAACGGAGTTCTCAAGTGGACACGTTCACCAGTGGTAGCTCCATGGAAACTGAAGCGCTACGGACTTGCGCGTACGAGTAGAGTGATTTTGAAAGGTCACCAGCTTCCAACGCATCCTAGTGACCATTTCTTACCTACTAACTAATTTTTACAACGTTTCGTTCGCCGAAAAAAAAATAGGGAAACTTATTTATTGGATGCCCCTCGTATATATAAACTGCAGTACTCTAACACAGAGACGCGGTTAACGTGGAATAAAAACGAGTCTATAAATCAGCTTGAATACTCAAAGGTCTATAAGAGTAAATGGGGTGAATTGAGAATTTTCATTCCCTAAACAGCTAGAATTAGAAATCCACATATATATTAATATTACTATTTATTTAGTTATTAATCAAATACCAGAAGCGTTGAAAGTCCACCAATTGACTGGGCTGTTTTTACCAAAGTTTTTATTTTTGCAAGTCAGGTGAAATTGTAATTTTTATAAGTTGTCGCTGAGCAGATTCATTTCTTTAGAGATTTTATAAAGATTCTGAACTCTAAGATTGGTGATCCCTAAAAAGGTGGTCGTCAGGAATCTTTGGCATTGGAAAGTTGGGCAAGTGTTGGTATATATATATATATATATGTTATAATAAATATTATTTTGAGATAGAGATCAATTGCTGGTTCTTCTGAGTACATGATTACTTAATGGTATCGTTTGCAGTCGTGGCTAAACTTCTTAAAAGAATAATAATAAAATGGTCTTGATCAGATATTGCTTTATTGAGCTGAGAAATGAATTCATATTAAAAACATAATTTTGTACAAGTACAGCCTAGCTTAAGGCGTAAGAATAAAAAATATGAAAAACAAAAGAATATTTACATAATTACATATGGTTTGAGCCGACCAGCCGGGGAAGAACAACAACAATGATTATTTATAAAGAAGGCGTGACCTCTGGCGGTCGATTAAAACAGAGTATTTATATCAATGAAATTATAACTTTAAATAAAATAACATTTTAACATATAACATCTTTAAACAAAATATTTCAATATAACATTTTAAATAAATGATTTTAATATAACATTTCCTAAATAAATCTTTAGGTAACATATATATGAAAAAATAGTACAAATGTGATATTGTACTAGGATAAGGTGCATAAATTAAGAAAAAAATGTCATCGGAAACTTTCAGTTGCTTGATAAGGAGATGCCATTTTTTTCTTAATATATATATATATTATTTTAGTTACAAAGTTTGTTAAAAGGCATTGAATATTTGCTTTCCAAATATTGTTCAAAGATAGATTAAAATGTATTTTAGTGATCATAAAAAAATATTTTTCGTAAATAGTAAATTTTAAAATGGCACAGAAAGGAGGTAAATTATAATTGAGTTAGTATTTTTAACCTGTATAGATGTAAAACGGCTTGCTTAAGGCACGAGAGGAGGATTTATAGGAGTATAAACGCTACAAGGAGGTTTTGAGAGCATGGGAGGATCTACGGTAACACGTGGAGATAAAATTCCAACGATATTTCCCGGTGATGCCTAATTAGTATCATTTATCAAGACTGCTAATTACTGAACATTTTCAGGCAAATTTATCCATTTGAACAATGATTTATAAAGAATGAGATATCTGCATGATATCTATATATCAATTTATTGTACATAAGATTACATTAAAAATAAATAAGCTCGACTAAAGTATAATATGTAATATTTTTAAATACATATTTTATAATAAATATTTCAAAACGGGGAGAGGTTGGCTTGATTTTTTATATTTGTGATATTTTATAGGAAAAATATATATGTTTTTTCAATTTGGTCCAAGCTTTTACGTTTATTCGAAGAGATTTGATTTAACTCAACATATAGCAGTTGAGTCGAACTTGAAATAATGAATTCGTAAT
This sequence comes from Cordylochernes scorpioides, assembly GCA_030710605.1. Classification (NCBI taxonomy): domain Eukaryota; kingdom Metazoa; phylum Arthropoda; class Arachnida; order Pseudoscorpiones; family Chernetidae; genus Cordylochernes; species Cordylochernes scorpioides. Next base: position 112,095,854 of record CP092886.1, on the reverse strand, counting down.
TCTCACATAACTATTGAATTATAAAAAGTTTCTATATAAGGTAAGTAGCAAAATATTTTATCATATGTAAAAATTAGGTGAACATATAAATCATTTTATTAATTACTTTCGTTTCCGCCTTTTCGAGAATTAAGAAAAATTTAAAGTTGAAAAAGTGGGACTTTTAAATGAATATTTTGAATTATTTTTTATTAATTTGTATGAATTTATCAAATAAAAATAATCATATACGTTCTATTAACGGACGAGTATCGATAAGGATTGCTCACAGCCATTTTTCCGAAGGATTCGAATTAGCAGATTTTCAATTAACGGAAGCCTAATGTATTCAAGCGTTGAGATTAATTAATTAAAGAACCACCAGCGGATTCTAGCTATCCTCTGCTTGAAATTATTGTACCTAACTACACTTCAGATACTTAGAGTGCACATATGTGAAAGATTTCAAATATTCAACATAATATGCACATTCATGCACTTTACTGCTTTTCTCCTTCAAGAAGAGGAAAGCCTATTTACTGACAAACTACAAACCGACTCTTTTATTCCTATTAGACATTATCAAAAACCAATAAGAATATTTCGAATTATATAAAATTTGATAATATTTCATATATTCATACATACTCTCTGAACAAATCCCTAAAATTGTGTGTAAAGTTAAAGGCAAGCTTTAAAAGAACAATAAAACGGTTTTCCTACGAACACCCATAGCATAACTGAGCCTCTTTTGATTACTTACACCCACAGTTGTGATGGTAAGTAGGTTCAGACGCACTGAGTGCTGAACTTTCCTTCTTTAAATTTCAATCTGTTTGGTCCGAGATTGAAGAGATTGGTATGATAGTCATGTTGAAGAGTTGAGGCTACACCGAGTTTACATTTGACAAGATCCGGCTTGTTCCCAATTTGTTTCCACCTCGATTGAATCAATAGAGATTCCATCATATAAAACATTTTAAAAAATGCATTTTATCTTCAATTTCCTCTGAAAAAGTTGACATCAATAGGAAACACTTAAAAACTTTATATATACGTATACTAATTAAAAATAGAATTGGCATTTTCTGACCGCTCACATGAGCATTATATATATATATATATTATAATATATATTATATATATACGAGGTGTGTTCAAAATGTATCGCGACATTTGATTTTTCGCGGGTTACGTATATTCGAATTTCGATCTTTTTGTGGCTTTATGTTGGTACTCATGTCTCTCACTTATGCCGACAAGCTCGGCCGTTTTGAATGTTCACTTAATTGTTGACAGCTGCTTTGCTTGCAGATGTTTTGAATCGTCTTCGATTTTTACCTATTAAAAAAATGGATCAAAGAACCTATATCATATTTTGTGTGAAAAACGAAATTAAGTGCGCGGATGCATTCCGAATGTTGACTGTGGCATACGGAGAAGCTACCTTGGACCGAAGCAACGTTTATCGGTGGTACAAAATGTTCTCAGAAGGCCGAGAAGATGTGAACGACGAAGAGCGTGCCGGACGCCCGAGCACTTCAACAACAGACGAAAAAATTAATGAAGTGGAGAAAATGATATTGGCCAATCGTCGAATCACCGTTAGAGAAGTTGCTGAGGACCTAAACATATCGATTGGCTCGTGCCATTCGATTTTTATCAATGATTTGGGCACGAGACGGGTCGCCGCGAAATTCGTACCAAAATTGCTCAATTGCGACCAAAAACAGCATCGCATGAACATTGATAATGAGATGTTGGACTCTGTCCGCGACAACCCAAATTTGCTCCAGAGGGTCATAACTGGTGACGAAGCGTGGGTTTATGGTTATGACGTGGAAACCAAAGCTCAATCATCTCAATGGAAGCTGCCGCACGAACCAAGACCGAAAAAAGCGCGCCAAGTTCGGTCGAATGTGAAAGTTTTGCTGACAGTTTTCTTTGATTGCAGGGGCGTGGTGCATCATGAGTTCTTGCCACAGGGTAGAACGGTCAATAAGGAATATTACCTGCAAGTTATGCGCAATTTGCGCGAAGCAATCCGCCAGAAACGCCCGGATTTGTGGAAGAACAAAAATTGGCTTTTGCACCACGATAACGCCCCTGCTCACACATCGTTGCTTGTGCGCGACTTTTTGGCCAAAAACAACACACTAATGATGCCAGGCAGCCACCGTATTCCCCAGATCTGACCCCCTGTGACTTTTTCTTGTTCCCTAAACTGAAGAGGCCCATGAAACGACGACGTTACGCTACGCTTGACGAGATAAAGACGGCATCGAAGGAGGAGCTGATAAATATATTTTTTAAATGATTTATTTGAAGTACTTCGAAGATTGGAAAAACCGTTGGCACTAGTGTATAATATCTCATGGGGATTACTTTGAAGGGGACGAAATAGGTATTCATGAATAAATAAATAATATTTGAAAAAACACAAAAGTCGCGATACCTTTTGAACACACCTCGTATATATAATATATATAAGATATATTCTTATATCTATAAAAATGAAATCCAAAATCGATGTTTGTTATCGCGTTGCGCAAAATCAACAGAATAAATCATTATGAAATTTCGCATGTAGGTAGCTGAAGATTTCGTTTAACATATAGGCTATTCAAAAAAACTAAAAAGGTTAATGTGCTTTTTTGAGAGAATATAAAACCAAAAAGCGTTAGTTCCAGCCTTTTACCGCATGGGCGCAGCACTGATCGCGACGATAAATGAATTTGATTGGTTAATAATTTAAACGTGGTTTGTTTACACGATGAATGTTAGTTTGTTTACACGATGAATGTTTTCAAAAGGTAATATTATCCAATCGCCGTGAAACTTTAGGAAGTTATTTACTATACTACTGGAAGAGTTTCTGGTTTGAATTTGATTTGAAATAAATATTATTTGCAATTTTATTTGCAAATTTTCTAATTTCACTCGCAAGCATCGCCTCTCGCTGCATCTATTGAAATTATATTTATAAATTGTAACAATTATTAAAATGTGTTCTAAGTATAATAAATTTAATTTGAGAATTTAGTAATATAATATTCCAATGAGGTAAATCTCTTTGAAATAATATAATGGTTCTGTTTTTTTCATGTTATTGTTTTTCTATGCTCTTGCTATAGTCAATTTTTCATTTTTTTATAATGTTCCGCTTCTATGACGCGTAATTGCCGAAGCTTCAGCGTGAACTTGTTATAGCACTAATTTTTGATACTAATTTTTTGCTACTTTGAATAAAGAAAAATTAATAAATAAAAATATTTTTTAAAAAGGTTCTATTAAAACGCTCTATAAAGGATAAAATAAAACTGAGCTACCGCCATTGAACAATTAGATTTATATGGGTTAAAATATAAGCGTGAGAGACGATAATCATTAATGTGATTGTGATTTACAAGCAAATGTCTAAGCAAATGTCTCACAAAATATTTGATCTTTTTCTTCAATATAAAATTATCGTCCCCCGCCGCTCTTTATATATTTGGCTCGTATAAATCTGATTGTTCAATGGTGGAAGCTGAAATATTTCTTTTATCCTTTTAGTGCATTTTAATGAAATATAAAATATATATATATATATTAAAAATAAAGAAGGCATCTCCTGACCACGAGCACATGTGCTTTTTAGATGGCAGAGCTCTTTTTATATTTATATACATTAAATATAATTAATTAATTATTCTAACTTTTTATTCAAAAAGCGGCTAAGAAAGTCATCGCGTCTGAAAATGTTTCAAAGAATTTCATCTCTAATGTTGCTCCAAGCTATTTCTTCCAACTACAAAAAACATTAATCACATTCAATTTGCACAAGTGATTCTCCTCAATTTGAATAAACTGGGCATCATTGTGACAATTGAAAAAGCACTTCCTCGAGCTATTTTACTAGGAATAAAAGCTGAGGTGAAAGAACACATAACAACAAGAAGGCTTTGAGTTAATTCTGTTGTAGCCATTAGTGCCTGAGGCCACAATGGTGAGGAAACGGGCGTATTGTCCGCGGCCTTCCCGCCGGACCACTTGGGCCACCCAGACAGCTGTAGGCAAATTACGGAGCACTCCTTCTGACAAATGTCCTCTTTTTCTCTAACTTTCCCTTTCAACTCACATTTGGGTTTTCACTGATATAGATATCCTGCTTACTGGATACACTTGTGTGTTTCCATTAATAACACATTCCAATATTCCATTAATAATACATCTAGACAATTACATCTTATTTTCCATTATTAAAATTCACATTAATGGGTTTGAAGAGAGTTTTAAAGTAGAGATGGATCGGGGGAGAGGGTTATATGTTATTAATATAATGAAAGGGCAACTCCTGGTTGTACAAGTTAATTGCTTAAGCACTTTTTACCGAATGGTACCTTTTACGAAATGAAGAGGTGCGCTGGAGCTCCCAATGTCGGGTCCTCAATAAACAAGCTTCACCACGCTGATGAGGGTCATTAGCTCGAAACATTAACGCGTTTAGTTCTTCATATATAAAGAAAAATGTTTGGATCAATTCTAAAATTCAAAAACAAACATCAACAGGTAGTTGATGGATGGCTAAAAGTTCTTAGTAGCACACATTCAGTTGCACGGTTCCCTTCATCAGAATATATCTATTGGGAGGGTTAAATAAATGACTTCCACATTAGTCCTCATCAAAAAAATATATATAATTCGAAGATGATATGTTCAAACCGGGATACTTGCGAATATTCGAAACGAAGTCAATTTTGATTTCAAGGAATTATTAAAGTAACCATAAGAAATGAATACGGCAAAGAGTAAAAAGGAGAGGTGCCTCTTTTGGTACAAGAATACCATCCTCCCACAACATTAGAATATCAATATAGGGAGTATAAATGTCCATAGAGAGAGATAACGCACACATTAATAAAATATATTTTTATATTTTGCGGCAAAATTAACTCTCTTGATAAAAAATAAAGTTTTCATTTTCACTCTAGTCTCTCTCTCGGAAACACTAAATTATCCATTTTTCTCATTAATACTATTAAATTGCCTCATTCATAATATTAAGTAGTAATTCGTTTAATTTATATAAATTTTTTATTGCGATATATTACAATATAGTATTTATTTATCCTTCATTATCCTTAAATTTGTAAAAATAAGATTATTTAGAGTAAAATAAAAGTTTAATATTTGCTTCAATTGTTGTCCAATAATCTAAAAATATGAAATATTTTATTGCACGGAAGTTTTCATCTTTCCCAACGTAGGTTAACTGCTGCAAGCGATATCTCCGGCCTGTCAAAAGTTGCAAGCGCCGGCACCGCTGTAAATCAGCCGATGTAACCTTCACTCTTCTATGGGACATTCCACACATCACTTTGTCCTAGGTGCGATGTTGCTTTTTTTATTATCATTCAAAATTGAAAGCAAGGAGGACTTTTCCAAATGTACAGAGTAGGAAATTTCAAATCAAGATGTGAATAAAGGAAAATATGAAAAGTTAAAACTATTCGAGATATGAAAATTCGAAACTATTATAGACCCGTATGATTCTTTTGAAAATTAAACAATTTCTACTGCCCTTACTGCAATGGAAAAAATGAATGGGAGGCCTAGCTCATCAGTCGTGAACCTTCCCAGCAGTTTCGCCAGTTTAAACTACCATACCGCTGTTATATTACATTTTCGGTTTTCCTTTTATAGTAATACTGATGTTCGACTCTTGGAATGGGCATTTTAGATGAACTATGGACATAAGCTTTGAGGACAGTAGAAATACAAACAATTATAAATATATAATATGCTTCGAGCAATTTTCCATATTGCTGTAAAGTCAGTAGAAAGTGTTTAATTTTTAAAAGAATCATACACGTCTATAATAGTTTTGAATTTTCATAACAGATGGCGCGCTAATACATCATAATATATTCGATATATGTTTGAATGAAAGCCAACAATAAATTATACATTGAAACATTTTAGATTTTTACTACAAATATCTGAGGACGCATTGTCTTTTTCGCCAAGAGAATGTATACTACATGTGCAAGTTCAACGAGCCATTTTTCAATTTATAGGAAAAAAAACTCTCGGAAACATAAGCACTATAATATTTGAAACTATTATAGACGCGTATGATTCTTTTGAAAATTAAACAATGTCTACTGCCCTTACTGCAATTGAAAAATTAATGTGAGGGCCTGGCTCATCAGTGGTGAACCCTCCCAGCAGTTTCGCCAGTTCAATCTACCATACCGCTGTTATATTGCATTTTTCAGATGGCCTGCTAATGCATCATACTATAATATTTATCAGTTTATGTTTTGAGGGCGAAAGTGTGCGTGGCCGAAACATCAAATTAAAAACAAAATATGATGTGATTATATTAAAACATTCCGAGATCGAATTCCACATCGGACACTTTTTTCTGGTCAAGAAATTATCTAAAAGATAACCACTAAAATTCTTACAAAATGCAAATCCTCCAGTGAATGCAAATAATCAAACAGAGCTTGGTATCCTTGTACGTTTGTAGATAATTAATAATGGGAATCGAGTCAGAAATAATACTTATAGGGGCTTTCTACATGTGTAGGCATGTGTGCACTTATAGTACAAACCGTCGCTTACTACTCACTTATGATTACCATGGCCTTGTACTATTTGTACTTAGCATTAGATGATAATAAATAATAACATTCGAATTTATCAATACCTTTAAAACTTCTAATATCAATTTTTTGTTCTCTCTGAACGATAAATTAACAGTAACAGTGTTCTCAATTCGATACCATTCGTATTTTTATTAAGATAAGCCTTATAAGGGAAAATATTATTTGATTTTATGGCTCTCTCTCTTTATGCATTTTTTTATTTCGATAGAGCGTTCATGAAGAATGCCATGGCTGAAATTCTAAAATTTCATTTCTTATTGTAGTCAGGAGTTGTATACCGGATACATTGGTGAAAATGGAATAAATGTTATTGAAGAATAATCTTAAACAACCTATATTTTAGTGTACAAATCATGTGAAATGTAATGAGAAATAAACCGGTAATCAACGCTTAAACCGTTTAATATTTCTATTTAGCTTTCGAAAAATCTCCCTCATCAAAAATGTTAAATATTAAATGTACATAACTCTAAATATTTATCGTATGGCTAGCATATGTGACATGCTTAGTACTTAGAGTTATTGACTGTTTTGATAAAGGAAAGACAGATAGCTAAATAAAATGTTAAAATGTTTAGCACTGTTCATTAGTTTATACCTTCATATTCATTGGCAGAGAATTTTGAAGATATCATGTTAAACTGCAAATGGGAGTTACCTGTTAGGCAAACAATGGGCAATAATAAAAGTAAAAATAAATCTAAAAATTGCTTCAAAGATATATTTCCGCCTGCCCATTATCTTAGCATATTGTACTGAGGCTCTAACCTTCAGCGCTGCATCACCTCAAACAATGATACTATCGAAGCAATTGAAGATATCACCAATGACCCAATCTAAAAGATGATCGGAAATGCTGTACTCGAAATAAGTCAACCAGTAAGTTCATTGATAAGACACGATAATGACCTGGGAAGTTCCAACAATAGCATGGAGCCAATTGGGGGTCACTGAGGCATGCGATATAATTTCTTTATAATGGACTTTTAAATTAAAATGTATAAATGAGAATTGAACAAATCGCTCTCGTGTGCTTTCATTTCTTAATTAATTCCTCGAAAGTTATATAGTGGAGGAAGTAATTTCCAGGAAAATATTCTAGAAACAGGGATTTTCCTAGAAAAATAAGGTTTAATTAAAATATCTTTGCATAATTAAGATCTCATCTTATTTAAAGTAGAATGCAGCGACATTTTGATTATTCTATATCGGCCTTGATTGTCCTCCGATTGTCCCTCTCCAACAATACGGCATTGTGGGCCCTGAGCAAAGGTAATTATTTTGTTGTTATATTTTGTTTGCATTCTAAACTTGGGTTCTACATGAAATAAGATGGAAGAAGGTTTAATTGCCTGGACAAAATTTAATAAAAGGAATAAAAGGAAGCGGGAATTAATATTTATTATTTTTCCTTTTTCTTAATTAATTTCCTTTTCTCAAATTCAGAGAGTTTCCAATTAAAGTTCACAGTCTTAGATATAATTCAATAGGAGGCTTTGGATATTTCAGCTGGATAAGGGCTGGTGTAGACAGTTATCCTTCCTAGATTGAAAATTTCTTTCATAAACCTCTAAGTAAAATACCCTAAATTATATAATTATTTAATCATACAGAAATATATTTATCATATATAATAGCATTATATATGTGAATAATATCTATTTAGATATTAGAATTGAGAAGCACACATTATTATTTCAAAGTATAATCACTGATTAGTCTCATAAAAAGCGCCAAGAGGCCTATATAATACAGTTTTGCTGGTAAAGATTCCAATTAGCCTTTTTGAAGTTCCAGAATTTTTCTTTAATTGAGATGGTTTTGGTCTTGGTGCTAATTTCTATCAAAATAGGCAAATGATCACTTCCAATACTTTTTAATATTTGCCATTTGCATTTGTGGAAAATGTCAGGACTGGAGAAACTTATATCAAGTGCTTGTGCAGTATTATAGCTGTAGGAATGGTGGGTAGGATTCCCATCATTTAAGCACATGAAGACATTGTCGTCAAATAAGTTTGAAAGTATTTTGCCTCTTGGGTTTGGCATGAAACATCCCCATAGTTGATGTTTGGCATTAAGGTCACCTACAATAATAGTGTTGTCTGTAAGAAATTGAGCCATTGTTCCATCGTTATAGCAGTGTTATATATATATCAGGGTTCAAAATAGCAGCATTATATATATCATGTTCTATATGACGGACTTATACATATATAGCAGTGTTCTATATAGCAGGGTTCTACATAGCAGGTTCTATATAGCAGTTTATTTATGGCAGGGTCCTATATATCAGAATAATATATAGCAAGGTTCTACATAGCAGGTTCTATATAGCAGTTTATTTATGGCAGGGTCCTATATATCAGAGTAATATACAGCATGGTTCTACATAGCAGGTTCTATATAGCAGTTTATTTATGGCATAGGGTCCTATGTATTAGAGTAATATTTAGCAGGGTTCTACATTGAAGGTTCTATATAGCAGGCTATTATATAGCAGTTTATTTATGGCATAGGGTCCTATATATCAGAGTAATATATAGCATGGTTCTAAATAGCAGGCTCTATATAGCAGTTTATTTATGGCATAGGGTCCTATGTATTAGAGTAATATTTAGCAGGGTTCTACATTGAAGGTTCTACATAGCAGGCTATTATATAGCAGTTTATTTATGGCATAGGGTCCTATGTATTAGAGTAATATTTAGCAGGGTTCTACATTGAAGGTTCTATATAGCAGATTCTATATAGCAGTTTATTTATGGAAGGGTCCTATGTATTAGAGTAATATTTAGCAGGGTTCTACATTGAAGGTTCTATATAGCAGATTCTATATAGCAGTTTATTTATGGCAGGGCCCTATGTATTAGAGTAATATTTAGCAGGGTTCTACATTGAAGGTTATATATAGCAGGCTATTATATAGCAGTTTATTTATGGCAGGGTCCTATGTATTAGAGTAATATTTAGCAGGGTTCTACATTGAAGGTTCTATATAGCAGATTCTATATAGCAGTTTATTTATGGCAGGGTCCTATGTATTAGAGTAATATTTAGTAGGGTTCTACATTGAAGGTTATATATAGCAGGCTATTATATAGCAGTTTATTTATGGCAGGGTCCTATGTATTAGAGTAATATTTAGCAGGGTTCTACATTGAAGGTTCTATATAGCAGATTCTATATAGCAGGTTATTTATGGCAGGGTCCTATGTATTAGAGTAATATTTAGCAGGGTTCTACATTGAAGGTTCTATATAGCAGATTCTATATAGCATGTTTTCTCTATATAGAAGTGTTGTATTTAGCAAGAGTTATATAGTAGGTTTATATATAGCAGGTTCGATATATCAAGGTTCTTTATAGCAGCAACATATTTATCACAGGTTCTACAGAGCAGAGATGTCTATTTACAGGGTTTTATATATAAGCTCAATACACAGCAGGGTTATACATAGAGAGTATACTTTATTATTCGTTTAAATAAAATGTTTTCTTAAATAGAAGTGCGCGCCGAGTCGTTGGAAACTTTAAAAAATGATTTTTTTTCTTATTTTTTTTTTAAGTTAATTTAGAAAGTGACATTCATATTAACAATAGAGATGTTTGAATGAATATAAATACATATAGCGTCTCTCTAAATAAAGTGATACCTAACGGTCACAAAATATTCAGTAATCCTTTTAATGAAGGGAATTAAAATAATATTTTATTATATTTTTACTTAATATATGTATAGAATATAAATAAATTCACATTTTAACAATATATATATAAAATAAAAATATCATTTAACAAGCCTGTTACTTTTGGAATCTCCAGACGGAATTTATTTTAAAAGTTATAATTGCATAACATGCTCTGGAGTCTGAGACTTATCTTCAGGACATCCTGACCAGATGTAGCGTCCAATATCAGAGATAGGCGCCGTGCCTACCTTGGGCGCCGTGTGATCAATTGATTTCTCCTAATGAATACTTCATGTCAATACCTCGAGAGCGCCAGACACTCGACAGACTAATGGCTTGCTAGTAAAGGTTTGATGTTGATGGGGTTGCACTGAAAAGGCTTTAAACTCGAATGGCTCATCATTTCACAACTAATATCTAACGTTTTAACTCCTTTTGATATAAGTCTATTCAGAAACCAGTATTTCTAATCACTTCTCAAGATGGTTCACTACTCAGAGTTGATAAAGATTTCAGAGAGTAGATTCAAATAGGGTACTGGCATTCGTGAATGACGACTATACCAACTCACACCTACTATATCGTGTCTGGTATGGGACATTCGCTTTTCTAGATATTTTATATTCCTGGTGTGTGTCATTTCAGACCGCTATGCCAACTCTCACACAGCAACACCTAATATATGAAGCATAGTAATTATTTGGTAACCTTCAAATTATTTATAAGGTTGTATGATTCTAACAAGAGCAGTGTCCTATTTTTAAGTTCTCTATCCATATATTCGATATATAAAACCTAATCATGTCAAGCAAACTATTATCTAACTTATGCTCAAACTTATTTCTGATTTATTATAAATACTTATTTATCTGTTTTCCCAAAGCTCTTTGCGGTTTCAATAACACAGAGTTAATTAATTCTGGTCTACTTTACAAATGGTGAGTAAGCTGTCCGCCTTATTGGTTTCCCAATTAAAACCTTTAAAGCTAACTAATTATCCACATAATCTCTCCACTTTGTAAACACTCTTCAAATCCCTGCCCTCATCTCAGGATTTTTGTAGCGAAATTTTCATTAAAACTAGGTCAGCTGAATTATTATTAATTATTTAGAGGCCCTTTGTTGTTTAGATGTCATTTATGCTGGCTAGGTAATAAAATTAAGAAAACAAAATACATTCCCAAAGAGAAATTTTTATGTTCAAGATTTATATTCATATTTCAAGTGGTCAATGGATCAAGTAATTTATTTATCATTACACTCTAGTAGTCTCTTTGTGCGTAGATTAAGTAATAGTGAGATTGCACAGGAATATACATAAGTTGAAAGGGTTTTCAATAATTATATAATTTAAATATCAACTAATGACATGTAGGATTAAGGAGAGGCAGGCAGGTGACAAAAGATGATAGCTCTTTATTTGGTCTCATGTAAGATGATGATAAATAACAGTCAAAGACAACAATACTATGTTACCAATACACAATAGTATTTTTTAATCTTTCTAGAACAGAACTTACTTTAAATTATATAGAAAAATAAGTACCTTTTTGACGAATTCGATCGATTTCTTAGCTCCTCCATTAAGATATCATGAAATGGAAGCCTACCCTCTGATGATGAGAATCATAGCCCGAAACCATGGTATACAGTTTGGCATTAGTCTGAATTTTCCAAAACTGGGGTTGTGGAAAATTCCTAATCACCACCATTACGTTATGAACTGGAGTGATAAACAAAAAGGCATTGTTTTAAGTTATTTTTAAAGATAAAATGCTTCTTTTGGTCATGAATACCTTCTCAGACTTTATACATACACATATATATGTGAAAAAATAGTGCATCTGTGAAATTGTACTGGGATAAAGTGCATAAATTAAGAAAAGGCATCTCCTTATCGTGCAACTAAAGTTGCTGATGGCTTGAGCCATCTATCGGAATAAATATCAACTATTCTCGTTGATTTTTAATTATTCCATAATTGGCCTAATACCCATTCTTGATTCGGGCTGTTGTTGCACCATCAGCGTGGTGCAAGCTGTACCTCAACGACCACAAAGCTGGTCATTCAACAAAGATGGCGCAAGCCATCAGCAACTTTAGTTGCACGATAAGGAGATGCCTTTTCTTAATTTATGCCCCTTATCCCAGTACAATTTCACATTTGTACTATTTTTTCACATTGTGTCGCGTTCTCACGCAATTATTGCCTTAACTACCCGTTTCATGATTTTTCAGGATGCCTGAATGACCAGCTTTGTGGTCGTTGAGGTACAGCTTGCACCACGCTGATGAGGGCCAACAGCCCGAAACGCGTCCATGGTTAGCTATTCTTGAATAATCAAGAATGGGTATTTTTGGCCAATTATGGAATAATTAAAAATCAACGAGAATAGTTGATATTTATTCCGATAGATGGCGCAAGCCATCAGCAACTTTAGTTGCACGATAAGGAGATGCCTTTTCTTAACATATATATGTGTTTGTATATATAAAGTTCACATTAACTTATTATCATATATATATTGAACAATTGGAAACTCTTAAGTAAATGAAATATTAAAATGATCTAAATTAATTTATTTTTTACAGTGTTTTGAAGATTTACGTTGAATATGTAATGGTCTCAAAAATATATTATTAATAATAATTTTAATTTATTATTATTTTAAGATATAATATATTAATATTTTAATTGTAAAGATAATTATATATTCAATTAAAAATGCATATATTGGATCAAAAATAATTTATTTGCCTATTATTTTTGATCCAATATATGCCTTTTTAATTAAAGACCTATTTAGGATTGCTCTCTATTTTCAAAATAATTATATATGTGAAAATATAGAAGACAAAATTATTAAGAAATTAATTCGAAATAAGGAATTAAAATATATTTAGATAAACTTCATATTCCAGGTATATAGAAAGCCATTTTTATTTTCATAGTTCAAACTATATATTAAACATTCTTCCTATTTCAGGTATGTAATTTTTGAAATGTTTATTTTATAATATTTATAAATTTCTATATAGTCAAATCTTTCAAGTACGTAATAAGATTTTTTGAGAAAGTCATTTTTTAATTGTTGTATGCAAACTCCCTTGGTATTATTTTTATCTGCTGGGTCACACATAGGCTGGCTGAGTCCTCAACAGACTTTCGAATGTTTTTTGTCCTGAGCTTCAGTGTCGAGTTCTATCCATGGATTATAGTTTTGATGTTTTGTACGATATATAAAATATATATTTTAAATCATCATTTATATTGATACGTTTCTGTTTGTCTCCGTTTCTAATAAAATCTACATTGATAGGTTTATTCTTCTTACTAGTACAAAATATTATTTCATTTTTGGGAGATAATATTATACACCTTTTATTTTGTGTGTGTATATGGAATTGATAATTAGGTCTATGTTTATTTTCAAATAATACTTTAGAGAGTACATTCCGAAAGGTTTACATACTGCAGATTGGTTAGTTCTAAGACATGAATGTTTTTTTTTACATTGTTACGACGACGGGAAATAATTGTTAAAACGTCTAAAACTATTGGAATGTTTGAGAAAGTACGGCGTGCTGGGACTGACTAATCGGAGAGCCAGAACCCACCTGGGGTTGAGGCGACCGGGGCATGCGGTCTCTGTCGTGTCTCGTGCTTGCAATCGTTCTTTCGCTCTGTTGTGCCTTACGTTGTCCAGCTTGAATTAATTGAAGAGAGGTCCTAATAGTTCTCCCATGCACTCATGCGCCATCCCACATGCCGCCAGGGTAACACATGTTATATCGGTATATACAGATATAAATACCGCAGTGACAATAATTGTAGGTTTTTGTTGATGACTATTCCCACAATATGGATTTTTAGAAATAACAGTCAACCCCCGAAGGTGGTGATGTCTCCGAAACTTTGCAATTTTCCAAGGATCGGCGCAAATGATCTTCGAGCTCAATCCTCTCCCAATCTAATTGGTCGTCCTTCACAAGAACCCGGGTTATTGGCGGACTTTTGAGAGGAGAGGTAATTAGCAAAAACTTTGATGGAAAGAGATTACTCTACTGAGCGCTCCAATTACTTGTTAATGAACATTCCTTTAAATTTAGATGTTAAGCGGATTACAGAATCAATTATTTTACTTTTCTTTTATGCGTCTTTCGAACCAATTAGTCTGGGCCAAACCACAACGTTCGTAAATCCTAGTTCCAACCGCATTGAGAGAAAAAAATCAGATCTTGTTTCGTCAGTAGGACGAACCAATTTAATGTTAGCAATTAATTTTACTCTTCGAAGAAAGGAGTTTTTCATAATCCTCTTGGGGTTTTAGAATAGAAATCAATTTCTACATTTATTTTAAGATAAACAATTTTTATTGTCCACCTGGAAAAGCACAGCTTTATAATCATATTATGTATAATCTTAGAACTATATATACTTATAAACCCGTTCATTCTTCAGGGTTAAAAACTTCAAGCGTTTTTGTTTCAACTTGCTAGAATGCTGCTCTCTAGCTAATATATAATATGAATAAATGTTATGATTTAGCATGAATAGCATTAATAAATTTCTATAAAAATAAGCACAAAAGCTTTGCCTTTCTATATGGATCTCTGATAAAAAGGAAATATTTGCAAACCTTGGATGACTCAAGGAAACCATTTTAATTTGCGGAGAATGATGCACAAAAATTTGTAAATATTTTATTTTCGACCTTTTTAATATAGTGCTTGTTTTTAATCTCAATTACCAACAATTGGTAATATATGGTATTGGTATATATGAAACGGACGCAATCAGATATGAATGTGTATTGAATTATGCACACACAGGATTTCGTTTAGGTTACATTCCAATTTTAAATTGGTAAAAAAGGTCAACTACTCTATCTCTTTTTATATCTCTACTCTTCTTACATTTAGAATGAGGTACTAAAATATATACGTAATAAAGAAAAAAAATGATTTCCAAAATATTCTTTTAATTGTCTAAAACTGCCGGTTTTCATGGGTTCGCGCTTCATCAGGGTGGGGGATCGGCAAAAGCGCATGTGTGTGCTATATATATATATGTCGTAAACCCGGGTAAGACAACAAGTGAGTTGGAAGCAGTCGGGTTTGAATGGCAAGGCGTGCAGAGTTGGAAGTCCGCATGGGACAGTAGGGACAAAGTTTGGGATCAAAAGACGCTTTCCTAGTACGTCTCACGTGGCACCAGGGGAAAGTTGAGGATTAACTGAGGAAAGCTCGGCGTCCTGCATGAAGCCGCGGAGGCAGGGAGGACCCACGAGGGCCGCCGTGAGACCTAGCACTCAGCGGGCCTTGTCCGAAAATATCCACTGTAACCTAACTAACTGTCAACATCCAGAGCAACGCTCTTTTTGTCCCTCTCTGGATCTCCCAGTTTGTGTCCGGTGGCAAGCTGGTGTCACTTTGAGACGACTAGAAAAGACGCCATACTTTATTACTTACATATCACATTGTTTAAATTACGATATATATACACATATATATTATAGAATGAAAATAATAATTGTTAGACAATAAGAATTATTTACTTTATTGACTTTCTCTGAGAAGATATTAATTGAAATAGAAAGATAGGAAGTTTCAGAATAATTAAAATAATTAGAATTTTTTTTTTTCTGAACAAATATATTATTTTTATATAAAATAATTTCAGTCTAATATAGAGAAATTAAAAGTGTGAGAATTCTTGTTGGTTTCAAGTAAAGTAATGACAAAGCCATGTGCTAAAAACAGACATATATCCGACCCTAGCAGTGGTTAGATGACTCCCCAGTCCAATATTTACATAGCGATCGGCTCCAACACTATTTAGAGCAGAGACCCGGCATGTGCCGATCACACCTGTGTGATTTGATAGCCCTCACATATGTGAGCTTGATGCCTGACGCGTGGCAACTTAATTACCCACCCGCTCAGCTTTCCACTACAATTAGGTTCCTTTTTCTTCGCCATACGATTCGCTTCACGACAGGTGTCTGAAACCTTAGTATGATTAAGAGTGATAAGATTATAAAATATACTTACCCTCCCCTCTTCCTTTATAATTATTCTTAAAATTACCTTAAATAAAGGATAGTTCCTAAATGTTATTTTACTTATGTTTTATAGAAAGAGAATGGCAATAGATAAGAACGAACTGATAAAATATTTTTTGCATGTTAAAAGGATATATATACGTGAGAAAAAAAGTACAAAACTGAAATTATATTGGGATCAGGTTGATATTTTAAGAGAAAGGCATCTCCTGATTGTGCAACTAAAAGTAGCTGACAGCATGCGCCATCTGTCGGAATAAATATCACCTAATCGTTGATTTTTCAAATATATCAGAATTGGCCTATGCCCATTCTTGATTAATAAAGCAAAGCTAACCACGTACGCGTTTCGGGCTGTTGGCTCTCGTCAGCGTGGTGAAAATGTACCTTTCAGGATATGCCTGAGAGAGCAGTTTTTCTTGTTGTTTAAGTACAGCTTGCATCACGCTGGCGCGGGCCAACAGCTAAAACGTCGGGGAAACTGAAGGTATGCTATTTAGAGATCGTCTAGAAAATTCCTTTATACGGATGGCTGTAATTATGATTATATAGAGCTAAACCAACTGGCTTCATCTTAACAAATATTATCATATTCCACAAGTAGCATTGAATATAAATGCTGCCATTCAAGTTCCTGTGAAAACGCGGCTTTATTTAAAATTTAAAGTCGTCTACAGCTTAAATTTGTTTTCACATCTGTCGCGTCTGAATGATATTCACCAAATCATCCTGAAAATGCAGATTATCATCTCACCGAGGGAGAGGTGTCCTTCCAAATATAAGAATGATAGATACTTCTAGATAATTTTTGTTAAATCATTCGTTTCGAGCCTGTAAAGTGTTTTTATATCAATAAAGGTTTATACTCATACTTTCTATTTAAATGAAACAGGTAATTTCCAATGGTCTGCCTAGATACACGTGCCGTTTAGTATATCAATAAGCTAGGTTAACGTGTAGTTTCAGATATATTAAATTAGGTTAGGTTTAGTTAGGTTATACTAGGAGAGTTTAGTTCAGGGTTTCTTCCAGAAACTGCTGGGAGGATATTTTTTACATCCACAACAATAATTATTTTAAATAATCCCCGACCCCCCACATGGGATACATTAGCTAATACAAGTAGTAGTTGAAATAAATACACCTGTAGATAGGCTTATTTTACGCCAATTATTGTTCATTCAAAAGCAAATATATCGGCAATTTTGGACGCCCATCTTCTTATGGGAAAACTGATTAATTTAAGGAGGTTTTTTTAAGGAAAAAATATCGTCGAAATAGCGACTATTAAAAGAATAATTATCGATCCAAAATAAACAAAATATTATTATTCAAGTTATAACTAAATATAATTGGAATTAATACTATATTTAATAACACTGAACGATAAAAAGACAATAAAAGCAACCGAAGTTGCAATAAAATATTACAAGGTGTTACAATAAACCTTGAGAACCTTCGTGAAGGAGAATGGGAAAGTGTGCCGCCACCTCACGCCTCCTTTCAAGGTTTCCTTGGATGATTCGCTTTTATTCCCATAGCATCTGCTAGCCCCTCTCCTTGTTGGTATTTTCTCTATTTCTGCCAATAGACTAGATCCTTTGCCTATTTATGTAAAATTGTTCAAATTTCTTCCTGAGTTACTCATAGAGTTCTTGAGAATGAGTCTTTCCTCTCACTCTTTTTCAAGAACTAAGCATTGCATCTTGTACACTATCGATACGAGGTCAATATTGAATCTTTAATTTTCATTAAACTGCATATTGAGATGCTATTAAAATATTTAAAAGATTTATAAATCCGATTAATAAATTTTATATCATTAGAAGGCTTCGCTTTTCCTTCATGAAAACACTTGCCGGGACACACACGGCAGATATCTACGTAATATATCCCAAAATCTCTCCCGAGCGCCCATCTAAACCAACGACCGTGTTTGTGAATTGAAAAATGACCTGTCCTGATCTAATTCAACCTCCAATAAACGTTCACCCCCTGAAGTATCCGTATTTTGGGTGGTCTGTGATAAGAATTTCGGTCGTAAATAGATACACATGTGTGTAGTATAAATGGGTGACGTCAGAGAGCGCACTGTTCCAACGGGAGCTCGAAAGATGAAAGCCAGACTTTGATCTCTTATGATCCCCTATTTTTGCAGCCGGGTGGAGCTCTAGGTGTGCTTGGTGCTGCCTTGGTTCCCTCGCAGGCGGCGCGCTGTTACCAGATGCAGCGGGCTGTTTGCATGTGTCGTCCAGGTGTCCAATTGTGCCTTAAAATGCTTCCAGACTAGCATGTAGAAGGCGGATTAATTGATACTGTCAGAGAAAGCAAACAATACAAAAAAAAGATAAAAATTTACGTAAAATGACATCTTCAAATTGGGGCTTATCTCCTGCGGTAATTAAACGCATCTACTTATCTGGCTTCGAAAGATCCATTGTTTATGCTGCTAAAGTTTGGTGGGGAGATATTCATAATAATGACACTTTGGTAAAAATCATAAGATCAATTCAAAGACCTTTCGCCCTTGCTATTTGCAGGGGTTATAACACCTTAAGCACTGATGCCGCCTTATTTCTTTCAGGACTTATCCCTATAAATTTAATTTTAAATCTTGAGATTAATGTTACTTCCTTAAAGAGGCCTGCTAATATTTTTAATATAGGTTTAGATGATAATATTATTGATATTCCTTCTAAAAAATTCTTTTGTAATCCTGCTGTCTTTAACTTAATTACATTTCAAAAAAATTTACCTAATAGTTCGGACCTAACTATTTTTACAGATGGTTCTAAATCAGAAAATGGTGTTGGAGCTGGGTGGTGTGCCTTTTATGATAACAAAATCATACACAGAGAAGCTTATATCTTATTTCCAGATAATAGCGTCTTTCAAGCTGAGAACTTAGCTATTTATACGGCTCTAGAATGGTTTGAATATCAAAATTATAATTCTTTGCATTTGGCCACGGATAGCCTTTCATCACTTCAAGCTCTTAATAATTCATTTTCAAAATCATGGACAACCATGCGCAATAAGGCCAAAATTCATAAATTAAGAAGTAAAAATAAAAATGTCCACTTATATTGGATTAAGGCTCACATAGGAATTGAAGGCAATGAAATGGCTGATAGGATAGCTAAAGATTCTTATAAATTTCCCTCTCCTTATCAATTATTACCTATACCTAAATCATTTAGAAAACATTTATTTAAAAGGGAAATTTTAGATATTTGGCAAAATAATTGGAACCAGTCTTTAAATGGAAGGGATTTATATAAATGGCTAAAATTTGTTGACAATAAACGTATCTTAGGTGATGCATTTTTGAACTACTTTTTAACTGGCCATGGTCCCTTTCCCTCTTATTTCGTAAAATTTAAAATCAAAATACCTTCTCCATGTCTTTGTAATCAGATCAATATCAGTCACACTCACTTATTATTTGATTGTCACTCTCTGAACCATATCCGTCCCTTTTTCTTGAGGCAAACAAATCCTAATCTTCCCCATATAATTGCTACCTATAAAATTGAACTTGCACAATTTTGTAAAAAAATTATTGATTTGTTACATCAAAATGCATGAGACTTGCTTGAATTTTTTATTTTTATTTTATTATTATTATTTTTTATTTTTTTATTTTTTATTTTATTTTATTTTATTTTTATTTATTTTTTTTTCTCTCTCTCTCACTATATATATATTATATAAAATTAACTATATACTTAATTGTTTCCTATATATATTATATATCTACTTCAAATTTACCTATTTTATGTATTGTGTAGATTTTTTAATAAAGTGAACCGTTGCTGAGGTTACTATCGATACACCTCCATGTTGATTTGCAGAGCCTGTCTAATAGGTTTTCTCTTCCCGCTGATTAAAAATTTGAACTAAGTGATAATTGGCACAGAGTCAGCGAAAGGGGATGCAAGGGCTTGTTTATGCCTATATCGTCCCTGGCTCAGTCTTTGATTGAGCCAAATTTCTATTCTGTCAGAGAGCGCACTCATATTGAACATTATTTGTTCGTGTATGAATCTGTATTTATATGTATCAATTATGTGTACACGGGCATCGTGGTCCAGGCACTACGTGGTGGTGGCCCCGCGCTCTCTGCGCCCCGGCATGGTGTACCGGGCCCTGACCTGGCTGCCAGCCGCCATGGGCTCCGTGCTGGTGCGGGGCTCTCTGCACCAGGACTTGAAGCAGATCTCAGCGGACGCCCAGCTGGTGCTGCCGGGACAGACGCACATCCTCGTAATGCAGGTCAGGCATTTCTTTCTTTGCCCATTCTAAACTACAACATTAAAATGCGTTGATGGTAAAATTATTTAGTGCTAGTTTCTATCAAACAGGACTTATTTATAGAATTGGTGAACTAAATATGACAAATATTTAAGAAGGTAGAGTTCTTCCCAACGAGTTCATCAATATAATCCTCCAGATCGCTACAGCTAATGGATTATTCATTCGGCTTATATAGTCGGAATTTGAAGGTTTTTTCTTGATGATATTGTTTAACAAAACTATGCAAAGATGCTTTGTAACCTTTATAGAAATTTCGCAAATATTTTTTATTTTGAGCACGGCTTTTCCAATTAAAAGACAAAGCGCAACAAATAAGTCGCTTCTTTATGGAATAAAAGCAATATACCGATTAAAATATTAGCTCTTTAATAATTAATTTCCAAACGAGCATGACGCTATTTCATTCTGAATTGATTTTTGGAGTAATTATCTTTTTCATCGTGAATTTATAGATCAGGGGAACATAAGATTTTGTCAACCTACAAATTATATATTTTTCAATTAAATATTATAATATCCGTTTCTTACACCGTCCCTTGAAGAAATCGTCTGGTGAACACTTGAATCCAGGTTCAAGTCTGCTGTTTCTATAAATTATTGTTGTTGTTTTAAAATAATATACAGAAATATGGTTAGAACCTGGTCACGTTTAGATCCACCAGATGTTGAGAGTAAACAATATTATAAACTTTTTAAAAGCTAAAATATAGAACCGCTTTTTTATACCTGTTTACAATAATAACGACTAACCTCTACATACCTTTTTTATTATATTCTTTGTTTGACTCATTTATTATATACATCATGCAAATGTTCGGCAGTAGGGCTTTCATGAGTCAAAATACGTTAAAATATTTCTTGAAATTCTCTGCGAAAAAAATTTAGAACTAAATAAATGAATGTGCCATAATATAAAATTTGAGAAATAATATAATAATCAAACCATTTTTAAAAAATTCATTTTTAAGGGAAGAGGTCCCCATTATGGTGTATATATCGTTTATATATGGTATTTAAATTCCTACCCGTCTTATATAGACACTGAACAACATTAGAAATATCATATTCACTTATAACATATTATTTATGCTTATGAGGTGATACAGCAGCGTATTTACAATCAGAGAGGAGACAAAATGAATTAAATCTAGAAAAAAGAAGTGAGGACATATCGGTCATGTATTGTCCGTGAGGTCAAGAGACGTACGGACCTCTGTGGTGTTGATCTCTTGGCGGAACGACTTGGAAGTCGGACTCGGGCCCCCCCACTACGGCAAAGTGGATCTTATAACATATGAGCCATTACATATTCTTCAGCGGGTAATCCTCGATAATCTCTGAGAGGATTTCACATAGGAAATTTCAACCGAAGTCAGAAATATAAATTTTATCGATAGAGTTGACAGTTATTTCCAAGTTCCTTCTTCATCTACACATGTTGACAATATATCCAATATATGGACGAACCAAGTGTTGAGTTGTTTATAAAACCTTAAATAAAGGGGATTCAGTGAATATAATCCAGATTTAAATTGACATAAGATTTTTTAAAGTAATATATAAACCCAATTAGTATTTAAAAATAGGATTTTTGAGTACCATTTAAATAATCAATATATAATATTGATATTATAATATATATAATTGTATTCTATTTCAAACAAAACAGTTTTATACGGCACCTATTGCAATGAGAAAAATATTGGGATGGTCAGGGTCATCAGTGGTCAACCCTCCTACGGTTCGGTACAGTTTTAAAAAGCAGCGTTAAAATATTTAGAATTATTTATTGAGAATAGGTTTTTATTATATGTATTTTATGATGGCGCTCTGCCATTTAAAAAGCACATGTGCTTTTGGTCAGGATATGCCTTCATTATTTTTAATATAATATAGTATAATATATATAAAGAACACAAAAAAGTTGAGTAGACAATCATATTAAGGAAATATGTTTTTCTAAACATCTTGAGGGTTTTTAAAGGCTTGTTGAAGTCCTAGTTATCCACAACGTAAGCGCTTTCTTTCATATTTTTCGAATGATTTTCTAGCTAATAGCAAGTTTTCTGAGATAGAGGAGTTCGCCACAATTGTGAGTCGAAAGAAATACTTAAACGAATTCTTGTTATTTAGGCTCATCGATGTAAACATTGCCCCGAGCAGGTTTGAGCAAGACATTATGCCATCTGTGGCCTTAATCCCAGTCGTCCTCGCGTTCTTCCTCCATTACGCCGAGAGGAGAAACAATGGGTAAGAATTTTATTGAAGGCCCCTTCACTCGATAGGGTCAACAATCTTTTGTCACAATGTCTAAAAATACTCGAGTGCAGCTTCACAAGAAATTGTAAATTAATTTATAATATTGCACATAAGTTGAGAGCTATCTGTATTTGTATTACATTTATATTTACTAAAAGAGGGGTCTTTCCCTTTGAATTTTTCGTTAAAATATTGAATTTTGTTTATCACAATCCAGTATAGCTGGTCAAAAGAAATGGGCCACAACAATAGTGCTGGTAAATTCAGACAACAAGCCAACCTATAAACCACGCTTACAGGCTCTGACCCTCATCAGTACAGGGGAGGTTTCGATTTCCTTTCTGGTGTGGCTGCACGTTGTTTATAACCACCCTATACTGGGGTGATGATAAACAAAATGCATTGTTTTAATGGAATTTTGAATGAATAGTTGCGTTTTTTGATATATGAATATATCCCGCACAATTGCATGTTATATATGTATATTAAATTATATATTTCAAAAATAAATTATGAGCATTTATAAAAAGGAGAAACTGAGTAACTAATTCAACATTAAAAATTGTATGATGAAAAAAAATTGAATATATATGAAAATATCAAAATATCTTATATATTTTAAAACATCTAAGGGCTATAAAAAGGTTCACGTAAAAGCTTCAGCAGTTAGGCGGCATATATGCAGAAGATAGAGAGAAAATATATGGTACCAATATGATGTGGAAGTGCCAAAGCCTTTGTGTATGCACCTCGTTATGGCTCTTTGTTCTTTAAAACCATATAAAATATTTTTAAAATGTTTATATATATTATTTGTCACGAATTTTAAAATTTTCATTTAGGTACTTGGTTTCTCCTTTTTATAAATACGTTTCATTAATTTTTAAAGTTACAATCTAGTTTATCAGTTTTAGATAGATGAACAGAGACATTATACAAGTATTTACGAGTATTACTTGTTATATACCTGTAATTACGAGTAAAATTAATTTCAAAGAAAACAATATATTTGTCATATTATTTATCATGAGTTCATATGGTATAAAATATCAAATTGCGACTGCTTTTACTGCATCACATGTGTCTACCTGCGTAGAAAGCATCTTGTATTTGTGCTTACAATATACTAGAGTCTCCTGGGTTACTTGTATTCATTGGTGGGGTTGAATGGAATTATAAAAAAAAGGTATATTTATTGCGTTTTCTTCAAGAAAGAGCTTACTGATTCGACCCTAGTCTTGTTGTCAATGTTGATTTTTCTTGCACTTTTATATAGGCACCTCTGTACACCTATAAGCACATGTACATAGGTTCTCTAAACACTCCTAATCTGCCTCCTATATTAAATGAAGGTTATATAAGAAAAACTATACAATAATGGGTTCGCCACCGATGAGACAAGCCCTCTCATCTAATAAATTATATAATTGTAGTAAGGTTTGTATATATAGAGATAGATAATAATAGAATATATATTAGAAGTAACATTTTTTTTTAAGTTTATATTTGCAAATTTCAAATTAGGCAGTGCATGCCTTTTAAAAGCCTTTATTTAACCTGCTTTTCTGTCTGTCCGTCTGTCTGTCCACAAATCTTGCAATCTATATATACTTGTAGAGCACGTAGGAATCTGTAATTTGGTATAATTTTCTGAACCCGATGACAATGCATGTTGACAAATATTCAGACTTCTGGGTTGTCAGGGTGGCCGGAAATTGACCAATTTCCAAATTGCCTTTCCCAATTTTTAATTTTATTTTATTATACTTCCAGATCACATAGAAGTATGAAACTTTTAAGACTCACTCAGTCCAAAAACACAATGCAAATGTGCAAATCTTCAGACTTCTGGGTGGTCGGAGTGGCCAGGAATGAACAAAAGTGCTTTTCTTTTATATTCTGGTATAAAATGGATGCTTTGTCAAATTCGGGTATATGATTATTGTTCAGTGCATGGTCTACTAGGATAGATAATGGTTTATGGATGCGTAGAGCTGCTTTGTGTTGGTTAATGCGTTCTTTCAATGCTTTGCTGGTTTCTCCAATGTAAGTGGCTGGACAGGTTTTGCACGGAATTTGGTAAATAATATTGTTTTTGTTTTCCTTTTTACTATTATTCTTGGTGTCTGAGTGGCGTAGAATTTGTTTTAAATTTGGTGCAGATTGATATGTGGCAATTATATTATATTTCTTTAATACTCTGGCGATTCTTTCTGATCCATAACTGTATGGTAGAGAGCAATACCTTTTATCGGATTGGTCATTGCTATTGTTTGAAGATGGAAATCTGGGAGAGTAAAAATGCTTCTTGATGAATTTCTTCGGATAATTATGCACTCTACCATACAGTTATGGATCAGAAAGAATCGCCAGAGTATTAAAGAAATATAATATAATTGCCACATATCAATCTGCACCAAATTTAAAACAAATTCTACGCCACTCAGACACCAAGAATAATAGTAAAAAGGAAAACAAAAACAATATTATTTACAAAATTCCGTACAAAACCTGTCCAGCCACTTACATTGGAGAAACCAGCAAAGCATTGAAAGAACGCATTAACCAACACAAAGCAGCTCTACGCATCCATAAACCATTATCTATCCTAGTAGACCATGCACTGAACAATAATCATATACCCGAATTTGACAAAGCATCCATTTTATACCAGAATATAAAAGAAAAGCACTGCAGGTTATTTTTAGAAAGCTGGGCCTCTATAAAAGATTCAGAAAGCATAAATAGGAAAATTGACCTACCAGAAATTTACAGAGAATTTATATCTTTCTAAATTATTTATTTATTTTATTATTTTTGTATATATTTATACTTGTAATATACAGGGTGATCCAAAAGTCCCGCACAACTTTAAAAATTAATAACTCCGCGAATATTTGCGCTAGAGCAATGCGGTAAACACCATTGTGTTCAGGATGCAATGGGATTTTTTATGGCAAATAATGAAAATTTCGAAATTGATTTTAGTTACAACTTCATTCGCTAGATGGCGCTCTACCAGAATCAGCGATTCAGCGGCCAAATTGTTTGATAAATTGAAAAATATAACTGAACGACACGTATTTTTTCCTTTTTGAATACCAGGAAAGAACTCTAATAATATCAAATGATAAATTAATAAAACACCATTTCGCTAAAAGTTAGAAGAATTGGTTGACGATTTTTGAATACAAGCTGAGATATGTAAAATAGGTATATGCAAATTAAAACATGTAGCAAAAGAAAAACTGATATTTTAGATGCGGTTTGCTGGAATCCTCTCAGCTATTCAAATTTCGAAAATAATAATTTTCTAATTTTTTAAATTCAACACTCTCAGTATCGATTATATTTATTTTAATTCATTTGAAAATATTTATCTATCTCTGATGATTTATTTTACTCTGGAATGCCGTTGTTGTTTTTGTCGTGTCCAATAAAGAGCCTCAGATGTCTCCATGCATCTCTATCACAGCAGCAGCAGCATTGTCCACTATCTTGGGTGTGTAAAGCAGCTGCTCTGGGTCTATGTCAATTTTCTGCAAGGCTGCGGGCATGAGAATATGTGGGTAGGTGTTAGTTCCACACCAGGACAGTTGTTGCATGTTCTATAGGTTCTTGTGCCATCTGGATGTATTGTCATCCTTTATAATGTTTTGTTCTAAATCTTGTTATAGTTTTGTCATTTTTCTCTCGGAGTTTATTTAACATTTTGATCTTTCTTATTTTTTGTTTAATTATCTTGTATTTTGCAAAAGCATTAGCGTCAAATAATGACATTTGTTCTTTCCTTTGGCTCAACTTTCTGGCTTCCTTTGCAAATTCAACTGCCATTTCATTACCCCCGATCCAAACACTGGCAGGAATCCATTGTAGAATGTAGTTATTCTCCAATGATATCAGTTGAGTAAGTAATGAGTGTATTTTCTGTGTGATTATAGTATTGCCTTTCTGAATTGCTTCTAGATCGGATATGAAGTCGTTGTACGGTATATTATAATTCCTTCTGCTTGATGCAGGGATGGTTGGTTCAGGCATACATAAAGAGCTTTCCAGATAGCTGTCAGTTCACAAGTGAAGTTTGACGAAATCTTTCTTGCTCCTTCTTTGATTTTGATGTATGTTCCATCTTGCAGTATTATGTAATTCCAGCCCCTTCATTACTTATGGTGAGGTCTGATGATCCATCTGTATATGCTGTTAAATAATTTATCTGATCACATAAACCAATTGTGTCAAGTCCTTTCTTTTTAAGTATGTTTTTGTTCTCTTTTTTTATTGCAGGGTTCATTCAGGTTAAGATTGATGATTACATTTGATGGCAATGGGGTAGGAAATATTAGTTATTCTCGAATTTGAAATTCATTATGTTTCATATTTATGCTCTTTCTAATATTGTTGTCGTACTGAAGTGTTGAAGATCTTTTGAGCCTTTCTTTTTGTGTCCAGTTTAAATAGGTCCTATGGGATATGTGTTCGGTTTCTTTAGGTTTTAATCTATTGGTGAATTTTATTGTTTTTAATTGTCTTTTGCTTTCAAGTAAGTCTAGACCACATTCTCTCTGAAATTTGGCCGCTTTTGCTTGAACACTGTCTAGTCTTCTTTTTAGTGATGAACTTGAGGGAGCCCAAACAGGTGTTGCATATTCCATTATTGGCCTTATTAAGGTGATATACAGGGTGATCCAAAAGTCCCGCACAACTTTAAAAATTAATAACTCCGTGAATATTTGCGTTAGAGCAATGCGGTAAACACCATTGTGTTCAGAATGCAATGGGATTTTTT
Organism: Cordylochernes scorpioides; assembly: GCA_030710605.1. Lineage (NCBI taxonomy): Eukaryota > Metazoa > Arthropoda > Arachnida > Pseudoscorpiones > Chernetidae > Cordylochernes > Cordylochernes scorpioides. The sequence goes on along the minus strand of CP092886.1, from coordinate 112,068,101 downwards.
ATGGCAAATAATGAAAAATTCGAAATTGATTTTAGTTACAATTTTATTCACCAGATGGCGCTCTACCAGATTCAGATATTCAGCGGCCAAATTGTTTGATAAATTGAAAAATATAATTGAACGACACGTATTTTTCCTTTTTGAATACCAGGAAAGAACCCTAATAATATCAAATAACAAATTAATAAAACACCACTTCGCCAAAAGTATGAAGAATTGGTTAACGATTTTCAAATACAATCAGAGATATGTAAAATAGGCAAATGCAAATTAAAACATGTAGCAAAAATATTTATATTTTATATGGGGTTTTGTGAAATAGATTGAATGTTTGAAAAATACTGCTGATATCAATACACGAATTTTTGAAATGTTAATATAGTACCAAAAATTATGATGGCACTATTAATAGGATTTCTTGCTATAAGAAATGTGTAGTTTCTTGACTAATTGGAGACCCTTGACTATTTAACTGGATATTTGTCATGATCCCACAAATGAAATATAGAGGGGAGTGACAAACTATATTTGTCGTACTTTATTCCAAATATCCTATGGGCTTGTCAAATGTTATCATTGTTTATTATACTGTATACAATTTTAAAAAATGTTTCCCCTCAAATAAAAATAATTTTTAAATCGACCTTTTGCGTTGAAAAACGTGGTAGTAAAATCATTTTGTATTTTTTTTCACAAAATTTCTAAAGTTATTGGTATACAGACAATATTCCTTATGCTATTTCTTCTAATGAGCGAAAAGCGAAAACTAAACATAAGGGGAAAAATTGTGTGTACCAGTGTTATTCGAGAAGTTATAACACTCTGGTTTGCACGACATAATATGTGAGCAAATGACAAACAAAAAATTAGTGTTCACAAATAAAAAAAGATAGTCAAGATGTGAGGACAGCATTTATTATCCCCATATCCCAACACAAAGAGCTGCAAAATATTGGTAGATAATATAATACATGGCGGCTTATATAACACATGAGGTAACTGCCTTCTCTCTTATATTAGGTCACAATCCTTGCTCAATGTGGCACCCTTCATTTTCAATCACCGCCTGCAGACGATAAATGATAGAATGGACAGCATTAAATAACAGCAATAAATTGATGAAACGTGCCATCTGATAGAAGCCTTCAACATGGCCAATGTGGTAGGCCAGCATCGATAAATACACGATTTAATGTACCCCCATAAACAAAAATCGCAAGGCGTCAAGTCTGGTGATCTTGGAGGCCACTGGTATATAAAGTGGCGACTTATCACACGATTTTCACAGAACGTATCCTTCAGCAATTGTTTGGCACTTCGGGAGATATGAGGAGGTCCTCCATCTTTCATGAATGTTATTTCGCTTAGTGCTTTTGCCCTGCAATATGGGAATACCCTTTTCTCTCAAAAGTTGGACAATAATAAAAGAAGTGAACCCACACAAAACTGTAACTCTAGGCTGGTAAAGTGGCATTTCTGTAAAAAATCCTAGGGTTGTCTGTTGCCCAAATGCGGCTGTTTTGAATGTTAAATTCTCCGTTTAGAGAAAAGTGAGCATCATCTGTCCACAGAACATTCGACAGCCAGTTTTCATCAATATCAATTCGCCGGAAAACCCATGCAGCGAATTCTTGACGCATCTCAAAATCGCCAACTTTCAGCTCGTGAAATCTTTGAATTTTGTATGGGTACACACAATAGAGACATTAAGTGAAGCGTCTTCGGATATCACAATCATACTCGGCGAATTTAACGCCAAAAGTTCAATTTGGGGATCACCTGTCCTGGATAACAAAAGTCAGCAGGTTGAGGACATGCTAACAGACCTCGACCTTACACCGTTAAATAACGGAGAGAACACCTATCTAAGTCCACAGGCACAGAATCCGCAATAGACATCACAGCGATAAATTACAACATCGCACCCACAACACAATGGAAAATCATGAGAGGTGCAATCAGTGACCACAGACCAATTTTAACAACCCTAAACTTCAAAATTGAGAACGTCCATTAGAATAAAAGAACATGGAACTTTAGGAAAGCCGACTTGAAAAATATTCACAGAAAAGCTTGAAGAACTGTGCAACGAAAAATTGAATTACAGAACGCTTGACAAAAACTTGGAAAAATTCTCTTCGAACATTTCAAAATCTGCAAAAGCATCGATACCTAGAGGTAGACCTAAAGATCTGTGGAGACCTTACTGGAAGGACCACAACATCGAGGCAGTGATTTCAGAGAGAGAGACAATATCAATGAACTTCTTAAAATAATAAAACAGAAGAAAACAGAAAGAACTCATTGAAATTAGTCACAAAATAGAACAAGAAATTTGGATATGCAAACAAGAAAAATGGCAGAATTCTGCGAAAAAATGGATCCAAGAAAGGACAGCCAACACTGGAATATGATTAGAGTGTTAGAGAACAATCAACACCAACACCAATCCTATAATACTCTAACCGATATGAATAGAACAGCGCGAACGAGAACAAAGAGATGGCTGACATAATTGCTGAATATCTTTCAAGCACTTCCATACTCAACTATACGAATGAAGACAGGACTCTAAAAATAATATAAACCAGTTAGTTAAACAAGCAAGAAACTTCCATCAACAAGATATTTTCTCGAGAGACTTCACACTGAATGAGCTAAACTTATCAATAAAAAAATCCAAGAGGTCACCAAGAGATAATCTAATCTTTGGTTAAATGATCAAACTACCAAAGAATTGGAAGATATCAATTATAGTGCCAATACTGAAGCCAAACAAAGATGCCAAGGAATACAAGAACTATCGGCCAATTGCTCTTACCAGCAAACTTTGTAAAATACCAGAACGAATTATCCACTCTAGGCTCATAGTCTGGCTCACTAACAATAATAAAATAAACCTCTACCAAACTGCCTATAGATCCCAGCACTGTACGACTGATCAACTGTTTTACTTCTGTCAATCAATAATAGATTCTTTCCAGGAAAAACCGCCAAAGAAGACCACGGCTATATTCCTTGATATGACCTCAGCTTTTGATCGAGTGTGGAGGGAGAAATTACGTGAAAAGCTGCACAACATCGGAGTAAGAGAAAAACCTTAATCTGGATTGCAGACTTCTTAAGGGGAAGAAGGTTAAAGGTTCGGGTCAATGGAGACTTTTCCAAGGAAGGAAGAACATGGGCTGGTGTAACTCAGGGATCTGTGCTCAGTCCTCTACTCTATCTGCTATATATTAACGACATCTATCCTTACCTCACTGAAGACACAAAGGTTGTCTGTTATGCAGATAATATAGCCATATGGCACACAAGTAGCAGCATAGAAAAATCGTAAAAAATACTGAACACATCAATGAGAGGACTGGATAAGTGGGCAATGGAACTCCAAATGACCATAAACCCAATAACACCAAACCTATGCGTCTTCTCCACTCACAGGGAAAAAGGCATAAATATAACAAAAAAATAAGCATAAACAAACAAATGATTGATAAAATTAGAAATCCATAATACCTAGGTGTGATACTGCCATCCTGTATCTTTCAAGTTGGTCTCGAGGACCACGCCATCACCATCTCCAAAGCGGCAAAGTACGCGATCTACGTATTCATCGTAGATCGCAAAATGCGTGGTGTCACTGGAGACCCACTGGAGATTCTCCACAAACTCTGCAGCGCTGGAAGAGGCGCCATATTCATTGTACATAGTGTATATAATGCATATTATCTTTTTTAAATAGTGCAGACTGTGCATGTATTGACAAGATGTCAACAAAATTATTTTAATTATTATTGATGAGAAATTGGAATTTTCAGAACACATAATTAGCACCTCAAATAGAACTATCAGAAAAATAAACATTCTGAGAAGGCTATGTGGAACAAATTGGGGAGCAAAACCCAGAATTCTCAGAACAACATATACCACCTTTATAAGGCCGATAATGGAATATGCAACACCGGTCTGGGCTCCCTCAAGCTCATCACTAAAAGTAAGACTAGACAGTGTTCAAGCAAAAGCGGCCAAAATAATCACTGGTGCTGTTTCATCCAACAACAATGAGAAAATTCAGAGAGAATGTGTTCTAGACCTACTCGCTCGAAAGCAGAAGACAAAATAAAAACAACTTGGATCGGCACTTCGGAAACGAGGAACCAAAGGACGAGATCTCTCTGACCACTTGTGGTTTGGTAGATCCGCCCTTTTCTGAAAATGAGGTGAAACTGACGGCTTTCAAGTTCGGGAAAAGGAAATCTCCTGGTCCCGAAGGGATCGATAACACGGTCGTGATAGCCCTGGTAAGGATGCACCCATCGCTTCTTTCCAGGTTATTCAATAGGTGCCTGGACACTGGTACTTTTCCTGAGGCATGGAAGGTTGCCCGAGTAGTGCTTCTCGAAAAGTCTGGTAGAAAGGGTAATTCTCCTAATGATTATCGTATGCTTTCTTTACTAGCGTGTCTAGGTAAGGTCCTGGATAGCCTACTAGCTCAGCGACTGAAGCACTGGCTAGAAAGTAATGAGCTCCTTTCCTCTTTCCAACATGGTTTTAGGGAAGGGAAGTCCACAACCACAGCTCTGAACGAGGTGTTAGAGGGGGTTGAGATGGGCTTAAATAAGGGTGCTTGGGTTCTTTTCGTGGCCCTGGACATTGATGGCGCGTTCAACTCCATGAACTGGAACAAGCTGATGAGAAATTTGATGGACATTGGTTGTCCTGATAATTTGTGCAGCTTGGTTCGTGACTTCCTGAGGGATAGACGGATTAGCCTCAGTTTTGGTGGGCGGAAGTTGGAAAGAAACTGTGCTAGGGGTTGCCCCCAGGGCTCTTGCTGCGGACCTATTCTGTGGAATATCCTGGTAAACACCGTTTTCCAGGAGGAGCTCCCTGAGGGAGCCAGGCTGGTTCTCTATGCTGACGACCAGTTCCTCATTGTTGAGGCTGCTTCGAGAGCGAAGGCTGAGAAGTGTGTTGAAACTTCTCTCCAAATTCTCTCGAACTGGGCCCATGACTTTGGCCTTAAGTTCAATGTCTCCAAAACTAAAGCCCTCAGCTTTAAGCCTAGGGACATAAGAACTAAAAGGAAAGGGATCAAATGGGAACACAAGCCGGCTATCGGGATCGAAGGACGGAGGGTAGCGTTGGTCAATAGGATGACCATCCTGGGGGTGGTCATTGATGACAAGATGGGTTGGCAATACCAGGCGGAGGAGATGGTGGCGAGAGGCAGGGAGGCGTTGTGCAGGCCTGTCCTGGTTGGCTCTCAACAGGGGGGGGGGGAAGAAGGAGGGTACTATTTTTAGGAACCTCTGCCTCTCCTGTGTCGAGCCAATCCTGCTATATGCTTCCAGGGCTTGGTGTCGCCGAAACAGGGATCAGAAGGTGGCGACTACTCTAGAGAGAGTGCAGAGGACAGCGGCACTCAGAATCACAGGGGGATATCGCACTACCAGCAGTGAGGCCTTATTGGTCCTCGCTGGTCTTATTCCCCTGGGGTTGAAACTAGAGGAGGAGACCATCAGACAGAAGATATAAGAGAACAGGGAAGATGCCCTGGGACTTGAAGCGGGTGCCCTGGAATGGAAGAGGGACCCAAGAAAGCCTCCGCAGTGGTTGCCAAAGTGGAATTGGAGTCCTGGAGGGCCGACAGGGAATGGCACGGAGATTTTCACTGATGGGAGTAGGTCTGGAACCAATACTGGAGCTGGGGTAGTGATTTTCACTAATGGAGAGCTGATCTTCGAAGAAAGTTTAACACTCAGAGGGGACGAATTGGTCTTTTCAGCCGAGCTGGTTGCGATCAGGGTAGCCCTCAGAGTGTGTGCCGAGAAGAACTTCAGCCCGGACCGCCTCTATTCAGATTGTATGTCGGCTCTCGTCGCCATCAATCTGGAGAAAGGGCAACTCGCGCATCAAATAATCCAGGAGCTGGAGATGATGACGCGGGCTCCGGAGCTCCCTTGGTTTAGGAGACACAGCCTCATCGAAGGTAATGAGTTCGCAGACAGGATCTCTAAGGCAGGATGCTTAAAAGGTAGATCACTGAGGACCACAGTGACCAAGAAAGAAGTTTATAGGAGGATCAGGGGGCACGGCCAGGACTTATGTTTGGACAGATGGAGGAACATTGTGAAGGGGAGAGAGTTATTCAATGGGGTAACAACACCCAAGTACCTCTGTAAGGTAATGTCTCACAAACTCATTAGGGTAGTTCGGGACATGGGCTCTTCCCCAGGTCTCCACAGATTTGAAATTAAGAGCAATCCTGATTGCGTCTGTGGAGAAAGGGATGTGAATGCACGCCACTACGTCTTGGATTGTCCAAGGGTAGTGGGTGTGCAAGAAGAGAGAAGGAGGGCGAGGGGCGCGATCGAGAGTAAGCTGCTGAGAAATCACAGCAAGCTTCTTGAGAAAGCCCACGACGTGGCAGCTGAGCTTTTCCTCAGCTGTGAGTGAACAGAGTCGACCGGGGTCTGCCTCCCCGCGGTCCCTGCTGGACACAGTAGATAGTTTCCTATTTTGCTGTGATTAAAGGCCACCGGTATAGAAATCCTTCCAGACACGTTGTCTGGGAGGTGGTGTTTCAAGGTACAATGTCCAATCACTAGCTTGGATACCGTTACTTGGCTTATGAGTTGAACAGAATAGCAGCGAAGGCATGCTTCGCATGCCGGCTTGTGGACCGAAAGGTCTGGGTGGCCATCTGCTTCTAGGGTATACCAACTGTGCTTAGGTGGGATCCTCCAGTTCTTGTTTATTTTGGCTACTGTTTCTATTTCTTTAAAAGTAAGTTTATTTTTCTGTAGCAAGGGTTCTTTTGTAACTTTTTTCGCTAGCGCATCAGCAGCTTCATTGCCTTCAATGCTAACATGTAAGAGTATCCATTGAAGGTGAATTTTTGAGGTATTGAGAGTTTTTGGAGATTACCAATTATGTTCCTGCTTACTTTGTCTCTAAGTTTCCCTGTGTGACTCAAGTGTTCTATGGCACTTCTACTATCAGTAAGAATCCATATATCGTGATGTTTAATGTTTCTGATGGATTTTAAGACTTCATAGATGGCTATAAGTTCTGATCTGAAGACTGAGCAAATTTCTGGGTTCCTTCTGTTTATTTTCTCATTGCCATTTGTGGTTTTAATGAGAGAGCCACTGCCAGTGTGTCCCAACTCATCTCTGCTACCATCGGTATAGATAGTTATTGCATTTTTAGGAATTTTATTAATTATTTCTAATGATAATTGTTTTAAGTATTCTGGATTTTGGTATTGTCTGTTGGTGGTTTCATTTAAAGTGGCATTAAAAATAACATTTTGTTAGTGGTTCGCATGGAGATATTTTTTTCAGCTAAATAATATTTTTCCACTTTATATTTTAAAAATCCATTTCTTTTGACCAGGTGGAGAGGGCCTTCTTTTTTGAGTCTTAGATTGGATTCCCAATTAAGTATGTAATTGAAAGTTCTGTGTTTGTTTTCATAACTCTTGATTTTGTTTATATATTTTGGCAGATTGTAGCTTATTCTATTCTTTAAGGGCATAATGTCTGCCTCGTAAAGTACAATATCATTAGGGCAGGGTTTTCGAAGACCTGTAATAATTCTAGCTGCACTTAGTTGTATCCTTTCCAGTGATTTTAGATTTGTTTCAGATGCTGTACCATAGATTTGATATCCATATTCCAGGATAGGTCTCATTAGAGATGTGTAAGTTAATTTTATTGTTGTTGCTTCAGCTCCCCACTCTTCCTGAAATATATTTCAAGATTTTTAGTCGGTCTCTTCCTTTTCTAACAACTCCTTCAATATGCTTACTGGAGTTGATTTCTGGATCCAGGGTGTAGCCGAGATATTTAGGATGTTTGTTATATTGCAATTGTTGTTCTTTCAGAATAATATTTGGTCTTATTTTGTATAGTTTCTTATCGGTAGTAAAAAGACAGGTTTCAGATTTTTGGGGGTTAAATTCTAATTTATGTTTATTAGCAAATTTTTCTAGGTGGAGAAGAGTCTTGTTAAATCTCTTTCAGCTTTTTTCCAGTTAGTGCTGCTGCTCCATAGAATAATGTCATCAGCGAAAAGTCCAATATTGGTTTTATGTGAAATTTATTTTTCTATGCCTGCAATAAATAGGGTGAAGAGAGTTGGGCTAAGGACTGATCCTTGTGGTAATCCTTGGTACAATTTGAAGGTTTTAGATAGAGTGCCATTATATTTGATCCTTATTTATATATTTTTAAGAGATTCATTTATCAAAGTGATAGCTTTTCCATCAATTTTGAAATGTTTGTATAATTTTGTAATTAACTTGTTTTTCCATACCTTATCAAAAGCTTGTGTAAGGTCTAAAAAGCAGCTATGGTGTGGTTAGTTGGTTTTTCGTTTTGTGCATCTTTTACCTTTTGTGTGAAAAATAAGAGTTGGTCTATTGTCCCATGTCCTTTCCTAAATCCATATTGTTCTTCTGGTAAGAGATTTCTTGTGTCGGGGTGGTAGGTGAGTCGTCTGAGTATAATTTTTTCCATTAATTTGCAGCAAATATTTGTTAGGGAGATAGGTCGGTAGTTTTTTGGGTCATCAGCAGATTTGTCAAGTTTTTTAATGGGAATTATTGTTGCATTTTTACAGTCTTGAGGCAATTTTCCAGTTTTCCAGGAGTTATTGAAAATATTAAGAAGTCTTTCTTTGCCATTTTTGCCCAAGTTTGATATCATTCGGCCATGGATTCCATCTGGCCCAGGAGTCTTGTTTAGGTCAGTGTTTTCTAATGCATAAGCTAGCTCTTTCATATTGATTTTTTTCATGGAAAACATTATGAGTGCTGGTGACATTTTTTACAGTCATGAATAATCTTTCGGGCCTTTTTTCAACCTTGATTTACTACTTATTTGATATGAATTACCTAAAAGATTGGCAGCAATTTTGTCATTAGTTGCTGGTGTACCATCTGTATTCTTAATCATATTTGTGTTTTCAGTTTGTGGCTGGACTCTGTCAATTTGTTTTGCCCAATTCCAAAGTTTTGTATTTGGGTTTCTTGGGTTCAGGTTTTCACAAGTTTGTTTCCATTTTTCCCTTTTCACATTTACGCATAATCTTTTTTTATTTTTGCAATCACAATGTTCAGTTCAGTTCTACAATATTTTTGGTTTTGGGTGCACTTTTTTGTAGTTCATTTCTTTTAGTTATAAGTCTTTGAATATTTTTTGCCTGGTGTGTATAATTTGGAATCCATTTCTTAATATTACCTCTTGGTATTGAAACTTTGGCTGCTTTAATAATGGTGTTTTCGAAAGATATCATATTAGCCTTTTTGAAGTTCCAGAATTTTTCTTAATTGAGCTAGTTTTGGTCTTGGTGCTAATTTCTATCAAATTAGGCAAACGATCACTTCCAAAACTTTTAAATATTTTCTATTTGCATTTGTGGAAAATGTCAGGATAGTAAAAACTTATATCAAGGGCTTGTGCAGTATTATAGCTTGTAGGAATGATGGGTAGGATTCCCATCATTTAAGCACATGAGAAGGCATTGTCGTCAAATATGTTTGATAGTATTTTGCCTCTTGGGTTTGGCCTAGAACATCCCCATAGTTGATGTTTGGCATTAGGGTCACCTACAATAATAGCGTTGTCTGTAAGAAATTGAGCCATTGTTCCATCGTCAATAAATGTATTGTTTGGAGGGTGATACATATTGTATATGTGGATGGCTTTGTTTTGATTGAGGTAGACTTTGATACCTTGGGCTTCGAGGTCTAATGTGTTTGTAATATTAACGGCTATGTCCTCATAGTACAAATTCTTGATTAAAATTGCTAGGCCACGCCCTTCAACAGCATATACAGATGGATCTTCAGACCTTACCCTGAGTAATGGAGGGGCCGGAATTAACATAATACTGCAAGATGGAACAAACATCAAAATCAAAGAAGGAGCAGGACAGATTTCGTCAAACCTCACTTGTGAACTGACAGCTATCTGGAAAGCCCTTGATGTATGCCTTAACCAACCATCCCTGCATCAAGCAGAAGGAATTTTAATATACAGCGACTCCATATCCGCTCTAGAAGAAATTCAGAAGGGCAATACTAAAATCACACAGAAAATACACTCGTTACTTACCCAACTGGAACCATTGGAGAATAACTGCATTCTACAATGAATCCCTGCCCATGCTGGGATCAGGGGTAATGAAATGGCATTCGAATTGGCAAAGGAAGCCAGAAAGTTGAGCCAAAGGAAAGAACAAATGTCATTATTTGACGCTGATTCTTTGTCAAAATACAAGATAATTAAACGAAAAAATAAGAAAAGATCAAAATGCGAAATAAACTCTGAGAGAAAAATGACAAAAACTATAACAAGACTTAGAACAAAACACTATAAAGGAATGACAATACATCCAGATGGCACAAGAACCTATAGGGCATGCAACAATTGTCCTGGTGTGGAACTTACACCTACCCACATATTCTTATAGCCAGCAATGGCCGCAGCCTTGCAAAAATTAGACATAGACCCTGAGCAGCAGCTTTACACACCTAAGATAGTGGACATTGCTGCTGCTGTGATGGAGATACATGGATACATCTGAGGCTCTTTATTGGACACGACAACAACAACGGCATTCTAGAGTAAAATAAATTATCAGAGACATAGATACATATTTTTCAAATGAATTAAAATAAATATAATCGATACTGAGTGAGAGTTGAATTAAAAATATTAGAAATTTATTATCTTCGGAAACAAACCGTATCTAAAATATCAATTTTCTTTTTGCTACATGTTTTAATTTGCATTTACCTATTTTACATATCTCTGATTGTAATTGAAAATCGTTAACCAATTCTTCATACTTTTGGCGAAGTGGTGTTTTATTAATTTGTTATTTGATATTATTAGGGTTCTTTCCTGGTATTCAAAAAGGAAAAATACATGCCGATCAGTTATATTTTTCAATTTATCAAACAATTTGGCCGCTGAATCTCTGATTCTGGTAGAGCGCCATCTGGCGAATAAAATTGTAACTGATATCAATTTCGAATTTTTCATTATTTGCCATAAAAAATCCCATTGCATCCTGAACACAATGGTGTTTACCGCATTGCTCTAGCGCAAATATTCGCGGAGTTATTAATTTTTAAAATAGTGCGGGACTTTTGGATCACCCTGTATGTTGTTCTGATAATTTTGGGTTTTGCTCCCCAATTTGTTCCACATAGCCTTCTCAGAATGTTCAGGTTTCTGGTAGCTCTATTTGAGGTGCTAATTATGTGTTCTGTGATTCGCAATTCTTCATCAAGTATCACACCTAGGTAATTTGTAGATCAAATTTTATCAATTATATGGTTGTTTATGCTTATTTTGGAGTTAAATTAATGCCTTTTTTCCTGTCAGTGAAGGAGATCTATAGGTTTGTGTTTATTGGGTTTATTGTCATATATTTTGAGTTTCATTGCCCACTTCTCCAGTCCTCTCATTGATGTGTTCAGTATTTTTCTGATATTTCTATACTGCTACTTGTGTGCCATATGGCTATGTAATCTGCATAACAGGCAACTTTTGTGTCTTCAGTAAGGATGGATGTTGTTAAGGTTGTGTCGTAATTAGATGTACAACAACTCAAACTTGACCATGACTCTTTTTTTAGCTCTTATTCTTTTCGTTTGGCCAACAAAAATGTCCAATTTATATACATATATTCTTACATAATGAGACTTTAAAGAATGCAAATAATCTTCATCTATTTACATACACAACACATCTCCCCCATTAATAATACTCCAGTCGGTCTGGGGGTTTCCTGGCTCTCTGAGGTCTAGGACTGCCGACGGGCACTTGCACAGCGGCAGGCCCTGATCTAGGAGTGCAAGAGGGTACGTGCACAGAAGCAGTCTCCTCCTTGTTTCCTGATGTAACCTCTGGAACCTCCTCTTCACTTTATTTCTGACTTCCACCTACAGGCTTCTCTCCTGATGTTCGAAGAAGTATCAAATTTCTTGTCTCCACTTGTTTCTTTCTCACAGGTCGCAATTGATTGATATGCCTCTTATACACGACGCCCTCGCAACTTTTAAGGTAGTGACGGTAGCTCAATAATTTCAAAATGATACCTTTTTACCGTTTAGGTCCAGTTGCATAGTTGCGGAAATAAACCTCGCAACCTGTAGTATACTGCTCCTGCCTTCTTACGACCTCATGAAATACCTCTCGCGGATTTCCCATCTTGGTATTAAATTCGAGAATCTTGATCTTAAACTTCTCTTCATTAGCAGTTCCGCCGGGGAATTCCTTTATTACAGTTTGGGTGAATGCTCTATGAGCAAATAGGAATCTTTGTAGATTCGTCTCTAAATCATCCTTCCCATTATTCTTTCTCAAAAGGTTTTTAAACTCTCTTACATATCTCTCAGCTAAACCATTTGTACTAGGATTATACGGACTGGTCTTAGTGTGCCGTATACTATTCATTTTGGTAAAATGCTCGAATTCACCGGAGACAAACTGTCTTCCGTTATCTGTAACCAAAAATTAGGGCAAGTCAAATCTGGCAAACATTTCTCTAAGATGATTTATAATCGTTTTGCTGGTAATATCTTTGATGATAAAAATTTCTATCCACTTTGAGTATGCGTCCACGTGAACCAAAAACATTCTTCCCATGAACGGACCCGCTAGATCAAGATGAAGTCGATGCCACGGTTTTTCGGGCCAAGTCCATTCCGAGATGGTAGCCGGGGGCATGCTTGCCGATTCTTGGCATACTCTACATTCTCTAGTTAACTCCTTGATGTTACTGTCTATGCCTGGCCACCAGAAAATACCGTCTGGCAATCATCTTCATTTTACCAATCCCCATGTGTATTTCATGCAAGTCATTTAAAATTAAATATCTTAATTTATGGGGAATTACCACTCTTTCACGCCATTGAAGACAACCAAACTCCAAACTTAATTCCTCATTGATCTTATAATGAGGAGCTAGTGGGTTTTATTCTCGGTACCCTTGTGAATTTCTAGTTGCCTTCTCTAACATTCCTTAATACTATAGACAGTATTTTATCTTTGCGCGTCTCATATGCCACCTCCATAAAAGAGAACGGTACCTCATTCAACTTCCTGAGAAGAAGTACCTGGTCTTCATGAAGAGACTCCCTGACACTCGATTCTAAAGGAAGACGTGACAATGCGTCAACATTGGAATTATCACTAGTTTTTCGATATTCCACAGTATAATTAAATGCAGCTAATTTTAAGGCCCATTTTTAAATTCTGGATGATGCACATATGGGAATTGGTTTATGAGGTGAAAATATATTAATTAAGGTCGGTTGTCTGTGACCAATATAAATTTTCGTCCCAGTATGTATTATCTGAATTTCTCAACGCCAAAGGTTATGCTCAACGCTTTCTTTTCTAGTTGAGAGAAACGTTTTTCCGCTTCAGTTAATGTTCTAGAAGCAAAAGCTATAGGGCATTCTTCCTTTCTATCATTTCTATGACTCAGAATTACGCCTAGTCCATAGTCCATTAATAATGATTTACATTTTTAAAATAACATTCGATATTCTTTCATCCAATTCCATCTACAATTTTTATTCAAAAGTTGATAGAATAGCGCTAAAATGTTTGCTATATTCTTTATGAATCTATAATAATAAATTAAGAGTCCTATGAAGGATCTTAATTGCGAAACATTCGTTAGGTTCAGGCGCCTCTATCACTGCTTTAATTTTATTTTCTAAGGAATGCAGTCAATATTAATCCATTTTAAACCCTAAATATTCCACCGATTTCTTTTTAAATTTACATTTATATCTGTTTAACTTTAAACCTTTTTCTAGCAATCATCTAAACACTAGATCTAACTTTTGTTCATGATCTTCAAAGTCTTTTCCTGCAACCAAAATATCATCTATGTAGCAGGCCACATCTGGCAAATCAGAAAATAGGCCTTCCATAATCCTCTGAAATTTATTTGGTGCTGCCGCTACGTCATATGGTAGTCTTTTATAAGAAAACAACCTCTTTTTTGTGTTTATATCAACAACAGCTTTGGCTTCTTCCGCTTACATTACTTGTAAGTAAGCCTGTGATAGGTCTAGTGTCGAAAGTACGGTGCTTGTAGATAATTTTGAAAAGATCTCATCGATCGATGGAATGGGATACCTATCTAATTCTATTGCTTTATTAGCTGTACATCTAAAATCACCACATATCCTTACACTACCATCCTTTTTTAATACTGGTACTATTGGAGCGGCCCAATATGCATGAACTATAGGTTATAAAATGCAAGAATTCACTAAACGATCAATTTCATTCTCTACTTTGTTTTTTAGAGAGAAAGGTAAACTTCTGGCCTTACAAAACACAGGAGTCACATCCTTTTTTAAATTAAAATTTATTTTAACATTCTTTAGACAGCCCAAATCTTTGTTAAACAAATCTGCATATCTATCAATCAAACTATTTCTATTAGATTCATTATTTAAATTTTTAATGCTAAACAATCTAGAATAATCAAGTTTTAACTGTTTAAGCAATTCTCTTTCTAACAAAATCACCTGGATTTTTCATTTACAACTATTAATCGTAAATATTGGTTGGCTTCTTTTACAAAAACATTTCTTTGCCCTATAATCTCTATTCATTTACCACAAAAGGATTTTAATCTCAAATTTGTTGGAAATAATTTTTTTACCTTGCCAATAAATCTTATAAATAACTTTAGGTATTAACGTAACTGGACTTCCTGTATCTATTGTAAAGCACAAAGAATAATCATCTACTGTTAAATTTAGTGTGGCATCAGTTTCGCCCTGTACAGAATATATAGAGTCCTCTTGTACAAATTTACATCCCCACATTTTTTACTAGCTTTGCAGACCCTACTTAAATGATCCAGTTTTTTACATTTTAAAACAAGTTTTTTTTTCTATGAGGGCAAACAGAGGCCACGTGTGAATGTCTTTCACCACATCTATAACACATTATTTCTCCCCTTTGCCTGAAAGGCCTATGCTGCACCATACTATTATTGTACTCACCCTTTTTATCTTTTCCATTCACAGGGGATATCTTGGCCACTAATTTATCTTGTAATTCTCTTGAATTTATCTCCGCCAGTTCGAACGAGATCGCCACTGCAAAACTTTATCCAGGGTGACATCGTCGTTTTCTTGTAGTAGCTTCTTTTGCAGGCTTTCCAACTTGATTCCAGCCACAAAACGGTCTCGCATCATGGTTCCCAGCATATCGCCGAAATTACAATTTATTGCTAAATGTTTCAATTCTCTAAGATATTCCGAAATTGATTCTCCTTCCAGTTGAATTCTCTTTGAAAATCTTCATCGCTGTGGTATCACTTTCTTCTTTGGATCCAAATGCAGCTTAATTCTTTGAATGATAGTATCATAGGGTTGATCTTTCATTAGACCAGGAAGTAATGTCGTTTACCTGCTTTAAAGTTTTAGAATCTGGTAGCGAGGTAAAAATCAGCACTTTAATCTCCTCCTTCAGATGCCAAAAAGAAAGCCTCAAATTTTTATACAAAAAGATCGAAGTGTCCTCCACTGGGCATCTAAAAGGTACTATTAACGTTTAACTTGTCATGCTGATCTTTTCTACTCCTTTGTTTTCTTGATCCAGATATTTTAAAATATGTAGTTGCTATACTTTAATAGACGCCGATTTCCTCAGCTTTTTACTGGCTCTGTAGATCGCGCATCCTCGTCGCCACTTTTGTTGTGTCGTAATTAGACGTACAAGAGCTCAAACTTGACCATGGCCAACAACAAATGTCCAATTTATGTATACATATATTTTTACATAATGAGGCTAAATAATACAAATGATATTCATCTATTTACATGAACAACAGTTAATATATAGCGAGAAGAGTAGAGGACTGAGCACAGATCCCTGAGGTACACCAGCCCATGTTCTTCGGTCCTTGGAAAATGTTCCATTGACCCGAACCATTATCCTTCTTCCCCTTAAGAAGTCTGCAATCCAGATTAAGGTTTTTCCTCTTACTCCGATGTTGTGCAGGCTTTCAAATAATTACTACACTCGATCAAAAGCTGAGGTCATATCCAGGAATACGGCCGTTGTATTCTTTGACGGTTTTTCCTAGAAATCTCTTATTGATTGACAGAAATAGAACAGTTTATCAGTTGTACAGTGTCTGGATCTTTAGGCAGTTTGGTAGAAGTTTATTCTATTATTGTTAGTGAACCAGACAATGAGCCTTCTGTTATTTTACAAAGTATGCTGATAAGAGCAATTGGCCGATAGTTCTTGCATTCCTTGGCATCTTTGTTTGGTTTCAGTATTGGCACTATAATTGATATCTCCCAATTCTTTGGTAGTTTACCAGTTTGCCATGAAATCTTCAGTATTCGTAGGAGTTGATTTTTAGCTTCGTCTCCAAAGTGTTCAATCATTTGACCAAAGATAGAGCATCTCCAGGTGACATCTTGGATTTAACTTTCCTATTGATGAATTTAGCTCTTTCAATGTGAAGTCTCTCGAGTAAATATTTTGTTGATGGTAATTTCTTGCTTGTTTAACTAACCTGTTTACATTATTTTTATAGTCCTGTCTTCATTCGTATAGCTGAGTCTGGAAGTTCTTGAAAGATATTCAGCAATTATTTCAGCCATCTGTTTGTTCGTTCTCGCTATTCATATCGGTTAGAGTATTGGTGTTGATTTTGATTGTTTTATAACACTAATTATATTTCAGTGATGGCTTTCCTTTTTTGGATCCATTTTTTTCGCAGAATTCTGCCCATTTTTCTCTCTCTCTCTTGTTTGAATATTCAAATTTCTTGTTCTATTTTGTGACTAATTTCAATGAGTTCCTTTATGATTTCTTCTGCTTTATTTGTTTTAAGAAGTTCATTGATATTGTCTCTCTCTGCAATCATTGGCTCGATACTGTGGTCCTTCCAGTAAAGTATTCACAGGTCTTTACGTCTACCTCTAGGTATCGATACTTTTGCAGCTTTGGATATGTTTGAAGAGAAAATTTTCCAATTTTTTGTCAATCGTTCTGTGATTTAATTCTTCGTTGCACAGTTCTTCAATCTTTTCTGTGAATTTTTTTCCAGTGTTTTTTTATTCTGTTGGAAATTCTCAATTTTGAATTTTAGGGTTGTTAAAATTGGTTTGTGGTCACTGATTGCACTTTTCAGAATTTTCCATTGTGTTGTGGGTGCAATGTTGTAATTTATCGCTGTGATGTCTATTGCGGATTCTGCGCCTGTGGACTTGGATAGATAGGTGTTCTTTTCGTTTTATAACGGTGTAAGGTCGAGGTCGGTTAGCATGTCCTCAACCTGCTGACCTTTGTTATCCTGGACAGGTGATCCCCAAGTTGGTCTTTCGGCGTTAAAATTACCAAGTATGATTGCGATATCCGAAGACGCTTCACTTAATGTCTCTATCAGGCCTGTATTGATGCTAGTATTATCGTGGTGATAAACATTTATGATTGGAATTGTTTTATCTGTAAGATAGATTTCTATTGCCTGAGATTCTGTCGTGCTTCCTCTAGGCTTACTCTGATTATAGGCGATTTCCTTAAATTTGATTTCTAGAGTTTTAATCAAAACGGCAAGTCCTCCTCCGAATTTTCCCGGTCTGTCCTTTCGTAGTGTTGTATAATCTTTGATATTGAATCTCAGATTCTGATTCAATTTTGTCTCCTGAGGACAAGTAATATGTACATTGTTGTCACAGAGAAGACAAGTCAGCTCTTTATTTTCCTCTGGGTACCATTTATATTGAGTTGTAGTAGATTGAATTGTGTCCTCGTAGTAGATTTCTCATCAAGAGCTCGAGCTGCAGCTCCTGACGCGGCGGTTATCCCGGACGCGGTAGCATTACTGGAGATATCAGTTTTAAGACGAATAATCCTTTGATATCAGTTTTGCTCTTCATTTGAAAATGGGTGCCGTTGCAACGTTAGTCATCTTGGAAACGAACCAGAATTTGGTCAAATATTCCAAGGGTCCAGGGGGGACCGCAAGGAGGTGTGGTCGGACTTCTTCCCTTCCCCCTGGAATGCCGTCACTACAGGATAAAGCACTCTTGGTGAATATTTTTAATTGTGATTTAGAATCTGCCACTGAAGCTTTACGAGCGTTTCGTTCCTTTAAAGATATTCGAAGCGGTAAAGGACCAATGAGTAAAGCGATTGATTAAAAGTTTTGAGGAAACTGGATCTCTGGAAGCAAAACCTCGGAGTGGAAGACCATCGACATGCAAGTCAGTGGGTGTTACGGTTTTGCAGAATGCTGAAGCTATTGAAACGTTATCCACGTATAGAGAAGTAAGTGCTAGACAAGTTTCTCGACAAACGGGGATTTCGTATGGAACAGTTTGGAAAGAACACACATTTAGAATTTTTCTATAAAAATACCCTAACAAAATTTAAAGTTTTCACGAGTTAAAAGTCAGCGATTTTGAGAAGCGTCAAGAATTCGCTGCATGGGTTTTCCGGCAAATTGATATTGATGAAAACTGGCTGTCAAATGTTCTAAGAACAGATGATGCTCACTTTAATCTAAAGGGAGAATTTAACATTCAAAACTGCCTCATTTTGGCAACAGAAAACCCTAGGATTTTTACAGAAATACCACTTCATCAGCACATAGTTACAGTTTTGTGTAGGTTCACTTCTTATTTTATTATTGGGCCATATTTCTTTGAAAAAATCAATGGAAGAACTTTTAAAACCTTTTTGTAACTGGTGAACGTTATGTTCAACTTTTGAGAGAAAAGGTTATTCCCATATTGCAGGACAGACAAGCACTAAGCGAAATAACATTCATGCAAGATGGAGGACCTCCTCATATCTCCCGCGGTGCCAAACAATTGCTGAAGGATACGTTCGGTGAAATTCGTTGATAAGTCGCCACCTTATATACCAGTGGCCTCCAAGATCACTAGACTTGACGCCTTACAATTTCGGTTATGGGGGTACATTAAGTCGCGTTTTTATCGATGACGGCCTACCACATTGCCCATGTTGAAGGCTTCTATCAGATGGCACGTTTTATAAATTTCAACTATTTAATTGTGACCATTCTGTCATCTATCGTCTGCAGGCGGTGTTTGAGAATGAAGGGCGCCACATTGAGCAAGGATTGTGACCTAATACAAGAGAGAAGGCAGTTAACTCATGTGTTATATTTTGAAGCTCTTTGTTTTGGGTTATGGGAATAATAAATGCTGTCCTCACATCTTGACTCTTTTTTTTTCTGTGAGCAGTAATTTTTTTTGTCATTTGCCCACATCTTATATTATGTCGTGCAGGCCAAAGTGTTATAACTTCTCGAATAACACTGGTATACACAATTTTACCCCTTATGTTTAGTTTATCGCTTTTCGCTCATTAGAAGAAATAGCATAAGGAATATTCTCTGTATCCCCCCCCCTAATTTAGAAAAAATGCGCAAAATATAATACAAAATGATTTTACTACCACGTTTTTCAACGCAAAAGGTCGATTTAAAAATGATTTTTTTTAGGGGATACATTTTCAAAATTATGTACAGTATAATAAACAATGATAACATTTGACAAACCCATAGGATATTTGGAATAAAGTACGACAAATATATTTTGTCACTCCCATCTATATTTCCTTTTTGGATCATGACAAATATCCAGTTAAATAGTCAAGTGTCGCCAATTAGTCAAGAAACTATACATTCCTTATAGCACGAAATCCTATTAGTAGTGCCATCATAATTTTTGGTACTATATTAACATTTAAAAAATCGTGTATTAATATCAGTAGTTATTTTCAAACATTCAATCTATTTCACAAAACTCCATCTAAAATATAAATATTTTTGCTACATGTTTTAATTTGCATATACTTATTTTACATATCTCAGATTGTATTTAAAAATCGTTAACCATTTCTTCTAACTTTTGGCGAAATGGTGTTTTATTAATTTATCATTTGATATTATTAGGGTTCTTTCCTGGTATTCAAAAAGGAAAAATACGTGTCGTTCAGTTATATTTTTCAATTTATCAAACAATTTAGCCGCTGAATCGCTGATTCTGGTAGAGCGCCATCTAGCGAATAAAGTTGTAACTAAAATCAATTTCGAATTTTTCATTATTTGCCATAAAAAATCCCATTGCATCCTGAACACAATGGTGTTTACCGCATTGCTCTAGCGCAAATATTCGCGGAGTTATTAATTTTTAAAGTTGTGCGGGACTTTTGGATCACCCTGTATTTTTATTTATATATATCAACACAACATATTGAATCATAATCCTCACTCATTTTATTTTCTAATATTTATCAGTCTCTTCATTTATTTAATCAAATGGTTATTTAATTATATACTCTTTTGATTATTATTAAATATAACAATTGTAAATATATTTTATATACAGTGAAATTTTCATTAGATGGTTTCTTACTTTGGTCTTGTATAGCGTGAGTGGATCACATGCCCACGTGATTTAGTTTAAATCAAAGAAAAGCCTTGATAAAGAGAGGCGTGTTGCCCCTAGAAATATTGGCTAATTAATAAATTTATATCCAATATACGCCTTATATTTATATATATATATATATATATATATATATATATATATATATATATATATATATATATATATATATATATATATATATATATATGATCTGTTTCACAGATAGCGTTCAAAATAATTCTTTACATATGAAATGCTGCTTATCGTCAACATTGTTTTAACACTGGTTTTGGGCTTCTGATGGGAGGTACCACAATCGCCTAAATATACTCACCTATGTGTTGGCTAAAATAAAGAAATTTATTTTATTTTTTCCAGGAGCTGATGAGGTGTAAACAAGGAAGGTGACATGGAAATCCCTCGAGAAAGATTTCCTTGTTGCTAACAGAGATATGAATGGGCGAAAGTTGACTCACAACATCGCCGAGTTAAATTATGCTGAATAAAGTTAATTTAAACACACAATAAATCAATCTTGAATGAAAAAAGATGTAATGGAAATTACCACGAACATATTTTTTATTCTATGGAAGAATCAATAATAATCACTTTTTTCGCGGTTTTCTTATATCGTCAATGTGTACATGAACATGTTGTGCTTTACCTTTGACTCTTTTTAGCAGTAGATTCCCATTTTGAATATAAAATATCAATTATTAAAGTTTTAACGAATTTAGAAAAAATTGTCAATTATTTGAACGAGCTTAAGCACATTTCAATCATTAGAACCTATCAATTTGATCAAGTAAACTTTTAGAAGGAATATTACTGTTCGAAAACTTGGCTATAGAGAATAAAATAGAAAACAATCGCTACAATTGTGTTCACAGACAGCTCTCTCTCTGTTTAGGCGCTCTATGTTTATGCCCTAATTACCTACGGGTCGCAGCAACTTTATTATCTACGAGTTCTTAACTTATTGATCCCATTGACATTGTTAGTTATTTCCTGCCGTGTTTAGGCACATTATTTTCCTCTTTCAAACTAATGTGTTGGCGACAACGTGTATCCGCGCGACACGTCCTCAATATATCTACGCTTGATTAATGTTATTTACATCTTCCCGTGTCGTGTCGGTATATTTTCCCTTTCGTTAATTACCGCGCTGCGAAAGATTTTATCAGCGAGGTCTTCTTAGCATTTGAATTCATATTGAGCGTCTTAACATGTTCAGTTACATCCCTTTCTTACATTGAATCAATGAATGTTCTCGACAGCATTTTATGATTGACACGTTCTTAACGCTTCTAATATATTTGTAATTTCGTACTTCTCGTCTTTTGGGGAATTTTGCTCTCCCTGTCAATTCATCCGATGGCGTCAAGATTTATCAGTTCCTAATACTTCTACATTCAAGCCTCGTTATTGACTTTATATCGTCATTGGTTCATTTTGTTCTTTCTCAAAATGTTGGCGACAAGTTTAGCCAATTTCGCGTTCTTAACACTTTTTAATTTGAGTGTTGCTAGTTACTTCTCATATCGTGTATATAAAATCAATTCGAAATTTATCTGAATTCATACGTTGGAGATATTTATCAGGGTCGTTTTCTTAACATTTATATACATTTAAGCGTTGTTATTTTCAATGGATGCTTTCTGCTTTTCAGAAACCTTTGCAACTTTTTGTTTTTTTGTGTTTCTTCATACCTTTGCGTTGCATTGTGTTCTGAATTATTCCAATCTTTGTTCCGCATCTTTTAGCAATATCTCTAATCGACATGTTCCGGAATTTACGGATTGTCTAGATGATTTTTGCATGTAGCGCAGGATCACTGCGACAACTTTTTATTCTCCGTTAAGGCTCATTTTAAGAGAGAAAGTCTCAAAATATGTTTTAGAATTGAATAAAATGATCTAGGAGACATATTTAAATCTTTTGCGATCAATTCGGTTAGTCATTGCGAATTTTCAAGTCATTTGGAAATCACATTTCGAAGACGTTTTCTTTTTAAATTTATTTATTATTGTGAATTATTCCAAAAAAACAATTTATATTTTAATACACTTTAAGTTCTCAATCAGGTTCTCGAGAACAGTGACCACGAGACTCGTGCAACTCATATGATTTTCACAACACTCAGTTGAATTCGGAAACTATTTTCTTATATAGGCCTGATATGGGTGTATGTATTCGCATATTATACATTTTACAGTATATTGACCTTAGTATATGAGGCTATAAATAACTTTAAATCTAAAAAATAATAACATATCTCTCTCAAGATAAGATAGGAGAAAAACTCACTTTTTATACCTTAGTTTTTATTCATATATTAGAAACCTGTTATCACGGTTCTGTCTTGAAGCGTGCATGCCGAAGATCCGCTGGAAGATTTTTACTACCATAATTTTAAGTCATTAAATTATTTATAAAAGAGAGAGATTTAAAACGCATCTCTTTTGTTTTAACACCATACAATACTAAAAAAATATACCTAAAAATATCTTATATTATACAGAGGGTGTTTCCTTTCAAATGAAACGATTTCAAACGTCCGTTAGAACTTTATTTTTCGAACGTGAATTTTTTTCATGTGTTCTATGTGCTTCCCCTTCTTCTTGGCTATCTCCCTGCATCGGACTTTCCAAGCTGCGAACACTTCCTTGACTTTGGAGAGCGAAACATTCGACCACTCCTCTTGTGCGGCTTTCCAAAGTCCGGCCTCAGTTTTGGGACGTCGGTTGAAGAGCCGTTGTTTCAACATACCGAACCCGTAAAAATCCAGTGGGCTGGCGTCGGGAGACTTCACTGGAATGTCCGAGTTCCTGATAAAATTTAGGCCTAGGGTGTCCTTCATTTCTTGTAGGAACTGTTGGGTTTTGTTGGAGGTATGGGAAGAGGCTTTGTCGTGATGAAGGAACACTTTGTCCATTTCCCCTGGGTAAAGGTCCTTCAGTTGTTCGATGACAGGTTTCAGAACGCATTCTATATAGAATTCTGAGTTCACCTTCACCTTCGATGGAACCTTTATGAGCGGAAGGACTCCACGGCCAGTCATTACCCCGACAACCATGAAACCTTTAGGGAAAGTTTCGGAGCATTGGTGAACCCAATTATCCGGGACCTGATTGCCTCTTTTGATGTAACAGATCTTCCGGATTCCATTGCAATACGTCACATACATCCATGCTTCGTCCAATGTTGCAGTATATTCCGATCTGGAACCGGCCAGGTGTTCCTCGTAGAGCTTCCGGGCATTCGTTGCACGGTTTTTCATGTGGAAAGGGGTGAGCTTGTGAACCTTGCCTTTTCGTCGGGTATCCAGTTCCAAATCTTTGTGAATGATGTTATTTATCGTTTTTAGCGATGTTCCACACATTCTGGAAAGTTGGCGCTGAGATGGTGGATTTTCAGTAGTTGCTAGCCGCTTTACCTTGGAAACCGTGGCGGGGGTCCGCACCGGACGTGCTCGATCGACTTGAAATTTTTGCCCATTGGATTCAGCTTCCCTTTTCTTTCCGATGCCATTTACTACCCTACATATTGTAGCTTTGCCAACATCTAGTCCTTCTGCTTTTAGCTTTTTCACTATGACGCTATAACTGTTTCCTTCTTTGGAAAGGGTCCGAATTGTTTGTTCGACTTGGAGCGTTAGTCTCTCTCCCCCCATGTTGCAAAAATCATGATACCTGATGAAAATGAATTCTCCAGAAGATTCTAGATCTATTGGAACCAGTGTCGTGTGCAGCATGCCTGCACGTGCAAAACGCGAGCGCTCGAAAATCGTTTCATTTGAAAGGAAACACCCTCCGTATAATGCAGAATTTGCTTGCTATTCTGACCCAATGTATTTAATTAATATTAGTATTTAAAATCTCTCTCTCTCACTTTGGCTACACACACACTCGGACGAGCGGCCACGCTTTCTCAAGCTCCGCCGTTTTCCGCCTTTGGCGGGTGGAAAGGTGTTGGCAGGTTGCCGAAAATGATACAGTCTGATAGCCCTCTGAAAACTGATTGTGTGCCTGAAAGGCCCAGCTTCGAGCCTCAAGATAGTGCAGAGATATCTGTAAAAATTGCTTTGCAGAATCAATTCTGTTCTGAAATGAAAGAAACTGAAGAGTATGCATATTCGCCCGCTGGTGAGAGATATGTAAATTTAGCCGCCTCGGACGGCATCGCGACCAAGACGCCTTCAATCGGCTATGTAAAAGCCCAAAAGATCTGAGCGGACATATGGGGGATGAGGATGCGGAAGATGACGACGGCTACACCGTGGTGAAAAGGAAGAAGAGGCGCCGTGACTCAGGAGAGCCAAATATCACAAGGGCGCAGTCCAACAGCCCCGAAACCATCAGCGCTACTCCGCGAAGGCGAGCAACTGAAAAGTGGATACCCCGGGTGCAGTGCCACAAGAGCACACATAGCGGAAGCCAGGGCGTGGCAGGCGTACTCCACCCAGGAGCAGTGCGTCTATATAGAGCACTGCCCTGAATAAACGCCTTACTAATACCTTCAGGCGATAGATAAAGTAGTCGGAGGAGTCAGACACATCATCCAGCTCACCAGGATTAATAGCCATATCCTGGTGGGTCTGACCACCAAGACTCTTGCGGAACGCTTCATTGACGGGGGCCTTGAAATCGAAAGCACGATCCTTAGGACCTTCCCCTTTCGTTAAAGGTCGGAGAAATTAACAATCGGAAATCTCCCCTTCTACGTGAAGGACGCCGTCATCATCGACGCCCTGCAGCCTTATGGGCGTGTTACGTCCATCGTTTCCAAGCAACTCAAAGCTGGGGAGTATGGCAAACAGACGGCCGCCGTGAGGCCTACATCCTCCTCCACGACGGCATAAAAATCGAAAGGCTGCCCACCCGCCTGGACAGTAAAACTAAAGGCGACACCTTGCCGGTGTTCCTTACCTTCGGAATAAGGTGCTCCAAATGCAATAACCAAGGTCACCGCAGAGCCAATTGCCCAATGCTTGCTAGGCAGACCATCGGCCCCAAGCAAGCATCATCACCCTCCCTCACTGATGTCTCATCACCGACCGCGCCTCAGCTGCCCAACCAGCTAGAACCCGCGCTTTCTGCACCAATACCCTCTGCTCCATCTGTGGAGGTGCCAAATAATGGTCCCGCGGCTCAAACTTCGTTTCGTCGCTCCACCGCGCCTCTGCCTGCTCGACCAGCGTCGCCCACTCCCCATGAGTAGGAGTCAGCTCCAGCCGTAGTAGCCCTTCCGCTTCCACTACCTGCCCCGAAGACCCATGAGCTCCAGACCGCTCCTGCACGCATTGAGACTTCTACCCTCATGGACGAGGATCGCGAAAATCAGGTAATTGGGATACTCGAACAACTGAACGATGTAACTTTCCTGAGCCCCCTATATAAGGAAAGGATAATCAGGGAAGATATCATGTTCGTGGTCCTATACCGCGATGGTAGAGAGAATCTCCTCAAGCGACTGTAGCCTGAAAACAAGATTATTCTCTCTAAATTCCTCAACATTGTCATCGAGCATGTTGTGAACAATAAATCCAGATTTGGCAAGGGCCTGTCCAAACTCAAGACGGCTTTAAGCTCCTGATAGGATCCAGACGTCCCTTCGGAGAAGGCTCCGTCTGTTGTAAATATATCTCTTTATTTTAAATCTAATTTTTAAATCTCATTTTGCGGTTGACTAGGTGTCAATAAACTTGTTTTAATTGTAAATTGTCACACACACATGTATACATATAATTCTAATTTTTACAATAAAAAAAACCTTCTCCATAGAATGCGTGCTTTTTGAATCTATATATATTCTAATGTAGATAATAAAATACATATATTGGATTTAATAAAATATTATTTTCAATATTTCGTTTGGCTGAACGCCAACCTTTATCAAAGCATTACATTTTGTATAAACAATTAAATTTAAAGCATACAAACATTTTGACAAATACATATTTTATTCGATCCAATATATGCCTATTTATTATCTAATGATTTGAATATGGATAGTTCTATTTTCAGAACATATTCTAATGTATCAATTGAAATGAACGTTTTAGAACGTTCTCATTTACAACATCGATTAGAGAATACTAAATAAAAAAAAAAAAACTCAAATTGTATATTTTCGATAATATTATTCACTTGATAATCGATAACAAACACAAAGCAATATAAATTTGAATGAAAATAGAAAAGCGACACTCATGCAACCCTCCTATGAAAACAAACCCATATCAATTACACAAAGGTGTACTAAATCTGTCAGAATAACAAATAGGTTCCACTGGCGTTCAGTTAGGTATTGTTGTGGGAAGATAAATAACACTGTTGGACGGATGTGACACCACAGGATGATTGTCACCTCGATCTGTCACGACTTACGATATCTGGTCGCTCGTCACACGATAGCTTTCTCTTCCTATTCTCCCGAATATCAATAGCTCGCAATACTACTGAATATTATAGCCTGCAGAACTACCGAATATCGATAGCTTGCAATTCTACTGAATATCATTAGCTCGCAATACTAATGAATATTGATAGCCTGCAGAACTACCGAATATTGATAGCTCGCAATACTAGCGAATATTGATAGCCTGCAGAACTACCGAATATTGATAGCTCGCAAAATTAGCGAATATTGATAGCCTGCAGAACTACCGATAATTGATAGCCTGCAGAACTACCGAATATCGATAGCTCGCAATACTACCGAATATTGATAGCCTGCTGAACTACCAAATATCGATAGCTCGCAATACAACTGAATATTGATAGCTCGCAATACTACTGAATATTGATAGCCTGCAGAACTACCGAATATTGATAGCCTGCAGAACTACCAAATATCGATATCTCGCAATACTACTGAATATTGAAAGCTCGCAATACTACTGAATATTGATAGCCTGCAGAACTACCGAATATTGATAGCCTGCAGCACTACCGAATATTGATAGCTCGCAATACTACCGAATATTGATAGCCTGCAGAACTACCAAATATCGATAGCTCGCAATACTACTAAATATTGATAGCTCGTAATACTACTGAATATTGATAGCCTGCATAACTACCGAATATTGATAGCTCGCAATACTACCGAATATTGATAGCCTGCAGAACTATCGAATATTGATAGCCTGCAGAACTACCGAATATTGATAGCTCGCAATACTGCCGAATATTGATAGCCTGCAGAACTACCGAATATTGATAGCCTGCAGAACTACCAAATATCAAAAGCTTGCAATACTACTGAATATTAATAGCTCGCAATACTACTGAATATTGATAGCCTGCAGAACTACCGAATATTGATAGCTCGCAATTCTACCGAATATTGATAGCCTGCAGAACTACCGAATATTGATAGCCTGCAGAACTACCAAATATCGATAGCTTGCAATACTACTGAATATTGATAGCCTGCATAACTATTGAATATTGATAGCCTGCAGAACTACCGAATATTGATAGCCTGCAGAACTACCGAATATTGATAGCTCGCAATACTACCGAATATTGATAGCCTGCAGAACTTCCGAATATTGATAGCTTGCAATACTACTGAATATCAATAGCTCGCAATTACTACTGGATATTGATAGCCTGCCGAACTACCGAATATTGATAGCTCGCAATACTACCGAATATCGATAACCTGCAGAACTACCGAATATTGATAGCTCACAATACTACCGAATATTGATAGCTCACAATACTACCGAATATTGATAGCCTGCAGAACTACCCAATACTGATAGCCCAGAGAACAAACGTGTATTGATAGCTAGCAATAGTACCGAATATTTATAGCCCAAAGAACCACCGAAAATTGATAGCCCACAAAGCTACCGAATAATGATAGCCCTAAAAACTACGGAATATTAAAAGCACGCAGAACTACCGAATTTGTATACTCTGAAGAACTAAGGTTCCACCTTTGTTCACATACCTTTGGCCATTTTATTTTTTTACTCAAATTGATCACTCTATATTAAGTAACATATATTTAAATACTCTATATCTGAAATGATTTTAAAATATTAATGACATTTTGTCACATGCCTTCGAAATAGTATCTGTGTGATACATGTTAATATTGGGCTAAACAAAGCTATCATGTGTCTTGTAACTAACCTATCGTTCATGCGTTTTAAAATATTGAGAACCTTTAATTCAATACCTTTCAAATAGTATATAGCTCATACATTGATTATTGAGAAAACAATCAATCTCTCTATTGAATTTCTAATAACGATTGTATGATTTGGTAATACAATATAACACACACATTGTAACACAGATACCTTTTAACTAGCATGTGGCATATGTGAGCTCACAATGAAAACACGCTTTCAGGTGTCTAGGAGTTTTTCCTATGTTTATTTTATACCAATCATAATGGATACAATCTTTAAGACACATTAGGTGTGGCTCGGGAAGTTGAGTAACAAGGCCAATAAACAACAAGTGGTTAAAATATTCAGAAATTTGGAGATATATGGATCCTGAGAGATTAGAACTAAGAATAATCACCTATTGCAGTAACAATTGCACTTATTCCTCTGGGTATTGAGTTAAACAGAGATTAATGGCATTTATAGGTATAGCTTCCCATGTACAATACCAGCAACATGTGGTTGTCACAGGGACTGTTCAAAGTGCCCAGGATGCGAAAAAGATATGACCGAGACGTGCATCCAATGGTGCTCAAAACTCTCATTCCAGATATTGAACCAGTATGACGATGTCGAATGCACGCTGGCATTGTATCTTCGACACGATAGCACCAAATACATATGCGGCCCTCATGGTTCTGAAAACAGAACTTGAATTTGTTTGAAACACGACGTCACACCATTTCTAGGTCCAGGTTTGAAATTGATCACACCTTTGAAGACCGTTTATTCTGTGAAGTAGCGTCAAGGGTATCCTTTAAAACGACTCCAATTTTGACTCAGGGCTCTTGACGTGACTCTATTATCCATCAACGCCATGCGGGTAATATGTCGGTCTTCTCGAATGGTATTGATAGTGAGTCGTTGAGAATCAATACCTCGCTCTATACTATACTACTAGGCCCATCGATTTCATATTTTGTATAAAGTCATAGGATCTCGACCGACGTGAGTAGCAATACATCGGTACAAAAATCCCAATCCTTGTAGGCTACAATTCTACCTCTATCAAATAAACGAGTTGGTAAGTATTTCTTCCTCTTACACGAATTATCACAACTTTCTTCGAGGAAGAAACCTTTCAAATGAAATTTCTGTACGTAAAATAATCCGTTGGAAGTATGAGCATTTATAGATAACAGTACCTTTTCCCTATCGTATAAATTTCATTTCTGTAGACTGTCGTCTTCTTGGTGTAGCAATTTTAATGGCCAGTACTGTACTTACCAATCAAACAACTGAACGTAGCTTATGTTCTTTGCAATATTTGGAAGCTATTTATAGGTAAACTACTACTATTAATTAAAATTTGAAGTTT
The DNA here is from genome assembly GCA_030710605.1 of Cordylochernes scorpioides. Taxonomy (NCBI): domain Eukaryota; kingdom Metazoa; phylum Arthropoda; class Arachnida; order Pseudoscorpiones; family Chernetidae; genus Cordylochernes; species Cordylochernes scorpioides. The sequence continues at coordinate 112,038,116 of CP092886.1, read as the reverse complement.
GCGCCATATGTAATTAAAATCAGATCTCAGTATATATATATATTGTAACGTGGATGTGACAAGGCCAAGATACCAGAGTAAAGTTGGGGAAAGAGGGGTGGACTTTAGCGCCCCCCGCTGCCATGTGGCAGACGCTAAAAACAGCATTCTTGTGTGGGGGAGGACAGAGTAAGGTTACATCTGCGGCAAGAAGAAGACGTGGCGACTTGCCTCCTGGCGTGTGGATGATCCTGCAAGGCGGTGTGGGTCAGGCTGCATGTGTATAGTGTGGAGCGGAACACTTCACAAGAGGACGTCCACGGCGCCAAGGATTCTTCTGACGGGGAGGTCGAAGGCAAGTCCCATTGTTGTATTATTTCTGTTAAGTGAGATAAAATAAAGCGCTAACTTTAGCTGCAATCCCTTCGAACTCACATGTGTATCTTTGTGGCATCCTGAGTAGACAAAGTACACGAATAACGTCTGGGTACGACGTAACATTTGATGACAGAAGTGCGATTGTAGTTTAGTTAATTTTAATTCAAGATTTTATTTTGTACTAATTTGAAAAAATAAAAATGGAAAAACTAACCGACCTCGAAATTGAAAAATTCAAGAAATTAGATGAGTCTCTCTCTCAGAGAAGACATTAGATCGATTGAAAAAGGGTACTCCATTGGAATCTCGATTGAGCCGACTCGAGCATAATCGGAATGTCAAACGTTCTACCACACCCATTTATTGCGAAGTTAAGGTCAATGTACTACCGCAAGAAATTCCTGATGGCTTTTCAAAAACAATCACAGCAACTAATTGTGATGTAATTGTAAATATTCAGAGAAATTAGAAGAGTAGTTGTCATCATGTTTTATTTGTGGTTTTGCATATAGACAGCTCGAGTTAGGATATATATAGAGGTAAATGGAAGTTGTCAGTTAGTTAGAAAGTTCCGTTGCTTAAATAAAGAATTGTTCATCTTCGTATCCCGATTCCCTAAAGAAACAAAACATGGTGGCAGCGGTGGCTAATTATATGCAAATTGCTGCGGCAAGCAAAGAGAAAGCTGTACCTGTTGAAATTGTGGATCCATCAACAAAGGATTATCTACAGAGCGGTGAAAAGGCTAAATTATCCCGTTGGAAGCCCATCGATTCTCTGTGCTTAGAAGACTTCAAAGAATCTGAAGACGACGATGAACAATTCTTTATTTAAGCAACGGAACTTTCTAACTAACTAATAACTTCCATTTACCTCTATATATATCCTAACTCGAGCTGTCTATATGCAAAACCATAAATATATAAAACATGAAGACAACTACTCTTCTAATTTCTCTGAATATTTACAATTACATCACATCTCCCCTCTTAGAGATTAGCTCTAGTCATCTCCAAAATGTCTGGGCGGACGAACTGTTCTTCCAGAGCGAGTCCTATAGAGCGCTTCTTTAGGAGATGTTGATGAATCGGTCACATCCGTAGGAGCATCTGAAGTGTGTGTGTTGGCTTCTGGGCAATTTATATATGGCTCTTCGTCTGGCTCGAAGTGTGGAGACCCTGGAGACCTCTGACCAGTAGGAAGTAGATGGAAGCGATTTCTTCTAACCCTTCCTCTCGGTGTATCAACCATATATGATCTAGGAGTATCTGCTTTGGAAATGATGACTCCGGGAGTTTTAAGGTCCGTCAGCCAAACTCGATCATTTACATCCAATGGAGGCAATTCTCGTACTCCTTTTGCTCGATCAAAGTAGTATTCCTGTTTTTCCCTTTGAATGGCCTTCTGACTCTTCAAATTCTTTAGATTGGGTGGTTGGCGTTGTTTCGATGCTGCCGTTTTATGCAATCATAAACCAAAACACTAATAGCCCACGTACTCGATGTCTGAGGGAACAAAAGAAAAGCCCAGGAGATGAAGATCCCGGCAAGACCATCACAACAAAGACCATCACGTCAGGAGGCGTCGTAAGTGAACTGTCAGATTCTACGATAGAAGATTCTACCGTGATCCAAAGGTTCGAAGAGTGTCGATAGCAGGAAATGATCCAGACTAGTTGTGTAGCGGAGCGCGAGCTGATCGCCTCCGACAACGGCTGTGGCACGAGTGTTTTGAACCAAATCAAGCGGACGGAAGGAGAGTGCCCTCCAGGTGATACACAGTGCGGAAATTCAACACTTGGGATCCATTCAGAAATACTCCATGAGAACAACAACGATCTTGGCGAGCTGCAATGTGACGGCGAGGCTAACTTCTGCGACAGTGACAGATTGCCAGGGACTACAGCGGCGATCCAACTGGACGGGACGAAGCTGGGTGTTCCGTGGAAGTGCGACAAGGCTAGATGGTCGAAGCACCCCGAAGTTGGAGCCGGCGTCCTGACTAAACGGGATAGAGCATTGGACGCTCTGTGGGAGTCCGACGACAATGTCTGTGACGCGGAAGTCACACGCAATGTGTCAGCGCCGTCGTCTGCGATACAAGCGGAGCGACCTACAAGGCGGTGTGGGCCAGGCTGCATGTGTATAGTGTGGAGCGGAACGCTTCACAAGAGGACGTCCACGGCCCCAAGGATTCTTCTGACGGAGAGGTCGAAGGAATGTCCCATTGTTGTATTCTTTCTGTTAAGTGAGATACAATAAAGCGCTAACTTTAGCTGCAATCCCTTCGAACTCACATGTGTATCTTTGTGGCATCCTGAGTAGACAAAGTACACGAATAGCGTCTGGGTACGACGTAACAATATATATAAACGAGTTACATTTTTATTAAGAGGAATAGGTATACATTCATGCACTAAAATAATAAAGACGAATTATCTGGGTAAATGAACTGTCGATATATTGTATTTAAACACCTGTGGAAGGGAATATGTGGACATAATGTGCGCTGCAGGTATCGGCCACAATCAACCTAGACTCTCTGTTTAGCTGTATTTCAAGCATTACAGTAAATCTTTAGTAGGTGGGAAGATGTGACGGAATATATGCACTCAATGTTCGCGCCAATATGAACAGGTGCTAAGATTATTTTTTTAGTTGTATTTAGACATTATATTAATAAATTATTTGGTGAGAGAGAGGAGATGTGACGGAATGTCTGTTTCAGGTAGATGTAAATATCAACACGGGCTATGACTCTCCGTTCAGCTCTATTCAAACTTTAAATCAATAAATTAATAAATTAGAAGATGTGACTGAAAGTATTCAGAAGGTACATTTAAATATCAACCCGGGCTAAGACTCTCCGTTCAGCTGTATTAAAACAATATATTAATACATTATCAGGTAGGAGATGTGACGGAATATATGTTGCAGGTACATGTAAATATTAACCCGGGCTAAGACTCTCCGTTCAGCTCTATTCAAACATTACATCAATAAATTAGTAAGTTATATTTATTCTGTGACAATATACATATATTAACTCTATTTAAAAAGAAATGACGAAAACGATTAATTTTTCGAGTTTGCGACTAACCAATTGGCTGGCATTAGAGATTGCTCCAAAGATAAATGAACATGGACAACACAACAAAGATAACATAGTAAAGCATTAAGGAGGTAAATTAGTAAGTGATGAGAAGTCACGGAATGTGTGATGCAGGTTCCCACCAACATCAACCCGAACTCCGACTCACGATTCTACTTCAAGCTAGAAGGTCTGGCGAACGGCGGGACGGCTTTCCAGAACGTCACCGAGCTGTCCTTCTCCAACCGCTTCCTGACCATCCTCATCCAGACTAACCAACTGGTCTACAACATGGAGCAACCGAGTGAGTCCTCTCTCCTACCACCCTAGGTGGTTCACCTGTTGCATATGCAACTGCCAAGTGAGATAATTTTGAAACCGACATGCTAAAATTACTCGGTGTCGTCGTTTAAATATATATATTAATATAGGTGCACATTTGAAAAAGTAAAAATTGAATCAGGTAAAAAGTTTCTTTTTATTTATATTTGCTAGCTTTCGAGCAAATTAACTGCTCTTCAACGGGCTGATATTCTTTGTAGAAACTCAAAATAATATTTATACACAGTAAAATTGAAAAATATTTGTTATTAGCATGTGCTCTCGCGGGCGTGCATCAGATTGTTTCCAGCTAAAGTAATACATATTATATTGGGATTACTTTGTATTACTTTAGCTGGAAACAATCTGATGCACGCCCGCGAGAGCACATGCTAATAACAAATATTTTTCAATTTTACTGTGTATAAATATTATTTTGAGTTTCTACAAAGAATATCAGCCCGTTGAAGAGCAGTTAATTTGCTCGAAAGCTAGCAAATATAAATAAAAAGAAACTTTTTACCTGATTCAATTTTTACTTTTTCAAATAATTTCTCGGTAACTATTGCTCACATAGGTGCACATTATTTTACGGATGGTTTTGTGGTAGACAAAACCAGAGAGGGTAGTCATAAAATAATTTCATTTACTAATTTATTTGAGGCTAATGGTAACTTAACGCGATGAATACGATGAATGCCGAGTTTTAACCAGAGCAGATCCATATATTGAAAATAAATATTAATTTTGAATTGATCTGTTTAATTATAAAATATATAAAATATAAAATAAATTTATTCATATTTATTCTGTGACAATATACATATATTAACTCTATTTAAAAAGAAATGACGAAAACGATTAATTTTTCGAGTTTGCGACTAACCAATTGGCTGGCATTAGAGATTGCTCCAAAGATAAATGAACATGGACAACACAACAAAGATAACATAGTAAAGCATTAAGGAGGTAAGCATAACCTCGTAGTGATTTTTAACGTAGAGTAATGCCTAAATAAAAAACAAAGAGGTACTAACGGAATTTCCGATAAACTGCACTCTCACCATTGTCGAGACCAATAATCCTCTAGTGACAAGTCTGTGTTGTTTAAAGCAGACATTTTATTCATACAAATACGTTCAAGTCAACATTTTTCTTTTTTTCCATAAATGTTCATTATTTTTCAGATTGTCAAGACACAATAATTACGTAACTATGAGATTAGAAAAACCTTAAGGGCAGGAGAGAAATGACTAATCTATTTATTATATAGAACTAGAATTTTCTTGTCCTGAGAGCTACTGCCTGGTTTATTAAGTATTGTATAAGTAAATGTCTACAGACATTTAGGATATCTTCGAACTTGTACCTCGAGATCCAGGATATTATCATTGGAAAATATTTCAGAAAATTTGAATGTGAAATCATTTGAAAGAGATGTGGAAAAAATTCTATATTATCAAATTTGTCAGGATTGGCTACGTATCTTTTTTATTAACACAGACCCTCTGAGCCTATGTAAGATAACATAAGTTAATCAAATTCCGCGTGTGTGCGACGGGATAATGTTCTAACATTGTTTTTTACTGTAATTTCACACAAGTCAATTTTTTTTGCTCTACAAGTGTTTCGTAAAGTAGGTAATTTGTGTCATTGTTAAAGATACTATTTTGTCATTACACTATAAGGGAGGAAACGAACGTTAGAATCCAATTTGAAATAGGAAAATTATCAAAGTATATTAAACTCTGACGCGCAAAAGGCATCTCTGATTGATCAATTGAATATTGGAAAATATAGAGGCTATTTGATATATGTAAATGTTATGACATATCTCCATTTAGTGAAAGATATATGTATTCTGGTAATATATTCATTCAGATAGTTTGCATGAATGTTGGTCTGCCATATCATCATTTAGTGAAGGGTAGGAGTTGTGTTGTGTCATATCATCATTTAGTGAAGGGTAGGAGTTGTGTTGTGCCATATCATCATTTAGTGAAGGGTAGGAGTTGTGTTGTGCCATATCGCTATCTGGTGAAGGGTAGCTTTTTTGGGTCATATTCCTATATAGAAATAGGTATAGCTGTGTTGGGCCTCCTTCCTATATAGTAATGGGTAGCTGTTGTTGGGCCATATTTCTATATAGTAAAAGGGTAAATGTTGATGGCCAATATTCCTATATAGTAACGGGTAGCTATTGTTGGGCCACATTCCTATATAGTAAAGGGTAGCTGTTATTGGGCCACATTCCTATATAGTAAAGGGTAGCTGTTGTTGGGCCATATTTTTATATAGTAAAAGGGTAAATGTCGATGGCAAATATTCCTATATAGTTAAGGGTATCTGTTGTTGGGCCACATTCCTATATAGTAAAGGGTATCTGTTGTTGGGCCACCTTCCTATATAGTAACGGGTAGCTATTGTTGGGCCACATTCCTATATAGTAAAGGGTAGCTGTTGTTGGGCCACATTCCTATATATTGAAGGTAGCTGTTGTTGGGCCACATTCCTATATAGTAAAGGGTAGCTGTTGTTGGGCCATATTTTTATATAGTAAAAGGGTAAATGTCGATGGCAAATATTCCTATATAGTAATGGGTAGCTGTTGTTGGGCCATCTTCCTATATAGTAAAGGGAACCTGTTGATGGCCAATATTCCTATATAGTGATGGGTAAAGTTGCGCAACTTTCTAAACTTTCCCAGAATTAATTAGCCGTTCCAGCCCTCCAGCTATTTACTCAAATCCTGAGGGATGATCGACCAATATTCCAAGGACGCCTAGCTTTTTCCGATTAATTGGGAGACGTGCGGAAGGTGATTACGAAACGGCAGCCTCCTCTTCACATCAATTCACACCTAATGAAGTTGTCGCCAATTAATCGGAGAGATCGGTCATAATTGTTCGCTCTCAAACAGACCCATTAGACAAAGATTATAATTTATAGTGATTGGGAAGCCGACATTGGCAATTTACCATTAAATTATTTTTTTGAGAATCCATACTTGTTTTAGGCGCATCTACTGATTTCCTTCTAAAAGAAAAACGTTTGAAGCTTGATTTCATAGAAATTAACAATAAATATATATAAGATAAAAGTTGATAATTTTTTTGTGTTTAAGTTAGATGATTAAATAGTTGTTTATATATATTATATTTATATCTTATTAATGAGAGAAAAATGTAATAAAAGTAATTATATTGGTTAGAATCAGGTTTATATTGATGTTTTTATTTTAAATAGAAAAAAAGGAAATTTTGAAAATAAAAAGAAATTTTAACAAGAAAAAATTTGAACAACGTAACGTCTTTTATTATCGGCTTTTACCCGTCATTTAGACATACTCTAATCGATATATATATTTAGAGTATGTCTAAATGACGGGTAAAAGCCGATAATAAAAGACGTTACTTTGTTAAAACTTTTTCTTGTTAAAATTTATTTTTATTTCCAAAATTTCCTTTTTTTCTATTTCAAATAAAAACATCAATATAAACCTGATTCTATCCAATATAATTACTTTTATTACATTTTTCTCTCCTTAAAAGATATAAATATAAACATATATAAACAACTATTTAATCATCTAACTTAAACACAAAAAAATTATCAACTTTTATCTTATATATTTAATTTAGATTTAGCTTGCTAATCTAATAGAATCCCTATTTATATATAAATATTACTATTATTACAAATTTTAAATATAGTTCTGTCTATAAATAAATACATGTTAACTTACTCTATAATATCAACTTAATTTAAATAATATTTAAGATTTAAATTTTTATTGGATAAACTTTATTATTTACATTTCATATATCTTTTATTTTTTTCTTTCGTTTTTTAATGTGCTAAGCGTATTTACGCAAGTTTGGCCTTAAATACCCATTTCTTGGTTTTTCAGGAAGCCATTGGGATCAAAAATTATTTTTTGGTCGCAATGGTTCAGCCTACTCCACGCTGACGAGCGCCAAAAGCGCGAAACGCGTTCGTGGATGGCTTTTCTTGATTTTTCAAGAAATTGGGTTGGCCAAATATCAGGGAATAGGCTAAATCAATGAATAGTTGATTTCTGTTCCACCAGATGGCGCTCTGCCTTCTGAAAAGCACATGTGCTCCTGGTCAGGATATGCCATTTTTAATATTGATTTCAACACCTGATCTTTTTATCTTTTATTTTATTTTTTTCTTTCGTTTTTTAATATATATATATATATACACTAGCGGATGTGTACCCAGCTTCGCCCGGGTTTCATCCGAGTGAAAGTTTGGCTAACGAATATTATTAATAATAATATTCCGGAACACACATTATATTATGATAATAATAATCGTTGCATTATATATTTATACAATATATAAAATATATTTTTTCGAGCAAAAAATATCCTCTCTCTCTACAGAATAGATTTTAAAAAAGATATATATGGTAATTTAAACCAACAACCCCATATTGTATATAACTTATAACAAGATTTTCATGTTGTATAATAGAAACATATATGTAAATGATTATACGCATGATTGACAGGTGTCATTACATCATCATATGTATTGTAGTTTGTACAAACTGAGGATAAATAAATAAAACTCTGTAAAAGATTAAGAGTTGAGCTGAAGCAAGAGATAGAAGTCATAACGTCTAAAATCGAGATAGATAGTTTTATAATTCCCACAACAAGGTCTAAAAATGGAAACTGCCACGGCGCCAGTAGATTTTCACCAGACGATCCACGCCCCTGTCGCATAAGGCCTCCGTCTTAACCTATAAATACAGTCAGTTCACCATCTGCGTGAGCCCTCGTCGGTGGTACCCCAGGTCCATCTCATCCATCATGTAGACCAGTAAGAAATCTTCTATCTCTCCATCTTTCGCTCCTAGCTCAACTTTTATCTGTTCACGGAACTTTCTTAGTGCAACTGTGTCTTCGTTTTTTTTTTTTGTATGGACATTCCTAAGCTTTCCACTCTACCTCGACCACGACTGCCTGTACTTTGTGAGAACTTTTAAAGGTCTTCCAAGGTGCAGAGAGGTACTGGAAAACTCCACATCCTGACTGTTCCTCTCGGTCAACACAGTATAGCGAGAGTTGACAGGGACTCACACCACAGTTTAAGTCGATTGGATACCTCATCACAGATTTAGTCGACAGGACTCTACAAGAGGCTACCGGATCTCACCACATATATATAAATAAAAATATCTAGAGATATACTACATGATCTTAGCCAAAAGGCCGAGAAAGCTATTTAATATATAGAGATGACCTGGCTTCTTGTGTCTTCTGCTCGAGTGAATGTTTCGCTGGTAGATATTGTTCCTGCCTACTAAAAATTAGTATCTGGCTTCGCCCGTGGTCTGCTTTAGTGAATATTCCCCTTAGAATTTTGATTATGTTAATCAATCATGATACAGCAATATATTGTCATAATCATTTCTGACCAAAAAATAATTGTTGCTCAGTACTTAGTTAATTATAAATTTTCTTCGTTGAAAGTGCGACAAAAAGCTCTTCCAGATTTAACTCTCTGTCCTGTTCAAATTTCAGCGAGATTAGTTATACATTGAGGGCTTGCATAGCCGACACACACACATATATATATATGTTCCTGGCTTCGCCCGGTTTTTATCCCAGTAAAAATTTGCCTAACGAACATTTGTTAAAACGATTCTAGAAAACACATCCAATCCACCTATATATAGATTTATATTCATATAAAATATTGTTATATGCGTTTGAATATATTTTTGAAACACATATTTTTTTGAAAACATTTATTAAATTTAAATAAGATATTTTCTTTAAATATATATTAATATTGAAATGCCAAGTTTTTTACAACGTCATTGGAATATTATATTACTAAATCCTCCAATTAAATATTGAATTTTATATACTTGAAACACATTTTAGAATATTTACAATTTATAAAAGTAATTTCACCAGAAACCGCGATAGGCGCTGCTTGCGAGTGAAAGTAGAAAATTTGCAAATAAAATTGCAAACAATATTTATTTCAAATCAAATTCAAACCAGAAACCTTCCCAGTAGTATAGTAAATAACTTCCTAAAGTTTCACGGCGATTGGATAGTCTTACCTTTTAAAAACATTCATCGTGTAAACAAACTAACAATAATCGTTTAAACAAACCACGTTTAAATTATTAACTAATCAAATTCATTTATTGTCGCGACCAGTGCTGAGCCCATGCGGTAAAAGGCTGGAACTAACGCTTTTTGATTTTATATTTAAAAAAAAAAGCACATTAACCTTTTTAGTTTTTTGAATAGCCTATATGTTGAACGAAATCTTCAGCTACCTACACGAGAAATTTCATAATGATTCATTCCGTAGATTTTGCGCAACGCGATAACAAACATCGATTTTGGATTTCATTTTTATAGATATAAGGATATATATACGAGGGCCATCCAATAAATAAGTTCCCTATTTTTTAACAAAAAAACAACATTATTTTCAATTTTGCAGTTATTTTATTTTCATTATACAACTCATAGACTACTTCTCTTCGTAATCACCATTTCTGTCCAAACATTTTTGGTACTGTTGTAGCAAATTTTTGATACCACTGTTGTACCAAGCCGTGTCCTGTCTTCGTAGCCAGTGGTTCGCCTCCGCCTGCACTTCGTCATCCTTCGCAAAGTGCTCGCCTCCAAGGTGCAACTTGAGTGCTGGAAAAAGATGGAAGTCGCTTGGGGCACGATCTGGAGAATAAGGTGGATGTGTGAAAATTTCCCATTTGAAGTTTTCCAGCAACGTTTGGGTCGTTCGAGCTGCGTGAGGGCAAGCATTGTCATGGACGAGTAACACCTTCCGAGACAAAAGCCCAGGACGTTTCCGTTTTATTGCAGCTCTGAGTTTAGTGAGGACTTCGCAGTACCTCGCAGCGTTAACCGTAGTGTTTGAGAGCAGGTAGTCAACCAATAAAACACCCTTACAGTCCCAAAAGACGATAGCCATAACTTTGTCTGCAGAGATTGTGACCTTCGCCTTTTTTGGTGCACTTTTCTCAGGCTTCTTCCACACCATGCTTTGTCGTTTTGTTTCTGGAGTTGAATGATGCACCCAGCTTTCATCTCCAGTGACAATACGGGAAAACAGCTGATCTCCATCTCTTCGATGCATTTCCAGGAAAGCTAGGGCTGCCTTCATCCGTTGTTGCTTGTGATTTTCCGAGAGCAAACGCGGGACCCATCTTGCGCAGACTTCGCGAAAATTCAGAACATCTGACATGATTGTTCCAATCGAAGAGCGTCCAATTTCGATTCCAGGAGGCAGTCGAATCATTATTTCGTCAATGGTGATGCGGCGATCTGCTTCCACCACATTCCGAACAGCAGCGACGGCTGCATTGTCTGTAGCAGTAACGGGCCTGCCGCTTCGCTCGTCATCATGCACGTTTTGCCGTCCTTCCAAGAACCAAGAACTCCTTCGGCGAACCATTTGGATGCTCATACATCCTTCACCATACACTGACACTAAATTGCGATGAATATTGAATTCAGTTTCATTTTTCACCGTGAAAAAACGAATTACAGAACGGAGTTCGCAAGTTGACACGTTCACCAGTGGTAGCTCCATGGAAACTGATGCGCTACGGACTTGCGCGTACGAGTAGTGTGATTTTGAAGGTCACGCGCTTCCAACGCATCCTAGTGACCATTTCTTACATTACTAACTAATTTTTACAACGTTTCGTTCGCAGAAAAAAAAAATAGGGAAACTTATTTATTGGATGGCCCTCGTATATATATATTAAAAACACACGCACAAAAATGGCATTTACTGACCGCTCATATGATAATTTTTATATTTTTAAATTATTTTTTCATATATATATATGTTGTGGATAGGATATTTCATAAATATAATTTTTAAAATTTATTTTTAAACATATAAACTCAAACAGCCCTGTAAAATCGGCCGTCAAATGGCGCCACTTTAAACTATATAAGATCCATTGTTGTTTTGACTGGCGCAAAACCTTTTGTAAATACGTGAATAAGTAAAAAAGTGAAGTAATCTAGTCTTTATCTATTTCTACTTCATAGCGTCACCGGATCAAAAGAACGACTTTATTAAAGATAATTCATTACCTACTTATAAAAAATATAGTAAAACATATACATAATAAGCCCCTAGACACTATATAAAGAAACAGGTTTGGAATAAAAAAATAATCAAGTGCTTGCTCGACATTAGAGTAATAGATACTTATAAATATATTCGCATCCATATAAACCTACGTACAGAAATTACACACAATAAGTGTTGTTTAGATAATTAAGTATTATTAGTATTATTTATAGTATTGTCAGATTCCCTTTTTTTCAATATAGAAACACATTTGTATTGTATATTAAAGAGATAACTATAAAAAAATAATGCTTGCGGGGGGAGCCTTAGAGGAGACAGGAGCCGAACAGGGACGGTGCTATGGCGGCCTACAAATTGAACACAGGTCAATCGGAACTCCCAAGGCACAGCGGAAATGTCGGGGTGGATGAGGTAAAACATTAGGGCTGCTTCACCTTTTTTCACCCAGAGACAATTGGCACTTTCCTTCAGCTTATCTGCTCTCTGGCGTTCCTTATTGCCTGGACGATAAAAATACGTAATTGGAGATACTAAGTACTGGGTGTCAGCTAACTTTCCTTTTAGTACGCGTCAACACGTTGGGATGGTTGTTGTTCAATCACGCTTTAACTTGCTGAGGATTTACAGTCTATCCTGCATTTATTTACTCAACAGTAGCTAGATACCATTTAAACATTTTTCTCGCCACCTACAATAAATTACAAGATTTTCCCTCTAAAATTGTTCGAATCACAAAATCCCCGTTGGAAAGTTTCCTTTATTTAGCCATTAAACACAAGACGAGTTTTCAAGCAAAGGCTCTTCGAAGTTCCAAGTGATAACATTGAATTACTGGAGAAAATTGTTACATTTTATAAATTCTCATTACACCTCTTCTCCACACTCTGCTCTCATTAAATTTTATTGTTGTTTCAGCTATCTTGGACTATTAAAAAAATTATCTACAAAGTGACTAGCCTCTAGGTATCGGGATATTTCGGAGATCTAGATTATAGAGACAATTGGTATAGAAAATCCAGTTTGGATGGATACTATACTGGATGCACTTTGTTCTTAGTAAAATATCGATCTTAATTGAATGCAGATAATAATCTGAAAAATAATACTAAACCTTGATATTATCTCAAGAGTTATATTTACAATATGAAAGAAGAGAAACTGCTCTTTAATAAAATTCTTTCATTCAGTTTGAACACGACAACACACATTGCTAATTACTGAAAACTCTTTGGATCATAATTTGCGCTCTATTTAAGTATGATGTATGAAATCTTTTATTTTTTTACATTTTTATGCGCGCGCAAGAGAGAGAGAGTGAGATTAATCCTATATATACACTTTAAAGCTTATATACACATTCGCACATTTTCAAACAGACTAATATGCACTTACATACACATTCACATATATTTAAACACACACATGCACACACTCCCACAGACATTCGTCTCTCTCCCCTACATTCCCCATTTAATCGCTCACAAGGAAACTTTATGCACCGAGATATGTCGTGATGGCTCTATTTAAAGTTACTTCGGCCACCAAGGATTCAGGTCACCTTTTTCTTTCCAGTTGTGGGGACGAGGTGTTTCTCATATATGTTGAGAGGATTGGTAAAGAATTTAGTGACACAAAAATTTCTGATCAGTTTCGCCGCGTTTTTTAAAAATTTACAATAAGTAGAATTCTAAATACATCAGAAAAACATCATTCAACGCATAATGTATCATTTCTCTTTATTTTGGTCAATTGAATGATTACGGCCTAAAATTATTGTAAATATATAAAGGTATAGACAAATGTTGAGGTACACATGTATTTCAGCGCAAGTGTTCCTAGGAGGACATAACACTTTAAATTGAAATAAATAAATAAATGGTCAATTAAAAAAGTTTAAGAATATCTGCCGTCCTGGGCCCGATCTTGTGTATTAATATATATATAAACAAACAAACTACCAATCAAATTACCAACATATAAAACGATGTTGTATGCTGAGACTCGGCTCCACCATATAAATAGAGTAGCGTTAGGTAGATGGCAGATGCGTGCCTCGAGCTAACTATTCAATATGCGAGGGTTGGCTCCGGCTTACTGAGAGGTCACCGCTGGATCTGGGAAGAAGGGCCGTTCATCTTGGCGCGTGCGGCGAATGGATTGCTGCGTGCGCCGGATGGGGTCACAATACCCCTACGCACGATAAGCACGGAAGGTGAATTCTATGGTTCCCGGCTGCCCCATCAAATGGAGGACAGTTTCCCATCCCATTACCGCTTCCGCTTGCGGCGCGGAGTTCCCGCCAAATACAGCCGGGGTTAAACAAATAAACCCTCTGTGCTTCTGTTTGTAAGTCCAACCATATAAATACATAATACATATAGAGGCGTGACTCTCAAACTTTTTTTGTGTGTGTTTATAGCTTATTTTATAGCATTTTTCATTTTAGAAACTACCATTTTTATGATTAAAATCTTTTCATAACGCCATGGAATATTCCACAACTAGAATATCAAATATCTCAACATTGAACCAAATTATGCGATGATTTTGCAAATATTGGGAAGTTTTAAACACTCAAAATTTGATTTATAAATCTAAATTTTGTGTGAGAAAAATAAGTTTATGTTTGCAATGAAAAATATATGCAGATAAAAATGTTCTTTTTTTTTTAAGTAGAAAGAGAGAGGTTTTTTTTGCTATAGAACAATCCATTATTTTATTAAATATTTTTTAAAATAGAGAGTATACGAATATGAAAAATTTCAAAATTATATATATTTTACCCAATTTTTGCGAAATTCAAAACACTATTTTCCTTCAGATTGTATGAAAGATAATTTTATTACTTGAAATGAAGAGAGAGAGAGAGAGAGAAAATGGAAGAGAGGCTTTCATCCTCTGAGATATATAATTTATAAAATACATTTTTAAAAAGATCTAATTTTAAAATATTATTAAATACGTTTTATATGATATTATATTACAGGAGAACCTCTTTGCAAAGGACACCTAGTCGCAGAGCTAAAGTGTCCGTTAGAAAGAGGTGTCCTCTTATCCGAGAGTTCTTAATTAGTGAAAATTATTTGGACGATGAAAACTGTCCTTTGTAGAGAGGTGTTCTCTCATTGAAGTTCTACTGAATGCTCTAAGTGAGATCTATTTTAATTATATAACACTTTCGACCATTGTTTCTGAAGAAACTGATTCGATATAATAGTGTAGAATAAAATTCTCAAATAACCAATAATATAATTTTCACATTGATGAGCGTATTTTAATATTATTATACGTAAAGATAACAAACTATCTATATTCATCTGATACTTAATAATATTGAATATTTACGATTACATATTTACATATAATCAGAAATTTTCAGTACATTTTTGTATTTATTCCATTACAAATGTTCACTTACTAAAGTTAACTAAGCACATTTATATATGAGAGGGAGAGAGAGAGAGAGAGAGAAATATAATATTTATCGCTATCCCTATAAATATTTTTCCATCCAATAGATAAGTATAAATTTTAGACGCAAAACCACTTCATTTCAAAAGCAGACTTTGTTATGCGATAGGGAATGTATAAAATTCATATATATATATGCTGAAATATATTTATGACAAAATTACCTTTAAGGAAAAACTCACTATGCCGATAAATCTTATATTATGCGTAAATATTTTCTAAATTTTTATCTAGCGATATGCAAGGAAAACCTCTTAGGGAATAAATTCTCAGGGGCTTCAATCCTGAGAGGTTTAACACACACACTCTCTCTATTTATTTACCAAAATATTGGCCACTCGCACCAATCTCTCTTCCTAGCCAGTTTCTAGGCCACTTCTGGTCTCCCTCCACACTCGACCTAGATCCGGTCGGAGTTGTTGTGGGACATTCACTTTCCGGATTGGACTTGTCACTTCGTGCCTCTACATCCAGTTGTCCAAACAGGTCTTTGTATTCTTTGTCTTGTCCTCTATGCGGAAGAACTGTGCTTGAAAAAATATTTGTGAAATTTATACCATTACAGAATCTTCTTTTAGTATCATTGTTAAACACCCCATTATCAAGAATAAACTTTCAACAGAAGACTATATAAACAGAACGATCAATAAAATAGTAGTGATCTGGTGGTTTATATTGGCGATATCGATGTGACCGCTAGTGAGCTAACCCTTTTGGAATAATCAATTTCAACATTTTACTCTTCTTTTATTGTTGACCAATTGACCGCTATGTATATATAATAATGACTGTGGCTTGTTCAGAAGAGAAAAAAGGTTAGGTCAGTAAGTTTGTTAATTTTTGTTATTTTAAAGTAAGCCCCTTTAAGTTTATGTAAATTTGTACGTAACTAATTAAAGTTCTTCTTTCTTCAGAAATAAATTTGTCGGCCTTCTCCTTTTTTTCCCCAACAAACCCTTCCTAATATTTTCACATTTTCAGCTCAATATTTGCAGAAAATCACCTAACTTGCTTATATACTTGGGTTAATGATATTTTGAGCGCGAACTTTCCTTTTTATATACAAAACAAATTTATACTGCCTTAACTGCCCGCGCTTAGTGGAAAATCTTCCAATCTGAACCCCCTACGAAATATTCACAACTGATGAGCCAGGCATTCCCAATATTTTTCATTGTAAACACAGCAAGGGCACTAGAAATAGGTTTTATTCGTTGAAAAAAAAATGAAAATTTGCGTTGAGATATTTTCAATTTCCACATTAACAGAGATGGCGGGGTATTTTGATGTTGAGAAAAGTTCACGTAAAATCGATTGATGCTGGAAAATTGGATTTTACGTGGTTTTGGGTTATTAAAACATAGAACTTTCAAAGGTAAGCTCTTGAGGATTTTTGCAGAACTACGCGCTCAAAGAATAATAGAGAATAACTATAAAATATACGAAGGAAAGTTCCTGGACCATATATAGGAACATGGAATAAGATTTTTAGCATAAAAAATTTATTCTTAAAAAAAAAAGTTTTTTAAATGAAATATGTATGTGTGTTTATGTGTGTGGGGAAAAAGTAGATGTTAGTGAAATGTAGAGAAAATTGACAGTCAAAAGTTTTATTGGCCTCATTCAAGTTATAAAATATGTCTAGAATAATATAAATAGTTGGAGATTTTGCCAAAAGGAAATCGATCTATAAAAGCATAGGGCGCCTCTCCCGTCAAAATAAACGTCAAAACTAGACGCCATCTATTGACCGCCTCGCAAATTAGCGGCCTCGGGTCGGTGACAAAGACACAACACAACATTTGGCAAATTAAAAAGCGTCCACCCAGAGACCATAGTTTCGGGATAATAACCCTCATCAGCCTAAGACGAACTTATTTTTGATCCCTTTTCACTCGTTATAGATTATTCTTATTAGGAAGTAGACTGTTCAGTACCATATATAACATCCGAATAAAAAGTTGATATATGAAAAGGAGGGATGTTTTCCAAACTTGCGACATCGGGATTTCGACCTTTTCAGGCCACCGGTCTACTTCCTGCGAAAACGGCCTTTTCATTCGACACACAGAACTAAAACGAGGTCAGGGAGATTTTGGCAACCATAGTAGATATGAGGGAAGGGGGCTTGAATTCGAATGTGAAATTTATAAATATCTGTGAGAAACATACATATATCAATCACATTTATGAATCTGTATATATCTGTACGTGAAAAATATCTGAACATAATACATATAAATTATTTAGAAATGTCAATAACTAATCCATACACCCGATACAATCCTCATAACACACAGTGATTGAGGTGTTTGATTCATGAACCGCCTTATGTTTACATAGCTTATAAAAGAGTGATGTATTTCATTATTCAATGATGAAACAATCACTATTTACAAATAGGTACTCTGGTTCTATATCATGACGGCTCATGGGTAATTCTATCCATCACTATCAAAGTCTCTGAAACACACAATTGCAATTTAATAAATAAGTGGACGTAAAAAAACTATTCCATCGAATACGCAATTTTATATATATATATTTTTATCAAGAAGCAATACGGGCTTTTATTTTTCAATATTTTATTTGAGAAGCAACTTGATATGCAGTATAGCCATCCTATGGTAGCGTGCCTGGATATCATCGTGTGTCATCCATCGGTTGTATTTGAAAGTATTCTTAGCACTGCTCTCTTTTCTCGCCCCATTATCTCTCCATTTTTTGAAATATAAATGCTGTTGGATTAATATTCAGAACGTCTGTAACTAATAATTTTCAGTTTCCTCTCTCTGAACTGGTAATGACCTCAACATTCAAATATAGAAAATGATTACACCTATCCCCTGATTTACACGGTACTTGTTTTACACGTTTTCGCTTTTACACGGTTTTCCAAATAAGTTTTTTTTGTTTTTATCACAATTTTTATCCCGGGAAAAATGCGGGAAATTTTGGGGGGAAATGATGGCAATTTACCAAATAGGTTTAATTAAAATAAAAAATCAAAACATTTTAATTTGAATAAAAATTATAATATAAAATATTTGTAAAAAATAAAAGTTTTTAATCTTCCCTCCAAAATTTCCCGCATTTTTTTCCCTCTAAATTTTACTTTAATTACAGGTAAATTAACATAAATTTAAAAATATTATAGGCTTATAATGAAGAAAGAAGTTAAAAGAAAAGTTATTTCTTTCGGAACTAAAATCGAAATTTTGGATCGCTTACGAAAGGGAGATAGAGTAGTAGATGTTGCAAAATCATATAGCATGAACGAAGCTACAATAAGAACTATTAGAACGAATGAAAACACAATTAGAAAGAGTGTTGCAGCTGGCAATACAACGAGTATGGGCACAACATCATACACCAGAAATATCGCAATGGAAAAAATGGAGCAAGCGTTAATGCTTTGGATAGAAGATCAAACACAGAAAAGAGTACCCATTGATACGGGCGCTATAACAAATAAAGCATTACGAATTTAAGAAAGAATTGTAGAGCAATTGCCATCTTCTTCTTCAACTGAAAAGAAGCCAATCTTTTTGGCAAGTCAGGGCTGGTTTAAAAGGTGAACTGGCTTCTGGCGACGTAGATGCAGCCCAAGAATATCCAGCAAATTTTGCAGAAATATTAACGACAATTCATACACCCCTGATCAGGTTTTTAATGTTGATGAGTCAGGGTTATTCTGGAAAAAAATGCCTGAAAGGACTTATGTCTCAAAATTTTATAAATCGGCTAGTGGTCATAAAGCAGCAAAAGATCGCTTAACAATAAATAAACTTATCCTTTTTGAATCTTTTCGTTATTATAATTCTTTTCTGTAGCAATGCTTCAGGAGATTATATTATGAAACCATTAGTGATTAACAAATCAAAAATACCCCGTGCCTTTAAAGGAGTAAACATCAATCATCTTCCCGTTTATTGGAGGGCTAATAAGAAAGCGTGGGTTACTGCTGCAATGTTTACTGAATGGTTTCATGAATGTTTTATCCCAGATGCCAAAAAATATTTAAGTTCAAAGGGATTGCCTTTTAAAGTGCTTTTGTTAATTGGCAATGCGCCGGGTCACCCACAAGATCTAGAATATGAGAACGTTAAAGTAAAATTTTTACCAAAAATTACAACTTCATTTTTAACAACCATTGGACCAAGGCATAATTTCTACTTTTAAAGCTTTGTACATAAAACGAGCCTTTACATATATTCTGGAACAAATGGAGAACAATGAATCTTTAACAGTTATTAGTGCTTGGAAAATTTTTAAAATTTTAGACTGTGTGAAGCATATCGCCTTATCATACACTGCGATTAAGCAAACAACACTCAATAGCTGTTGGAAAAAATTGTGGCCAAATGTAGTCAAAAATGAACATTACATTTCAACGTTAAATGAATATTCGCAGATAGAGATGGCGCATTCATTGGGCGGAGAAGGTTTTGATGATTTTACTGATGATGATATCGCAGAGTTAATGGCTGATAAAGAACTAAGTGAGGATGAATCAGTTAACTTAGTTTGCGAAAGTGAGTCTGACAAATCTGATGAAGAGGAATTAGTACCAGTAACATTCACTGCTAAAGTCATTCGCGAAGGACTCGCATTGGGAAGAAAGCTGGGTAATCATTTTATGCAAAATGACACAAACGTTGAAAGGGCTTTACGATTCCAACGTGACATAAATCGCTGCTTGGCTCAATATGAAGAAGTTTACAAAGATCTTACAAAAAATTTGAAGCATTTGTTAATAACCGATTTTATTACCATCTCTCATAATGTAAATATTTCTGCTTCAAACATCGAATCGGCACAAATAACTTCGAGTGATGAAAGTGAATTCGAACCTTCGATTCCGAAAAAAAGAATGAGAGTAATTTCTGACAGTGATGAAGGATAATAAAACACCTTTGGTTTTATTTTTGTTCTTCTGTTTATGTATGTATTGTATTTATATAAAAAAAAACAGTGTTTCCGTAATATATTACATATTTTAACCTGTCAATGCATTTTATTTTTATTTCTGTGTACACCTAAAAATATTGAAAACAATCACAACTGTTAAATAGCAAAATTATGCATTTTTTCTGCAAGCTTTTCGATTTACACACGGTTTTGACTTGAAAATTTATAATTTTCGATTTACACGTTTTTCTCAGGAACGTATCTACCGTGTAAATCGGGGGATAGGTGTAATATATTTCTACGTTGGCCCTGAGACCCACGCCGTTCGTGATATCTATAAAATATGGAATGCCCCGAAAACTACACGTGAGTTCGCATAGGTAGGCGGCTAGCGTTTACAATTTTTTTAAATTAAAGGTTGCTCTAAATGCATTGCGTACAATGAATCGCACTTGCCTCCAGCCTCCGCCATCAGAAGGATCCCTTCACTTCTCTCTAAGAGCTCCGTGGATGTCACGCTCCGTCCCCTGACTGTCCAATCAGTGGAGTTCAGATATATTTTCACCCCAAACCTTCATTTCCGTACATTCCTGCCCACTTCAAGACACCTACCGCTTCGACCTCCATCAGCTCCCCCGCTGCTGTTAAAAGACTGCCTGAACGTGTCCTCCTCCACAGCCGCCCCCGTTGACACTCCCCCAGCCTTTCGTTCCAGCGCCGGATTCTTCAAACATGCCGCAGTCCTACCCGATATATTTTATATATAATAACTAACTATACTAGCTGAATTTCTCTATAGAGATGAGGAAATATAAATTATTTTAGAGGATAAATGTTTTCAACAACTTAAGCAATCGTCATTTTTAAATATAGGGAAGTTTTGTATTTATTTTCATGTACGATAAATATTAGAATGTGGGGAGATAAATCAGTTATATCCGCGTCATATTAATCTGCTGAATTTCGACATACACGAACTCACTTTGTGAATATGTTATACAATCCTGCGGAAGAATGTACTCCACATGGGATAAAGGCCACATTTTCCGTTGTAAATATTGTTAAATCAATTTTAATGCGCCGTACATTTATTAAAAATATTCTATGATATTTAATATTTATTTAAAACAGAATATTTAGATTAGCATCATTCCTTTTTATAGTTTCACTCCTTTTGTAATATTTATTGTACATATATCTTTATTGCTGATTGGAGCGGGAGAGGACCTAGACGAAGACTGCGGATCGCAACCTACGAGGAAGACAAGAATAAATAAACTCAATAACTTCAAAAGGTAATTTATTTTTATTTAATTTTATTTATTTACTTTTAATATGGAAACCCGCTCGGGAAACGTGTATAACACCAAGAAGGAAGAAACCAAGGTCGACGACCCTGCAAAGCTTCAACTTGGTGCAACAATATAAAATAACAATTTTCGTTATTCTCCGCATAAAGCTTGAAGGCTTAGACCAATATATATTCCAAAGCAGATGATGTGGTATATCAATCGATTCGATTCCATGCTCATTGTGAAAATAATATCCGAAATCGTTATTTTGTGTTCTTATGTTTTTAATGGCGCCTTTTATTGCACACCAATAGCACATTCCCCCAAAATGACATTATATTCTGGTCTAAAATCAGCCCTGCCATTTCACGAGCTGAAACACCCTTGGATGTTATGAAATCATAACTACCCCTTTACAGATGAGGGTCATAGCCCGAAACCATGGTCTACAGGTCAATCTTTTTTCTAATTAGCTTTAGCTGGTGTGTTGTGGCATTATTACTGATTATCCTCAACGCGCTTTGAGTAGAGGATATCAAGAAAAGGTGGCTTGATGCATTTTTAAAGAGAAAACTGCCAGAAATCACATATGCACATAGACGTGAATTAATACCAATCATATAATTTTAGAGATTCCCAACGCGTATTTGATAAAATATTTAGAAAAAAAAAACAAATTGTTTACAATCCAATTTAGACTATTTAACTGTAATACGAAGTAAAATAAAAAGTTATTCAGAAAAAAATATATATATAGAAAAATACTTCATTTATAGTCCTATTCAAAATGAAAAAAAAAAAAAGAAAAAGATGAAGTATGAATCAAACTAATGGTTGATTGCTCCATATTTTGGCACGTGAAACTTTATGAATATTTCTAGGGGTTGGAGTTGATATTGTAACATAGTATTTATTAATTTTATTTATGTAACATGGTATTTCTTAATTTTATTATTTTTTATTTAACAGAGTGGTCATTTTTATGTTTTATATCTTGCGACTCTGTAAATTTCCCTCGTGGCTTATCTTTTGTTTACCTTTGATAGTTTGTCCTTCCCTGAAATAAATTTTGTTTCCTCCTGAAGTTTTTGTCTTCCCTAATTTTCCACGTGGCATTTTGGTGGAGATGCTGGGTAAGTTAGGGAAGACAAACTGAAGATCGCCGAGAAGACCTTGAAGCCATGGGTGCTGTGATCTACATTTTCGGAGACTGACATCAGGATTCCACCGCCGTGCTAAAGCCAAGACTTCCCTCGAAGATGACGATGTCCCTATAGACGATACGACGACAAAGCCACTCTTCATGCCGCAAGAAAATGGACGCAAAGGTACTAGGGACAAAGTTCCAAGACTTCGATGGAATCCTTGGCAGAAGCACGTCAAATCCACGTCAGTATCTACAATAATTGCTAGCTGTGGGTCACAGCTCCCATAGGGAAGAAGCTATGTAACATAGTATTTATTAATTTTATTCATGTAACATAGTATTTCTCAATTTTATTATTTTTTATTTAACAGAGTGGTCATTTTTATGTTTTATATCTTGCGACTCTGTAAATTTCCCTCGTGGCTTATCTTTTGTTTACCTTTGATAGTTTGTCCTTCCCTGAAATAAATTTTGTTTCCTCCTGAAGTTTTTGTCCTTCCTAATTTTTCACGTGGCAATATGTTAGGAGATAAAATCTTGCTCTAGAATCTAATTCTGACTTTTTCTGTTAGAAACTCTCTCAAGAAGTCAAACTGATTTACGTCTGCTCATACTTTTCTCACAATAATTTATTCTACAGCGGTTTTCCCTTCGAAACATATTCAGCAAAACTTGTTAATGTCCTTACAACAATAATCTGGCTTAAACTATTGCATTCTGGTTTTACAGTGTGGCATCTCTCTGGCTCCATATAACTGAGCACTCTAGATTTTGCACTAAATGTAGCCAAAAAAAGAAAAAGAAAATCACAAAGTGTCCTTATAAGAAGAAGCGGCCTGTCTTACTTTAACACAAGAAAAAGTTGAATTTCTTCTAATTTGATACGAGACAAAAATATTGTCAAATTTATCCATGACTTCAATTTAGGGAGTTAACGATCAGTTTACAGTCGCATGAACAAGCCGTGTTCTTTCAATATCAACACCTGACCCTTATCTTTTAGTTTTTCTATTGTTTTTTCCTGTGTTAAGCGTTTTTACGCAAATTTGGCCTTAATCGCCTATTTCTTGATTTCTAAAGAGGCCTCTGGGACCAAAAAATATTATTGGTCGCAGTGGTTACAGCGTACTCCTGGCTGACGAGCGCCAACAGCGCGAAACGCGTTCGTGGATGGCTTTTCTTGATTTATCAAGAAATTGGGTTGGCCAAATATCACGGAGCAAGCTAAATAAACGTTTAGGTTATTCTTGCTCCACAAGATGGCGCTCTGCCATCTAAAAAGCACATGTGCTCTTGGTCAGGAGATGCCTTCTTTATTTTTAATATATATAAATATTAAAATATGCCCTTTAATTAATATATAAATATATATTGTTTTTAAAATAGAGCAATCCATACTTAATTCCACTTTTGTGGTATGGAGGAACAAACCTCAGGACATCTACTGATCGATTGCCCAGCATTTCAAGATTATAGAATGAAGAATGAACTAGTTGTTTATGAACTTAACGATTTGATTTCCGATAAAAAATCATATTTAAAGTTGAATTCATTTTGTAAATACATTCTAATATTTCTACAAAATATGGATCTCTAATGTTTTCATGCGTTGAATAATGTAAATAAATTATGTAAATAAACTTTTCTCCTTGTTTGGCGCAAGTATCCCTTGCGGGATATAGCGCTTTGGAAATAAAATAATTGTAATTGTAATTGTAATACTTAATTCATTAGATAATAAAAGGCATATATTATGACACTATGCGACGCTGAGTTTGTGTATATAAAATTGTAATGCCTCGATAAAGGTTGGCGTTCAGCCAGCCGAAATATTGGCAAAATAAATATTTTATTAAATCCAATAAATGCCTTTTATTATCTAATAAATATATATATAAATGGAAATATTATGTATATATTTAGAATTTATTATATTTTATCTAGAAAATAAATTTTAAAAAACACTATATACTAGCTAAATATTTCCTCTTTGAGATTTTTATAAAATGTTTATTTCAAGAAAATTAACTTAAAATACCTTGAGTTTTTATTTTTTATAATATCCTTTTTTTCTGGTGGGTACGTTTCCTACTCGGAATGTTTTAAATATTTTGCAAGGTTGTAAGGAAAGGGTAAAATATCGATTTCAAGAAATGTAATCTCGCTTTATCCGTTAAAGTTGATAGGTTTCCTCGTAGAAAGAAAGCGAGAAAAAGAAAATGTCATTACTAAGAAGGATTGTGAAAAAGCAAAAGGAAAATTTCAAAGAAATAAAAATATTCGAGGAAAGGGTAAAATTTAACATTATTTTTATGAATCCAAAATTGGCTTCAGTTTTATTGTTGAGAAAAGCGCAACTTCCTATTGTTTATGGCCGAGGTTGATTTCAACTAGGCGAGACATAGTAGGGTCGTAATGTTCAATGTTTGGACTGGCAGCACTTTCATTAGGAGCTATTATTTATTTATTCAGAGAATAATTGATTTGTGAAAACAAATAAAGTATTATATTTTAATAATAAAAAATGAAAATAATTTTTGCGTTAAAATTGCTGATCAGACATAATGTGAAGTAAAAGTAAATTTTCCTGATAACAAATTCAGCATTTACAAATTATTCTTTGATTCAATTTTGGTCTATAAAAGGTTGGTTTATTGCTCGATAAAAGTAGCTTTATATGTTCTCCCCCAATAAAATACAACTGACGAAACTGCAGAAAGCGTTCATCACTAATATGAACTAAGACTTCCAAATACGGGTTGTAGGAATTTATTTAAAACTAAAACAGCGGCCTTATATTATTTCAATTCTTGAATGCAGATGGCGTGCTTATATCATACGATCATTTTAGATAGCAGAGCGCCATCTAGTGTAACAAAAATCTACTAAAATGCTTATGTGATCGGCTAAGGGATATGATTTTTTTTATATCAACACCTGACCAATTATCTTTTTTTTTTCACACACACGCACATATATGATAAATAGTAATATTGTTGCTTATGTGAGAGGTCAGTATTTGCCTTTTTTCGTTTTAAATATATTTATTCTATGTAACATCTAAATATCTATATATTCCAACCTTCTTTAAACGAAAAGTAGATGGCTTTTAGAGCGAAATTTGTGGAGCGATTCCAACATCTTATATTCCTTAATAAAGTGGCGCTCAATAACGTTTTTGTTGAATCAAAAATTGCATTATTTTTAATATACTAAGACAACTAAAATGATATCTGCGTGTATGAGAGATATAAAAGATAGATATATACTAGTAATTTAGTAACTAAAACACAAACGTAAATTTTTATTTGAATTGTCACAATTGATTAGAAGTGATAAATAATGAGTTATTTTGTCTAACTGCCAAATTTGCCAGCGTTAATAGAAAATTCCACAAACCAATCACCGCCGCTACCATGTAGCAAACTACAGGTTAGCCAAGCGCAACCAGGAAAGCAAGTAGCAGCTGTCAGGGGAAATATTTTGAGACCTGAAACCCTTCAAATTTAATGTGTATTCATTTCCTGGTGGAGCTGACCTTCGGCCTATCTTTGTCATTGGCGACACAATGCTTCAGATTGCTCCATTGTTTGGGCGTCCATCACTCTTCCTGCCGTTACCCATCCCGGCGTGACTCCCCCACTCGCCACTTCTGTTATATATATATACCCCCTCAGTGTCAATTCTGCTATATATGCCGCATCAAATATCCCCCTCAGTGTCAATTCTGTTATATATGCCGCATCAAATATCCCCCTCAGTGTCAATCCTGCTATATATGCCGCATCACATATCCCCTCTCAGTGTCAATTCTGTTTTATATGCCGCATCACATATCCCCCTCAGTGTCAATTTTGTTAAAAATGCTGCATCACATATCCTCCTCAGTGTCAATACTGTTATATATGTCGCATCACATATCCCTCTCAATGTCAATTCTGTTTTATATGCCGCATCACATATCCCTCTCAAAGTCGATTCTGTTATATATGCCGCATCACATATCGCCCTCCGTGTCAATTTTGTTATATATGCCGTATTACATATCCCCCTCAGTGTCAATTATGTTATATATTTCACATCACATATCCCTCTCAATGTCGATTCTGTTATATATGCCGCATCACATATTCCCCTCAGTGTCATTTATGTTATATATCCCGCATCACATATCCCCCTCAGTGTCAATTTTGTTATATATGCCGCATCACATATCCCCTCAATGTCAATTCTGTTATATATGCCGCATCACATATCCCCCTCGGTGTCAATTTTGTTATATATGCCGCTTCACATATCCCTCTCAATATCAATTCTGTTATATATGCCGCATCACATATCCCCCTAAGTGTCAATTTTGTTATATATGCCGCATCACATATCCCTCTCAATATCAATTCTGTTATATATGTCGCATCACATATCCCTTTCAATGTCAATTCTGTTATATATGCCGCAGCACATATCCCTCTCAAAGTCGATTCTGTTTTATATGCCGCATCACATATCCCCCTCCGTGTCGATTTTGTTATATATCCCGCATCACATATCCCCCTCAGTGTCAATTTTGTTATATATGCCGCATCACATATCCCCTCAATGTCAATTCTGTTATATATGCCGCATCACATATCCCCCTCGGTGTCAATTTTGTTATATATGCCGCTTCACATATCCCTCTCAATATCAATTCTGTTATATATGCCGCATCACATATCCCCCTAAGTGTCAATTTTGTTATATATGCCGCATCACATATCCCTCTCAATATCAATTCTGTTATATATGTCGCATCACATATCCCTTTCAATGTCAATTCTGTTATATATGCCGCATCACATATCCCCCTCGGTGTCAATTTTGTTATATATGCCGCTTCACATATCCCTCTCAATATCAATTCTGTTATATATGCCGCATCACATATCCCCCTAAGTGTCAATTTTGTTATATATGCCGCATCACATATCCCTCTCAATATCAATTCTGTTATATATGTCGCATCACATATCCCTTTCAATGTCAATTCTGTTATATATGCCGCAGCACATATCCCTCTCAAAGTCGATTCTGTTTTATATGCCGCATCACATATCCCCCTCCGTGTCGATTTTGTTATATATGCTGCATCACATATCCCCCTCAGTGTCAATTCTGTTTTATAGGCCGCATCACAATTCCCCCTCTGTGTCAATTCTGTTATATATGCCGCATTACATATTCCCCTCGGTGTCAATTCTGTTATATATGCCGCATCACATATCCCCCTCCGTGTCAATTTTGTTATATATGCTGCATCACATATCCTCCTCAGTGTCAATTCTGTTATATATGTCGCATCACATATCCCTCTCAATGTCAATTCTGTTATATATGCCGCATTACATATTCCCCTCGGTGTCAATTTTGTTATATATGCTGCATCACATATTCCCCTCAGTGTCAATTATGTTATATATCCCGCATCACATATCCCCCTCAGTGTCAATTTTGTTATATATGCCGCATCATATATCCCCCTCAATGTCAATTCTGTTATATATGCCGCATCACATATTCCCCTCAGTCTCAATTATTTTATATATCCCGCATCACATATCCCCCTTAGTGTCAATTTTGTTATATATGCCGCATCACATATCCCTCTCAATATCAATTCTGTTATATATGTCGCATCACATATCCCTCTCAATGTCAATTCTGTTATATATGCCGCAGCACATATCCCTCTCAAAGTCGATTCTGTTATATATGCCGCATCACATATCCCCCTCCGTGTCGATTTTGTTATATATGCTGCATCACATATCCCCCTCAGTGTCAATTCTGCTATATATGCCGCATCACATATCCCCTCTCAGTGTCAATTCTGTTTTATATGCCGCATCACATATCCCCTCAGTGTCAATTCTGTTATATATGCCGCATTACATATTCCCCTCGGTGTCAATTCTGTTATATATGCCGCATCACATATCCCCCTCCGTGTCAATTTTGTTATATATGCTGCATCACATATCCCCCTCAGTGTCAATTCTGTTATATATGCCGCATCACATATCCTCCTCAGTGTCAATTCTGTTATAGATCCCGCATCACATATCTCCCTCAGTTTGAATTCTGTTATTTATGCCGCATCACATATCCCCCTCAGTGTCAATTCTGTTATATTTGTCGCATCACATATCCCTCCCACATATGTATCGCGCATCCTATATTTTCCCCAGTGTCAATTCTGTTATATATATCGTGTCATATATCTACCTATACCTCATCAGTGTCAATTCTGTTAGTATTTGAACTTATCAATGTTGAAATAGTATTCCTCAATTATTAATAAAATAAAGTTTTCAAATTGATGAATTATTTTTCATCAAGTATTGCATTCAAAGGGCGAATATTTGGGTGCAGCACCTCTTTTTTTTTTTATATAATTTTTGTGAAAAACTGAATGCGCTGCAAAATGCCTACAACTGCAGCTTAAAATGTTTCGCCTTTTTTTTACAATTTGCGCCTTTCTTCAACTTTTTTCACTTTTAAAAATCAAAATTGTAAATATAAAACCCCAAAATATCTTTTAAAAAAAGATCATCTACATATATACCACACAATGTTTTGAAATATTGTAAAAATATTTATGAAATTTATGAATATATGATTTCCCTCTTTTTAACATCGAACATTGAAAACAGAATTATGTTTTGGTTACAAGGAAATGAGTGTGAATATCAAGGGTTTTCAAATAAATGTATTGCTTCTCGGCCTTTTGGCAAAGATCAAAGATTATATAGTAGGAGTGTATGTATATTATTATTATTATTTTTTGCTTATCCCTAGTACACCTGGTACAGGCCATGATAATCATGGTGGGTAGTTAGCGACTGCTTTTACTGTAAGCGCACCACATGTCTACACATGTGAAAAGCAGTTCGACTTTGCACTTACAAATGTGCCAGAGCCCCGTTTGGTTACTTGCACTCGCTGGTGGGGTTGGAATTTTGCAAGAATCGGGGGCCATTGGAGCATTTTTTTTTTTCAAACAGAAAAAAGTGTCCAATTAAAGATCTAATAAAAATAATGATAAAATGATTTTAGAAAAATTATTGTAGCGCTCCATATAAAATTAAAAGCAATAAAAACTGATTGAGTATTAGCACATATGTGTTCTGCTATCTGAACAATAAGATATCAATATTTTGAAGGAAGACTTGTGAGATATTGGCTATATGTGGTCTGACATTATTCTGCTGAAAAAAATAATTATTATTCTGCGCAAGAAATGATAACACAACAGTTTGCAACACATTTGAAATGTATAGATAAGCAGTTAATTGTGTCTTAAATAAACACTAAAGGGGTCCTACACTCATAGCTGACGCCACCCCACACCATGAAACTAGGGGTTCTTACTGTATGCCTTTCCTTCCTGATGGGATCTTTCTTGGGGCTTTCGTCTAACATGTATATTACCTTCATGAATCCCCAAACTTAAAATGGATTGAGCAGAAAAATAACAGAATTGCCCTATTGAGCCCAAAGAAGTCTCTCTTCACATTAGCTGAGTCTGTCGCTTTTGTGCCTGGTAAAAAAGTAGACTTTTATTTAAAAAACGGCGACGATTCTGCTTCGATAAGACGGTTATTAATGGTGTTCAGAAATGGTCCAGATTCATTCTGCACATGTAGCGCTGCTTGAATCGTTGGAACAGTTGTTGTCCTGTTTTCTATAACCTGCCTTTGAATCCTCATATCCTCTCTTTCTATTGTTACTCTAGGGCGACCTGAGCTAGGTTTTATTCAAATTTTATTTTCCTTTGACCATTGAGACCAAATCCTTACAACAGTTCTTTGATTGCAGCCTACTTTCATAGCAAAATTCTAGACCAAATTCCACCTTCTCTGAAGCCTATGATCTTTCTTCTTGTAAAATTATAAATCCGCTTATGTGACGCCCCTTTTTCTGCCTTGGAATTCTACCGATTAAATATGATCTTAGGAATTCGAAAAAAAAGACAAATTCAATTAAAGAGAGAGAGAGATACACTAGGAGACTATTTAAATAGCCTTTCAATAGTGAACAAGATTATTTCAAACACTTATTTTCTATTTACGGTTTCAGAAATTTGATCATTAATGGTCTTAGTAAGTATGCGAATTTCTGATAATATGTTAAAGTGTTTATAGGTAAGCAATTTTTGTGGCCAGTGAATTTTCCTTTTCTTTTATATTGTAAATTTGATGTTCCTGTGAAATTGTTGAGTGTTGAGAGAATAATATTTCTGTTTTCTGTAAAAAAGATATTATCTATATATCGATTCTAATTCTTTATTCCAAAGTTTTATTGGTTGCATACCCATTGCCTAATGTTTAGCATCACCGTTTCTGCAACAATATGGTATAGTGGACTGCCCATATAGGTTCCAAATTTCTGTCACTCTAGTAGACTCTAGTAATCTTTCTCAAGAGTGAATAAATATATTTATATATAAACACGATTTAAATAAGGTGATGACTGTTTCTATTTTTTTACTTGTCGTCAATTGATTTGATCTTTCTAAAAAATTATGAAATTTTCGGAGCATGAAGTCATAAGGTAAGGTCATCTACACGGACTCAATACCAAACGAAGTTATTCTATGTCCCGTGAAAAGTTTAATTTGATTTTGATTTTAAATATAATTCCGGGATACTCTTGATGGAATATTTTTGTTATTCTTTGAAAATATAAGGGTAAGAATATGAACCAAACATTTGACTGTTTCTATGGCTGCTGATAGGTAATAGGCTACTATCGGGCTCGATGATATATGTTGTTTATGCGTTCTGGGCAAACCGTATATGTAAGGAATACTTTTAGGTTTATTCGAAAAATATTTCATAATTTCCGTAGATACATTTTTCTTTTTTAAATGGAGTGTTTTGAGAGTTCTCCTTAAAATTTCTATGAATTTATTGTTGTGGATTTCCGTTGTATTCTCAAAATTTACAATCCTTCAGGATATCTGACATTTTCCTGTGGTAATCAGATTTACAAGAATTACATCCTTGTATCAAGGATAACGGGACCACCTCCTTTATCTGCCTTGTTAATGATTATATATATATATATATTTTTTTTTTTTCAATGAAATAATATATTCTTTTCTTTATGATTAATTATTTGTGTGGGTCGATATTATTTCCTGTAATGTGTTGGCTGCACAAGTAATTTTAATAGGGGTATCATTTTTAATTTAAATTGAGGATCGAATAAAGACGAATCTTATCAAACCAAAACAAAATCTATATCACACAGACAATAATTACACTTCTCCATATCCTAGTGACGTGAATATAATTGAAGACCCTGGTGAACTGATAAAAATTTATAAGGAGAAAAAAAAAAAGATGTGAAGAATAGAAGATAAAAACGCCTCAAATGACGACGGCGAAAGCTAATAGTTGACTTCATAAAGACTCTAATGTCAGGTGGTCGGTGTTGAAGGCCGTAGGTTGTTGTTGGAGTCCATATATTTTCATTAGAGCCGAGTTGCTTCATGACAGTTATTGTTCCCCCTTCCATTACGGCCGTCGTTTGAAGATGGGCCGGCACGCTAATTGAACAACTCTCTTGTTGCGGTTTCCTTTTCCATTGTTTTGACTCGGCTATACTTCTTCAATTACCTCCTGGAACATAGTCACACAGATAGGCACGGCGGTAGGATGATAACACTCAGCTACTTGTGACAATAACACAAAGATGATTTATAAATAAATAATATATGGGTACAATAATAAAAATATAATATTATGATGTATGATCATAAGTAATATTTTACAACGATATTTATATACGTATATAAGTAGTAAGATGTATTTAATAGAATAAACCTTTTCTTGCAATGAGTATCTTCTATTTTGCCTTTATAATAATCTAGCTTTGAGCTAAATAACTTTCAACGGTTTTGCTTCCCTACAATAATATTGTCGCGGAGATAAATAAAGCAAGGGCGAAAATATCAAATAATTAATTTATTATAAAGGGTATTTACCTTTTAGTTCACCAAAAATTTATATACAAGAGGTATTTATAGGGAGAGAGAGTCAGATAATATAACAACTTATCCCAAGGTAAAAATAATAATAACAAGAGTGTTCAGCCACCGAGGCGTCTCGTTTTCCTTATTTGCCGATAAGATTCCGAGAACCCCTCACACACCTGTGGTCGTCCCCCCCAGAGTCCAGTGATGAGTAACAGGTGTCCCATGGTCCTGTGGCTGGGGTTGCAGAGCTACTAGATAATATCATCAAGGTTGGCAAATAGGGTTTATAATGCAGACAAGAGAAGTTAGCTTTAAACTCCTAATTTCCCAGTCTCTTGGGGGCTTATTATAGGTAAATAGGCTCGTTGAACAGCTCAATCTCTGCAGATACCTTTTAAATGTAAATAGAAGCAATCGTTGGAAACTAATGTTTGTAATTAAATAAACAATATATATAATATAATTATTTTTACCTTTTCTAATAATTTTAATACTTTTAAAATATAGAGACATATTTGATTTTTATTTAATCTAGAGAGAGATAGTTAGTAAATATAAATTCTGTTTTTTTATGTATAATAATTAAAGCTTGCTGCGCACATCGAATTTTAAAATAATGTTTTCTTATATAATAAACGTTAAACAAAAAATATATTTCTATCCAAGCTCTTTATTTAGTATACCGCGCGTTTCTATAAGTCTTGTCTTTTTGCCTCTCTTTCTCTCTCTTGTTAGCCTCGTTAAAGGCTTGTTAAAATTTCAGAGTTTATAGAAGAAAAAATCAACAAAACTTTGTCATCGTATTTTGTCGTTGTTAAGGATGATGTAAGAATTTCTTTAAATCTCTTTCTCAATATCGTACCAATAGTATTTTTTGTTTCGAGCTTCAACTGGTGTCTGCAATGTTTTTAGTAATGGCATCTCTGTATTTATTCGTTTTATTTGAAACTGTTGAATGAAAATTAAGCTCAAAATATATATCAGGCGCTGTGTATATTTTCTGGTACAATACATTAAGGGGTCTCTTGAGCCGTTTAAAGGATTGCACAGGCTAACACGACCTGAAAGTATTTACATTCGTTGTTTCCCGAAAGCTCTTGGGCCTCTCTTATACTTCACACAATCCCGGCGGTCAACCTATGTATAGACACTAGACTGAGGATCTAGTAGAGGCATGGGCTCAAGGATGAATTATGATTTAAGTTAGTTTTGTCACAAAAAAAAAAAGGAGATGATATTATAATGATAGAAGAAGCTTCAAAAAGATTATTAGTAGTGCAGAGATGAATAAAAAAAAAACACGCGTTCGAACTTTCAAAAAATTTAATAAAATAAATTATTTTCGAAAAAATAATGAATATATATATAATCGATATATATATATGTGATAAAGAGTTGCTGTCGACTTATCTGTGATGAGATCCTGTCGACTCTCGCTATAAGCTGTGGTAACCGAGGGTCAAACCTGTAGTAACCGAGAGGGACAGTCAGGGCGTGGAGAGTTTTCCAGTACCTCTCTGCACTTTGGAAGACCTTTAACAGTTTTCACAGAGTACAGGCAGTCGTGGTCGAGGCAGAGTGGAAAGCTTGGGAATGTCCACACACACAAAACGAAGAGACACAGCTGTAATAGGAAAGTTCCATGAACAGATAGGAGTTGAGGTAAGCAAGATGGAGTTAGAAGAGATCTTACTGTTTTACATGGCGATCAGGTGGTCCTGGCTATAAGCGACAAGGGCTCGCGCCGACGGTGAAAGGGGTGACTGCTGACTAACTATGGTCGGCTAAAACCGAGGTGTTTATATACCATTCCCGAGGAGGGGGGTTGGAGATGTCTGAGAATGTGAACTTTGGACGTCTGCACCCTTTGACCTTGATGGCAACGACTGCCGAATTCCTTTAGAGTTGTCTCGATTGTAGACGTTTTTGAACTTTTCAATCTTGCTTTAACTCAGCTCTTAATCTACTACATAGTTTTATTTATTTGTCTTTAGTTTGTACAAAGTACATTACATATGGTGATGCAATGACACAGGTTAATCATACGTATAATTATTTATAGATGTGTTTCTATATACAACATGACAATCTTGTTATAAGTAATTATACAATATAGGGTTGTTGGTTTAAATTACCATATATATATATGAAAAAACAATAGAAAAAAATAAAAGATAAGTGGGTCAGGTGTTGATATTAATAATAAAGAAGGCATCTCCTGATCACGAGCACATGTGCTTTTTAGATGGCAGAGCGCAGTTTTAAGTGTATTTCGCGTGCAGTCAAATCTTCAACGATTTTAAAAAGTTTTTGTTTCGAAGGTTCAAAGCCCAATCCCTCCTGACCCATAAAAGCCAGAGTACACTTTTGTTTAAAAATTCTCTCTCTCTCTCTCTCTATTTATTGTTAATATATTAATTTATAATAATTCGTGGATGGCCTTTCTTGATTTATCAAGAAATTGGGTTGGCCAAATATCACGGAGCAAGCTAAATAAACGTTTTTATTTTTGCTCAACTAGATGGCGCTCTGCCATCTAAAAAGCACATGTGCTCGTGGTCAGGAGATGCCTTCTTTATTAATAATATATATATATATATAAATTTAAAAATTAATATATTAACAATAAATAGAGAGAGAGATTTTAAACAAAAGTGTACTCTGGCTTTTATGGGTCAGGAGGGATTGGGCTTTGAACCTTCGAAACAAAACCTTTTTAAAATCGTTGAAGATTTGACTGCACGCGAAATTCACTAAAAACTGCATAGTAGAGGAAGATGGCCGGGGATCCTACATGATTTCCTAAGGAGGTTGTTGAATAGATTTTCCCGACCTCTGATATCTTGAGAAGATCAATATCTTAACTGTCTAAGGGGCTCTGGAGCAGTTTTTACATAGAGTTATTCAAAATTTTAAGGCGTTGCTTGATTTCATGGGTGACAAGTATGGAATATTGTATTTACTGACAAAGTCGGGTCTATTAAAGAATGATTCGAAATTACCTTACAAAAGTGGTACGTAGTATTGGGTTTTTGAAAAGTTCTTTTCAATTTAGAATTTTTTTTTTTTTAAAACGAGCGGAAACGAGAAAAAATGTAAAATACTTCAAAAAAAAAAAAAAAAAAAACTGAAGGCGATCAAATAAATCAGTCAAACATTTTCCTAAGGTTCTTGCATGTTCTTTAAACCTGAAGAGAAAATAACGTGGTAGATTTAGAAAAGTTTGATCTGAGTGCAGTAGAAAATGATAGGAATCAGAGATACAGAAAAAATCTATGCACGGATTTAATTTTTCTCTGTGCGGTCTAGAAATAAGGTCTTGTACCTCGTTCAAAAAGAGCAGAGGCTTCAACTTGGAGGCCATTGCAAAATATGGACATCAGGATTGGAACTTCAAGATTGGTCACTATGTTGAAAGGAGAAAAACTGAAAACTTCTGTTCCGGAGAGGCGTTTGGAGCCGTTCCCCGTCCAATATACTAATTCTATAATTTTTCCAAGATCTATGAGCAATCTAAGCGTTTGTTAGAAAGTATAATAGGAAAATACAAACGTAAAGGTCGTGGAGCTGCTAAGGACACGGTTCAAGTCCGGCGACATAAAGGCTTATGTATTCAAAAGCAAGAGTCAGGTAGAAGCATTAAAACGTTTCAAGGAGAAGGATTTAAAAGGGAAAATATACATTTGACTAACAGGAGTGTCAGACCCAATACTGTTGTTCACTCACTGGCGGACGTCAAATTATAATATATAATAGAGACAGGGGAGTCTTGGAAGTGAGGGAGGCCACGTAATATCGTTCCAGTTATAAGGCTGAAGTAAGAGAGGTAAACAAATATAGACGTCACCTGGAGTCTTTAGATCTGATCGGAACGCGAGCTGTCCTTTCCTAATATTAGAAAAATATGTTCTGCTTTGAAAGGTGGAGGTATTATTTTATGTGAAATTTCTGACTCATGCTGAGATTCAAATGAAGTGAACATAAATTATTTACTTGTCTACTTAGCTTTTAGCTTTGCCGATAGCGACCCCGCGAGCTCTTGTTAATAATTAAATTTAAAACTGAATTTCACAACACGAATTTGTCGATTAAGATGATCGCAGGCCAAAAAGGCTTAACAAATATTCTTACCCATCTTTTTTAGAGTATATTGAATAATACGCTATTTTAATCTATTTACTTATATTTTATGCACGAGATTGACGTTAAACCTTTACCATTCAGAAACACTCTCTAGGTATAAGGTTGAGTTTTTTTATCTACTATTCTGTGTTTCCGCAACACTATTTATTTACAAGGTTGAAATGATGCATTTTGCATTAAAATTTTCAGTAACACTATTGTGTATGAGGTTGAAGTAAGGCATCTACCATTATATGTTTCAGTAACACTCTGTATGTACGAGTTTGAGTAAATCATCTACCATTATGTGTTTCAGAAACAATCTGAAAGTACGAGTTTGAGTAATGCATCTACTATCATGTGTTTTAGTAACACTCTGTTTGTACGAGTTTCAGTAATGCATCTATCATTATGTGTGTCAGTAACACTCTGTATGTACGAGGTTGAAGTAATGCATATACCATTCAGTGTTTCAGTAATACTCTGTATGTACGAGGTTTAAGTAATGCATCTACCAATCTGTGTTCCAGTTTACATCCGAATCATCCTACTGAACACGGAAATGGATCCCCACGGCGACGCAGTCGACGTATTCCTCGTGGTGAGTACGTAGTCCGCACCAGCTTTTGTAGTAGGCGTTGTTTTATAAATTTCCTAGAGAATACTACAACTACAAAGATAATTATTTTTGTAAAATATTTTTTTTTTCGCAAATTTATATTCATAAAATATTTGAAAAGATATATACTTTATATAAATATAATCAAATACATCCCTATGGTATTGTCAAACGATAAGCCCTAGAAATGAAGCTCTGAGAGGACAGGAATACTTATAGCATCTATGTATGTTAGTAGAGGAGAACTAAATAGATTTGAATATAAAATAGCAGTTTTATACAGAACGTCCGATTAAACATTAGTTGAACCACTAGTAAATTCCTGATGGTTAATTGTTACAAATACGTATATGTATTAGTAACAACTTTTTATTGATAACATATTAAAATATGGAAAATTTCCCGGGAGGAAATTGACCATAGAAGCACAGGGCGCCTCTCCCGTCAAAAATGTTGTCACCGACCCGAGGCCGCTAGTTGCGACGACGGTCAATAGATGGCGTCAGCTTTTGACGTTTATTTTGACGGGAGAGGCGCCCTGTGCTTCTATATTAAAATGTATATTTGGCAAATATTCACTTCGAAAAATATAATTTAACATTTATTCGTTTAATATTCAGGTTTAAAACATCTTTGTTTTATATTTCAGGAAATTTATCAAACTTTCAAACCAAGTTTGAATGGCCAAAAGGGTGTGAGTGTGTGTTGATTAATATTTTCTTATTTTCCATTATAAAAGTTCTCTTACTAATCATTAAAGCTTCACCCACATAGTTGCGCGCCTACTTTAAGAAGTGAATATAAAACGATGTTACAACAATATTTGAATGAAGCCCCCCAGAAATATGATTAAAGCTACCTATATTACAGGGGTGGTTCGCAAACGTGATCCCAAAACGGGAAACAAAAATGCATCATTTCTTCGCTCAATTTTGTTGATAAAACAGATTCTATAAAACACTCAAGGACAAACCTTAAGGAGGTTGTACCTTTGAGCATGTATACCTCAGGATTAAGACAATAACTCTGAAAGATATTTTATACACAGTGGCCTTTATTGAAGATACACGATGTAAACAAGTGTGAGCAAAATTACTTCTATCTCCTTTAAAAATAAACTTGCTTTGAAGACTTCTTTAAGTTTTGTCTATGAGTATATTTTTATTCTCTTTGACGCTGAAATAGCATAATTCTGGACGTGTCACACAAGGCTTTGTACTCATCTTTTACCTTAGAAATGAAGTTTGAAACTTGAAAATACATAAATCTCTAACACACCACACTTTTAGAATTATATAGTCATAAAATAACACTTAACAAGGTATTTCGTTCATTATGGTATAATGAATATATTGTTCCCCCAAATATCAATATACCTTAATTAACTAAATAAAGTGTGTGTTAACTGTTGTTTTCTATAAAAATATTCAAGAAACAAATTTTGCTTTTGTAGAAATGCTCAAATATCTAATTGATTACACCTCCTTAACGTGCGACTGAGAATTTCTGAAGTCTTGCGCTCTCTATTAGAATAAATACCAATTGAAACGATAGCCGACGCTAGCCATCGCCAACGTTCAATTGAGCGAACAAAACATTAGTTTCACCAAAGAGCTCTTAATTATAATTAAGGTTCATAAAGAGAAGTGAGTGTCTGTTTGACACCGAAGTGGCTTGTGGCAGAACTCGAATGGATTCATCATGAAGCGATGGGTGTCGGTCTACCCCAACCTGGGTAAGTCCAGCTGCCAGGCTACACTGCACTCCTTGGTATGCACTTCTTGGTATGGAATCCTTGGTATGCACACTTTGTTATGTACTCCTTTGTATTGACTCCTTGGTATGGTCGTTTTGGTAAGACCGCCTAAGTACTTATGTGCTTCTTCCCTTATTTCCTCCTTGTATAGACGCCTTGATAGGGAGAGACTCCTTGGTATGCACTACTTAGTATGAACTCCTTGGTATGAACAACCAAACTATATACTCTTTTTCATTGTAAATAGTAAATTTTATTTTAAAAAATATTTCTTAATATAAGCAATGAATCGCATAAATCGTGCATATATATGTATAGGAAGGCATACACGTGAAAAAGAATGGGGAGAGAGTCAAGAGAGTGTAAAAAAGGTCAGGTAGTGATAAGTAAAATTGGCATATCCTGATTGCTCAAATTAGCCTTTAGATAGCAGAGCTCCATCTAATGGAATAAATATCAACTAAACACCTTGATTTAGGCTTATTTCACTAGGTGACGCTCTTCTAACTAAAATACATATTTGAGCTGTAAGGTTTTGCTTATTATTTCTCTCAAAGAGAGAGAGAGAGAGAGAGAAGGGGGGGGGGGGACATACATTTATATTAAATATTTTAAAAAAACTTATCTCGAATTATTTTTTTTTAAAGTCAGTATTTTGGCAATGCTGTTCACCCATCTTTTTTATTCAACTATTCTAATCTTATCTTCTTTAAAATAAAGCAGGTTGGTGTGACATCACTTCTCGTGCATCACGTGGACGATAAGTTTATTAGAGTTGAATCTTAGAAGATGGGCAAACAACCTTGTCGAAATATTGACACATATGCTATATTTACTATTTATCCCAGATAGGCTTTCTAAAATTATTCAATGTATTTCAAATAGGGATTGTTCTATATTTAAAAAAATTCATATGTATGTGGGAAAATGGAATTTTTCCGTTTTAATATATAAAATTCATTAAAATAAATCATTTTGCTTATTACCTTTTTACCGAATACAGTTTCTCAGGTTTAAAATATATGCCATAACACCAGTCTTGTCTGGAATAGTTAAAGCTGATGTTGTGACATTATCTTCCATCAGAAACTATGTGTACAGGGAGAGGAGAGAGATGATGAACAAAATGCATTGGTTTGGTGCATTTTTAAACAGGAGAAATGTCATTTTCGGGCATGAATATCCTCCTTCAGTGAAATCACATGTATATGCATTAATGATCAATATATTGGTGATGGTGGTGTCTTGTCTATGGAACAGATCAGATCGGTCCTTGCACCCTGATCATAATACCTGCCAACTGAGGTGCCTTGTTCGTATGGATGTCCTCTTCTGGATTGATGTCTGCCATATAGAGGGCTGCATGATAAATATATTAATACAACAAAAATATTATTTTAATTGATATTCTGTGCTATACTTCTAGAGAAATTGTCTATAGGTCTTCATCCCAGGTATACTAGCCTGAAGTCTGTGAGGGGGTATAGGTATGGAGCAACAAGTTAGCAATAGAGAAAGAAAGGCGGTTTTACCAAAGTTTCACACCATACACCAACGTTCCTCTTTCCTCACGTGAAGAAACTCTGTGATGAGGTTAAATCCTTGAACCTGCGGCAAGGTTGCGTTAGAACCAAGTAGTGGACAAGTCGGCGACCTCTAACGACGGAATCTTTTTCCTTTAATGTGAAAGATTACAATCTGGCTTCGACCTAAAAACCGAATTTATTTCCAACTGAAAAATTGTACTTTTAATGATAATGGAGTAAAAAGGAGAATATTTCATAAAAAAAAAACGATGATTTATCACATCATAATAATCACGAAATTTTGAGAACGACAGTTTGTACAACCGATGAATGTAATATGGAAATATTGAGAGGGTTGGCTTATCAGAGATGAACTATTTTGGCGGCCAAGCCAATTCAATCTACCATACGGCCAAATCTATTGTATTGTCTGTTTTGATGATACTCTCTTCATTCTATCATGGATAAATTTATTAAGATTGAACTATTAAACACTATTATTTTTTATGAAGTATGAATTACTGAAAATTCTGAACTGCATATGAAAAATAATTGGAGAGGATTGGCTCATCAGTGGTTAACCTTCTTAGTGATTTTACCAATTTGATCCACCAGATCAATTATAAAAGCACAAATATTTATTCATTTTTTTTACAAATATCAAAGTACCTAGATGGGCACCTCTCCCATTAATTATGTATCAGATGATGCGTTATGCTTATCATCCTAGTAAAA
Organism: Cordylochernes scorpioides; assembly: GCA_030710605.1. Classification (NCBI taxonomy): domain Eukaryota; kingdom Metazoa; phylum Arthropoda; class Arachnida; order Pseudoscorpiones; family Chernetidae; genus Cordylochernes; species Cordylochernes scorpioides. The sequence continues at coordinate 111,996,621 of CP092886.1, read as the reverse complement.
AACTTTACTAGTGGTGGTATAGAATGAGCCACAACACCAGTTTTGAAAATTCAGACAAAAGGCCAACCTGTATATCATGGTGTCGGGCTATGATCCTCATCAGTAAAGGGGAGATTTCATAACATCTTAAGAGAAGGGTTATGAAATCGGTCGAATTTACCAAAACTTACTAGGGTAATTAACATGATGCATAATTAAATGGAGAGATGCCCATATAGGTGTACATCAATATATTCCTTCCTAAACTTTACCTGTAATTCTACTGACCTAAAAAAGTTTATGTCCATAGTTCACTTGAATACCATTTCTGAGATTCCACCCTCTATATAAGCAGAATCGTCCAATATAGTATTACAGCTCTGAGAAGCTGTCTGTTAGATTAAATTAACAAAACCGCAGGGAGGGTTCACCACTGATGAGCCAAGCCCTCCCAATATTTTTTCATCGCAGTAAGGACAGTAGAAGTTCGTTTTTTTTTTGTATGAAAGAAACATTCGTGCTTTATGTTGAATGCTTTATGCTTTTCTTCATTTTCTTTATGTTGAATTATCAAAGTAACTTTTCATAGTTGAGTGAAGCCTCATCGCCAAGAATGAACTTCCAAATGCAGGCAATATGAGCAGAATTACCAATGCGTGCGCAATAGCTGGAGCGACCTAGTGGATTAAGTGGGTGAATTCGCTGGGAAGGTTAACCACTGATGAACCAAGCCTTTCCAATTATTTCTTTCTTATATTCAGGTAACTAAATGTTGGAATTCCTCGTTCATTAAAAAAAAAATAAAGCACTAAACAATTCCATCTTCAACCTACAGAGTTTTCTATTTGTATGTTGCTAAAAAATATATAAATTTGTTAAATGAAATCACTAAAATATTTTCAGCATATTTATATTCAATGACAGAGGGTCGGTGGAAGCATGGTATAAACCGTTGGTTTTTGACCGCTACGACCCGGGTTCGATTCCCGCATTGGGCACTTTTTTCTGATTAATAACAAAATATGCTCCAATGGACCCCGATTCTTGCAAAAGTCCAACCCCACCAGCGAGTGCAAGTAACCAAACGGGGCTCTGGCACATTTGTAAGTGCAAATTCGAACTGCTTTTCACATGCGTAGTCATGTGGTGCACTTAGAGTAAAAGCAGTCGCCAACTTCTACCCACCATGATTATCATGACCTGCACCACGTGTACTAGGGATAAGCAAAAAAAAAAATTCAGTGAGGAATTATTTTGATATTATAGAAATTGTCAATATTTTTTAACTTTAACAACTTCAACTTAAAGAACAAGCATAAAATACATAAGCCTGCTAGGCTACATTATTTAAAGACAACGCACAGCGCATATTGCAATAAATATTTACACTCTCTTTTTCTAAATCACTAGGCGGAAGTTAATCGAAACACTCTGTCTAACTATATATCACGTATTTTATCATTTATATAACTATTATTATAACATTATTATAACTATATATCACGTTTTTTATAAAAAAAAACAATGCAAATAATTGCGTATAGGTATGTATATATATATATATATTAAAAATAAAAAGGCATATCCTGACCAAGAGCACATGTGCTTTTCAGAAGGCAGAGCGCCATCCGGTGGAACAGAAATCAACTATTCATTGATTTAGCCTGTTCCCTGATATTTGTCCAACCCAATTTCTTGATAAATCAAGAAAAGCCATCCACGAACGCGTTTCGCGCTGTTGGCGCTCGTCAGCGTGGGGTAGGCTGTACCACTGCGACCAAAAATATTTTTGGTCCCAGTGGCTTCTTGAGAAACCAATATATATATATCAAAATGTACAAAATATTCAACGCAATATTTTAACACTTTAGAGAAAGGGTTTATTCATCAAAAAAGCGCTTATTCGACAAGTGAATTATATTGTGCAAACATATTCCAAGAGGAGATATGGGAACCAAGTCGCAAGTGTTACATACGAAATAAATTTAGAACCAATCGTGGTTTGTTTTATCACTACCTTACAAAATGAAAATCATATATTACTACGTTTTATTTTGGGACTACGATTAGCTCATTAAAATTCAAATTACGTTCGACAGTTGCAATTGCAAAGGTTTTGAGTGTAAAATTTCAGCATGTTTGTGCATTTATCTGGTTTTAAACACTTACTTAATGTTGTATAAAGAGAAATACTATTTTTATGAGGCATCAAATCAAGAAAATATTATTCTAGTTTCATTTTATTTTTTAAAAAACGTATTTTAACTATTTATTCACATATGGGAAATATCAATTCACCATTAGGAACATATATGGCTTGATTATTTTTCTTTATTTTGACTTTTGTTGGGAGCTCAAGCTCTTAATTGAATGTGTTATTAACTATGATAAGATAACGAACATAGCGCCAGATGGAAAAACAAAGAATAACAAAAAATATATTATAATATGATGCATTAGGATTCAATATTTTATGTTTCAAGTATGATATTTTTTTTACTGCGATCAATAAACGATCGTTATTATTTTGAGGTAGAGGGTTTCTATCGAAGGCTTGTGTAAATCTATTTTGGATTAAAACCCCTTACAACCCTAAAATCATATTTACGTTTGAATGTAGGAAATTTCAAGAAAAAGTTATAAAAGAAATGACACTTTTCGCAATAAGTCTGCCCGTTGATGAGGGAGACCTCGAAAACTGGTGCTTTTGCTCAATAAACAAATTTATGGAGAAAGAATTTTTTATTTAATATTTGTTGTGTGGGGAAATGGAAAGACTAGAAAATGTGTGGCTGCGCAGGTTTCATCTCGCTCCGCTTCACCCTCCCGTACGACTACCCGAAGGGCTGGTGGACGGTGCGCGTCGTGGCGCTGGGGCAGGTGGAGGAGAAGAAGATCCTGCTGGAGCGCTGGTTCACCAACAGGTGCGTCGTTCTCTGGAGGATCTAATTACTCCCTTCTCTTTCATTCTATACACGCTAAGATGGTTGTACTAATGATTTTAGAGCGCATTTACAACAAAAATAATGCGTTGTTACCACTTTTCAAATATATATTTTCAAAAATTGAAATTTTTAAAAGAAATTTCCTGCTAAACAGAAATTTACACAGAGACGACAAAAGGGCATGAATTTGCCATCTTTACATCGTAGGTGGAGGAGGAGTCTCATTTCCTTCCGATGTTTCCGATGTTGGAGAATGTCTCTAAAAGCGAATAGACAGACACGCTATCAGATCAACGACTCATGGGTGTGGAAGGCAAACTGCCGCATTATTTTTCTCGCGAAAATACCAATGAATGCTCACCAGCCTTGGAAGTATGGGAGACCAATGCAACGCGTTACCGTCATTTTAAAATGATGAGAATGGATCAAATGTGAGGAATTACACTAGTCTTAGCATTTATTCTCCTGATATTAAATAAACGGTTAATGGAAATGCCTTTTTTAACATGTATTGATATACACTGGTGGCCAAAAGTTAAGTTACAATTGGTATTTCATTACTAATTTAAAATTATATAGATTTGATTTTATAAAACATATATATATTTTTTTTCCGAAACATTTTGTGTTTTTTCTTTTTATATTGTAAATATTCTATAATTCTTTACAAGGTTGTTAATCAATTCAACGGAAATAGATTATATTATTTTCGGAGAGCAGTCTTGAGCTCATCAAGGCTTCTGGAGAGGGACAACGACAGTCTACTTGTCTCCCAAGGGCATCCCAGTCCATTTTCTTTTAATTTCAGGGTCTTAAAGATACTGAGTCACCAGGTTCGCTCTGTGGGAACGAGTGTTATCGCCCATTAACATAAAATCTGTACCTTTTGTGTGAGCCAACGGAAGAACATATTGCTCTAGGATCTCATCACGATTTCTTTGACCAGTCAGGAAACCTCCTTCAAACACACGCAGATCGGTTTCGCCATTTAGAGAGATGCCTGACCACACCATCACACTGCCACCACCAAAGTTGTCTTTATCTCTTACATTGATGGGCTATATCGTGTCCCAACCTCTCTCCATATCTTGTATGGTCGAGAATCACTCTGGAGAATACATCGGGGATTCATCTGTGTAAAGAACTTTTCTCCAGTCGTTGTTTGTCCAGTCTTGATGCTGACGACTCCAATTCACACGTGTCCTTTTTGTAACGGTGATAATGGGATGCATACAACTGGGCATTTTGCAATAACACCAACAGTATTAAGCCTTCTGGACACAGTTTGAGCAAAGGTTTTCTTCTAGTGACCGATTCAATCTCAGAAACAAGCATCCTGAGTGATACCCCTCTAGTGCGTTTGGACGCTATTGCCAAATATCTGATATCTTGTGGTGTTGTGACTTTTGGACGTCCTACAACAGGTCTTCTGGAGATATCCTCTGTATCTTGAAACTGTTTCCAGAGGCGTAAGATCGCCATTTTTGAAACATTTATACTCCTTGCTGCATCAGCTTGGCTTAATCCCATTTCCATCCATCCAATAGCACGCCACCTAAAATAATTAGCTAAACGATGCCTAGAAGCCATTGAAGTGAAAAAGAATAAAAATTGATTTAAAAAAACGATTCAAAAATGTTCAGACAACAAAAATCAGGGGAGTCAGGCAAGAGACCTAGCCAGAGAAACAACAAATGTTTGAATAGCCGTATCTAATTTGCATATCGGAATAACTTTGCATAATATCTTACGCATCATGTCATTTCAAATACCTTAAAGCTATTTTGTGCTTTTAAATGCCTTATTTTAAAGTTATGGAGTAAATACCAGGTGTAACTCAATTTTTGGCCATCAGTGTATTTTTAACAGCTGCAAGTAATGGATATATAATAGAACAAATTTCATATATAAACACTGCGTGACATTGAAAATGGAAGAGCAGTAAAGAGATGCCAGAAAGTGAAAAAATTTGGAAAACAGAGAGAAGAAGGAACGAGCAATAAGTGATCTTTATTTCAAAATGATAGTAATAATACAGAGCGAAAATGGCGTCAGCTCAGTAGCAGGTAGGACCACCGCGGAAGGCGATGCACGCAGCAGCACGTCTAGGTAGAGGGTCAGACTACGGATGGCTCTCCATTCTCTTTCAACCATTTGCCATAGTTCGACTTCTGGACGCGGCTGAGGCAAGACATGCAAACGGCGTCTAATAATGTTAGACATATTAGATTGGTGAGAGGTCAGGAGAGTATAGGAAGCATATGTACATATGTAGAAAAACTCAGCATGTGATGCGTACCGACCGAACTCCGTTGGAAATATTTCTCTATTTTATATATAATATATACAAAATTTATAATTAAATATATATTCTAAAACTGACCTCTTATATTTTAAATTTGTTGATAACAAATATTTATAGCTTTAAACTTTTCTTATAATAGTATTAATATTACTGTGCAGAATTAGATTTTGCTATTCCGAAATAACGTCCAACCTATATTTAATATTTAAAATCTGTAACTAACAATTTATTATATTTTACATAATATTTTCTTAAATAATTGTAATATATATATATGAAGAGATATAATATCATTTTCTTATATGTAACAATGTACCGCATATTTTTGCTTATTTTATTTTCAATAAGCGTGTTATTTCTATAGGTTTATATTTGTTCTGAAATATTTTGCAAATTTTATAACAGACATTTTTGAAACTAATATATATGGCAACGTCAGCTCTTGATTGGAAACTCTCTCTCTCCTTTATATATTTACCGTGAATGATTAAACGAGGGCAGATGATGGAAGTGTGATTAGTCACAGAGCCTGTCACCTTTATGTGATCATGGACACCACGAAATGCCTAATATCGAGAGAACCTATATTTAGTCACATTCTAGAAAAGCTGCTAAATATTTACAATTCCTATATAATGCACTTTTAAAACCACTTCTTTATAAGGTTGCAGATGAGAGACTGTTTTTATGGCAATAATAATATTATTATTTATATAATCTTCTATTAGAGCTATATCTCCCTATATCTCTCGATCGCAGAGGTCTATTTACCTCTCAACACACACAATATGTCATATAAGAATTCATTGAATAACCTTCTCTCTCTATGTTGCGACCTGTGGCGACCAAATAAATATATCCTGACACAATATATACAGTCAAAAAATGATTTATTCCATTCAGTGTTTGTAAGAGAAAAATAAGGAAAAGGATGCAGGTCGAAATATATCAAAGTTGAAATGTAATATTTTTATGATAAATATATTTCATTTGAAATATAAATAAATATATATATATTTGTTTGAAAATAGAGCAATCCATATATTACAATATTTAAAAATGCCTATTTTGGATCATAAAGTTTTTATTTCCGATATTTCGTGTGGCAACTCGCCAAACTTCTTCGGGGAACAAGATTGTTTTGATAAGCTCGCGTATCAATTCACGAGTATGTACAACTGATATAAAATTTTAAAATATTTTTGTACATACTCGTGAATTGATACGCGAGCTTATCAAAACAATCTTGTTCCCCGAAGAAGTTTGGCGAGTTGCCACACGAAATATCGGAAATAAAAACTTTATGATCCAAAATAGGCATTTTTAAATATATATATTTTTATAACATGAATACGTATTTATTTACTCTGACGAAATGCACATATTTATTTTATCATTCTTGAAAATTTACCAATGAAAATTTACCTTAAATTATTTTGTTGATGTGTAGAGAGGTAAATATCTGACTAAGCCTTTTCATAAATTCCATCAAAGTAATTTTTAAAAACATCTTTGTTTTTTAGAGAAATTTTGGAAACATTAGATTGGAAATTTATTGTGTTTGACATCAAAAGACAAAGCGATATAGAAACAATGGAAACCGATGACATTTGTATTCAGGATGCAAAATATAGGCAACCTATTCTATCGTGAAGGTTGATTACAGTAAATTATTATTGTTTTGTAATATATTTGTTCAGTCTAAATAGTAGTCTGTATATATTCTTGTTTAAATAATATAGTTAGATATTTTAAAATTCGAACTGTTTATTAATAAATAAGCCATAATTCTTAAAAATCTATGATAGTACCATTTGGTCGTAGTAATAATTATTTAATTTATATTTCACATTATATAGATATTGGTCATGAGTTAATTTTAAACACAGATGTTAGGGTATGTGTGTGTTACATCAGAATCAAAAATATATAAAAACTATGCTATATGGCCGTACTAGTGGATGATCCGTAGGTTCGACGTGAACGTGGGCCTCCCCCCGGTGCTTCTGGACTCGGAGCCGCGACTTGAGGGCTCCGTCATCGCAAACTACACCAACGTGGCCTCCGTCTCCGGCAACGCAACCATCCGCGCCTTCGTCCGATCACGAGCCATGAAGGAATGGGACCGACGTTTCTATCTGGAGCACGTGGTTCTACGAGTATGTCCGAAAATGAATCCTTTATGATTTTTCAATAAATAATCGTGTTTTTAGTTTTCGGGGTATCACGAGTACAGCTTCGCGATGGAGGACCTAGCCCGTCTCTGCAGCCCAACTCCGATTTACAAATGCAACGTGCTGGTGGAAGTGGATGTCGGGGAGCGGTTCTTCGACATCGTGGTGCGCGGCTACTCCCAGACCAGGATCATCCGAGCCGCGGTGTCCCTGCAGTTCGTGGGGCCGAATCCGCAGGTGTTCCGACCTGGCCTGCCCTACCGCGCCCAGGTAGGTTGGAAAATGTTGCCTTCATTATCTTTTAATGTGATTTCACGTCTGTTTCGAGGTTATAATTTATAAAAACATTCCAACCAACCCGTCAATATAGCGACACGGTTCTGTTTTTAAATTCTGGGCTAGAGAGAGTTTCAAGCAGCAGGTTCTTGCGGAGTTATCCTTTAATGAATGTCAAAATAAATATTTGAAAAATGTTAGAAAGAAAATCAGGCAGAGAGAAATTAAGGCGTTTCGTATATATATTTGATATCAATATTTCCCACCTGTACGAACTCTATCATTTTGTGAGTAGTTGAACAATGCTGAGCTATCAGTTATAAAAATTCCAAAATACCAAACACAGGATATTGACACGTTTATCTATGCCTCCAGCTGGCGGTGTCCTACGACGACCTATTGCCACTGGCGCCCGAGAAGCTGGCCGGGGCTCGAGTGACGGTGGAGGCCGCCGGGAGCATGCCCGTGGTCGTGGAGCCGGACAGCTCGGGCGTGGCAGAGATCGAGGTGGAGACGTCGTCGGCTGCTGTTCAGCGCCTGGTGCTGCGGGTATGTCCGTCCCCTTCCTGAGTATTTGGAGACCCATAGAGAGAGCTTATTCAGCGCCTGTTATAGTCAATGATCAATTTTAGTTTAATTGTTTATATATATGCGGAATCGTCACTTTTATTGCACATATATTTCAATTATAAAGACATATATTGGGTCAAAAAATTATTTATTTACCAATATTTCAGTTGGCTGAATACCAACTTTTTCAAAATGTAACAACATATTTATGTCAAAAACAAACTCAGCGCCACATAACGTCATCCAACTGTTGATTATATATATATATTATTCTAAAATAATTTTAAAAGGAACAACTAGTTATTTGTAAAATACTATGTTTAATGGATTTTCCAATATATATCTCTATAAATTAATTTGTTTATAAAAGAGAATAAAACTACTTTTGAAAGTAAGGCAAAAAATTAATGTTAAGAATTAATTAAGAGCAATTTATTTATTATTCTAATATGGACAATATTATCTCCTGCTCATAAGATTTCTCATGTTCAGAACATAACCCTCATTTCGCTTCATTCTCCACTTCGGCGTACGACCTAATACACGTACTTTCAACGCTTCTTTTAAAATCCAAAGACAAGGAGGTGGCTTGAGGAAAGGACTCGAATGCATGGAGCAGGTAGATCTGAATTTCCACAGTCATCCAACGATGTATCGTCTCAAACACCTCGGCGGTACGAAGATGGGCGTTAACATCAGAAAGCATTCGTGGCAACAACCACGGAGATGCTGTAGGGCTTATATGTACCGCTATGCGTTTTTTGTAGTTTCACGGTAAACAAATGAATTGCTGATGTATTTTATAATTAAAGAACACAGTTCCAAACATCTTCAGGGAAGATAAGAATATTATATTATTATTTATTATAATATTTTGTAATAATATTATTTATTATAATAAGAATATATAATAAATATCTTCGCCGCTTCTTCACTTGATAGCAGCCACTGTTTGTTAGGTCTTCTGGTTTGGAAAAAAAAGTGTCTAATGAAATACCCTGTGACATGCTTTTCTAACGATATGCGATTTTCAGACAACGAAGTATTTCTGGAACTTTGACGGTCTCTGAAACAAAGAAGCCTATTGCAGATCTTAGTTTTCGGTTGGACACCTTATTGCTAGAATTAACTGAGTGTCACTCGCGAACACAGCATGCTGCAGGTGATTAATTTAGCTTATTTCTTTGGCAAAATATATTCCTTTTTTAAAATTCACCCCGAAATTTCTTCTTGTGTGTGATATATACAGCTTATATATATTTATTCAAATAAAGTACCTCAATTTAAAATGCATTAAATCGGTGTATTTCAAAGGGAGATTTGCCCCTTTTTGCGCAAAGAGAGTAAAATTCCATCCTTCCGAAAATTATATTACTTTGTATATTCTTATTTCTATAGATATGTTGTTACGGTCGTGCCAACGTATTTTTATGGGATTTCTACAACCGCAGTGCGAAATGCGCATATGAAAAAATCACACCAAACCTATATAAAAAAACAAAAAAATATATATGTAAATTTAACAAAGTCTATATAAAAAATAGAAAAAACGTAAACAATATGAATTGAATGCTCAACTAATTCAGAACTTCTGAAGTTGCTGTATAAGGTCTACCAGCCCACCTTGAGCCTGTAATGCGTAAGTTTCACATTATAGATGACATTGCTGATAGTTGTCACAGGACTGCCTTTAAAACCTCATTGGCCTAGTTTCTAGGTGAATCTTCCCTGTCCTTTCCAAAAATAATCGGTATGACCCAGAATATCAATGAACTTTGTCGAAGCTAAAATAAAGCTTCTACCTTTGAAGAATTTTTAACCGAGCTCATAGAAAATTAAAACTTGAGGCATCGGTGAATTTTGATTCTACCTCTCACCACCATATACGTTTAAATATCTCTTTTTTTAATTTTTAGTTTTTTATATTTTATACCTCTATATACTTTGAATGTTTTAATGTGTGTTTCGATTTAAAAAACTATCATTTAGATATATTACAAGTAAATATTTATAAATAAGGCTTAATATCGATAGCACATGTATGCAAAATCTTTTTCAACTGTATGCGATAGGTTTGTTGAATTTTATGCATTTTAGGGTGCTGATTTAAAGGTTACCTCCACTCCATTCCAACAGGCACAACCCTTTTGAAAAATATGGAGATTATATATTAAAAAATAACTACGATGCAGAAAAAGATATATTTCAATTACCTATGCATACCTTTTCTTATAATTTGGAAAAGAAACAAACAAAAAAACTATATTCTCTCTCTGTCCATCAAGATATATTGATCATAATATTATGATGCATTAGCGCGCCATCTGTTATGAAAATCCGAAACTATTATAGACACGTATGATTATTTAAAAAATAAAACAATTTCTACTGTCTTTACTGTAATGTAAAAATTAATGGGAGGGCCTGGCTTATCAGTAATGAACCCTCCAATTATTTTTCCATTGCAGTAAGGGCAGTAGAAATTATTTTATTTTTAAAAGAATCATACGCCTCTATGATAATTTCGTATTGATCATTATAATTTTCCCCTTTTTCTGTGAAACCTTTTTTTCTCATTGACGCTTCTCGGAGAGAACAAGCAATCGGTTTTCCTCTTGATTCCTGCCTGAGTCCAACAGTAACCAATCAGCATGTTGACGACGTCCCATCATCTTGGGTGTCGTCTCTCGATATCACGGACATCCTGTTGGGATCTTACAGCTCGTTCTTTACTTTACACACTCCTCAAATTTCAGTAAAACATTTAATATGAGAATGTAGGAAATGATCTCCCAAGCTCACCTTGAGCATCCTACGCTGTCAAAATGCGCTGTACACTGTTTTATATAGAGGCTTTACTAGTGCACTTCTAATATCACTTAAAGAGTCCCACGTTTCTTTGTCCTCCATTGTTTCTGAAAAGGGGGAATCGGAGAACAGTTTTCGTATGCAGGGACAGGTAAATGATCTATCTCTCAACTTGGCTTCTGTTTTGAGAAATTTAAGGAAACATATCTGAGGTAACCCCCATCTTTAGACACTTATTTAAGGAATTGATTCATATTACCTAATGTTATATAAAATATATGGTAATAAAACCTTTTCTTAGGTACACCCAAGGTTACCATTGTGAAGGTTTCTCCGGATAGTAAGGCTTTTCAAATTGGCCAGTCAGTTTGGGTTCATTAGAGGCTTGACTGTCATACAAACAGGAATCAGGAATATATTTGTATAACCTGATTGCTGACCCGACAACATGGTTAACATTTCAAAATCTCAGCACATACTAATATACATTCTCATTATAGTTGTTAGTAATCTAGAAATATAGACAAATAATTACGTTTCTCTTCCGATTCCACCGAATGTTTTGAAGGAAGCGATGCAAATATTTTACCATTATGAACAAAACTGTTTTTGGGGCTTATTTTAGAAGGTTCTATAGATAGGCACTTCTCAGATGGATCATATCTAGATCAGATCACTTTATTATCCCTTGACTATTTTTACAAAAAACGAAAGTTATCTATTTGTGGGGAAAAACTAAGTTAATTCAGTCTTTTGGTGCCTGTCCTATGAGGATTAAATTCCAGGTGCCAGCAGCTCTAACTATATTACTTATATTGTTCCGAGAAAATTATTATGGTCGTCCATCAGTAGAAATTACTGAGCCACATGGCGCTGATGAGGAAAATGTCTCCCCCTTCTTAGAATCACCCTTACATCCAAACCTGTAGGTGGAGTGGAACTTGTTTTCCCTTATTATGAGGCACTGGACGAATACCCGAGCTATTGTCTGAGTCCCAAATATGTTATTTTTATTTTCAATATTAAAAGCTTTTCTCTTACATAAACCAAATTAAGATAGCAATCAATCGTGTGGCTTTGATATTTACGCCACATTATAGGGATGTCAAAATTGAATGATTTTTACATTAAGCTACAGACATAGATATTCCTCACATCTTTTACACATCTTGCCTCAGGAACCCATGATTTGTCTTGTTCCTCAAGTTTCAACTTAATTTAGGCAATATAAACTTTCTTCACAGCATCATTTAAATTTTGAGTATAAGAAAATTGCATATACTGTTTTAAAGATATCAAAACCTTGCGTAATAAGTTTGTTTATTACCAAAGCCGCGAGCTTTCGAGCCCTCGCGTGTTCTCGCTCTCATATTTAAATTTGATCGTTGAAGAGCGAGAGATCGAAAGCTCGCGGTTTTCTTCTTCGTCGCTTACTTTACACGGGTTTATCAAAAAAAAAACCTGTAGTAATGGAACTCTAAAAATATTTATTCTGGTTTCAGGGAATATAAAACTATCAGAAACGGTCTCGCAAACACTATTCACCTTTGGCTGCATACCTGTAAGAAATAAAAATGAACAGAAAACCAATTTCAAAATCGGAGAATTAATAATTAAGAAATTTAACGATTGAAATTTTATTTAGAGCTCCGAAATATAATATAATTGAAAGTGATAATTTGATCAAATGACAAATTCCAAAGAATATTATAGAAGTTATGATAGTTTGGTGAGATAAATTCACAGACAATATTACATAGCTTCCTATTCTAGAAGATGATATTTATCATACGAGTGCTTGAATAACACGATATTCCGAAGAAGCATCAATATTTTATTTTCCAAGGATTCTCTCAGCCATTACTGAAATCTACCGAGCTGGAAGCCATCAGTTGACGTAATGAATTGCAGTCTTGGATGTGAGAACATCCTCGGCCTTGACACGACCAATGGGTTCTTGAAGCAAGTAGTGAAAGGGAAAAGGCGAATGCGCAACCGACCGATATTCCTGATCAATTTTGCCATTTCTATCTGACTAAGACTCTAAAAAGAAATATGGTAATGAAAAAAAGTCCTTATAAAACTTATATGTCATAAGAGGGATATTTCAATTTTAAAATAACTTAAAACATTAAATTAGAAATGAAATAATGAACAAACATTCTCGAATATTAGATTACGTTTTCCCCGAAAATGAGAGGAGACCTTTTCGAAAATTTTAAAACCTTAACAATCTAACGCGAGAACCTTTTTGCCCAGGCTTTCTACGAGGACGCCGAGGACACGGCCAGGGCCACGCTGCAGCTGGTGCCGCAAAAAACCTACACGGGCAATCGCTACATCCACGTTACATCCAGCACCCGTGTGGCCAAGGTAGGTTGTTCTAGACTGGAAGTTATCCTTTTTACATCGACCTTTGGCTTTTCAACCACATTCATCGCACACAGCGGAGACATATTCAATATAAATTTAATTTATCAAATATATATAGGTATATAATCCATTTCTATATATCTTTCATATATAACTCGATCAATATATATTATATCAGTTCATATTAATGAATACCCCCAAATTATATATCCTTATATCTATAAAAATGAAATCCAAAATCGATGTTTGTTATCGCGTTGCGCAAAATCTACAGAAGCAATCATTATGAAATTTATTGATTGCTTTTCTTGATTTAACAAGAAATTGGGTTGGCCAAATATCACGGAGCAAGTTAAATAAACGTTTAGTTTATTTTTGCTCGAAGTATTAAAAATGATTACACAACAGTATAAAAATATTGCATGAGCAAATAAAGTCTATCAATTAAACCATGAGGACTTTTATTAATTCAATAACAAAATGAGGGAAAAAATTTACAACAGCACTCTATTTAAAATTCCCTCTTCCAATGTCTATACATTTATTCAGTTGTTTACGATGATTTCCGAAGCTGTTCGCGCACTTATCCACAGTAAGCCCGTACCAGCCTGCGTCAAAGCTATTTTAAACGAATCGGTAGAGATGTATCGTCGTCCTGAGATTTTTGCTCTATGATGCGCCACACAGAATATCCCATAAGTATGAGAAACGGCGAGTTTCGCCGCCAAACGTCTTGGTCCCCAAGGCCTGGAAAAAGGTCTTCGCAGACGGCGATTGTCGAATTGCCCGAATGCGCCAAGTTTTGCTGAAGCACTAATCTATCTGGCCAAAGTGCTGCGATGCACATGACTCGAAAATGTAGCAAAGAACAAGTTGCTGATAGGCGCCGACGTTGATTTTGACGTTTTGGTAGTTGGTGACTAGCGCCGTTTTACAAGAGGCGGAGTAACCGGCTCGGACGGAATCCAGGAAATGGCCGCGTCCTTGTAGTAACTGTCTTTTGATGTCCTTATTGAGCTGCTGGCGGCGTTGATGATGTTTCGGACGCTTAACTCGCCATTTTCGAGTTCCTTCGCCGTTTTACGATATCCAACATTAAATTCAACATACAGCCTTCGAGTGTTCTCTGGCCTTGTAACAGTGATTGGACAACAGCTTCGAGGACGGTTCCTTGTAAAGTGTCACTCATCGTATACGGACTTACACTTGAAATTACTCATTCGAACAATGTTAGCTATCTTCACTCCCGCCCTGTGACCTCTACGACAATCATACATTCGTTTTCACCAGCCATGACGTCAACAAATCTGAAAACAAACATATTGACATAATTAAGAAAGAAGGCATCTCTTGATCGTTCAACCAAAAGTTGCTGATGGTTGCATCATCTGTCGGAATAAATATTAACTGATTGTTGATTTTTTAATTATTCCCGAATTGGAAAAATTCCATTTCATGATTAATAAAAAGAAAACGAATCACATTCGCGTTTCGGGCTGTTGGTTCTCATCGGCGTGGTAAAAGCTGTACTGACACCAACCTTTTTGTTGTTTATTTACTTTCTGGTAGATATTTCATATACTTTCAAACTTTCTGATAGATATATTCCATATAAAATAACATAGAATACGAAATTCATAATAATCGTCCCTCGCCGTTTTAATTTTTACCCATTTGCATCAATTGTTCAATGGCGGGGTGCCAGAAATATTTATTTTTCTTCTTTTAATGCACCTTTTAATAAACACTTTTCTTTAAAATATTTTATTGATCAAAATTAATTTTCGTAATATTTTATCATAATAATTCTAAATTACAATTTTTCCATAGCCAAATGATTATTTTAGTTTACCAAAGATCGTAATTCCCTATCACCATGGCCTCCAAGAAATCTAACAATTGCACACTACACTGTTAGCAGGTTTAAGAATAAGTGTAAAAATGTCAGACTTCTACGTGTTTGAGAGTATATTAATAATTTATCTCGAGATTTGCGGAATGGAATATAGAAATTTTCCCAATCTGGCCCACCCCGACATCCCAGAAGTCAGAAAATTATTTAAATTGAGATAAAATATGGGATATAATATGAGATACAATTGAGATATTATATGGGCTGAGTGTGTGTGCGAAGTTCCAAATATCCACATAGTCAGGAAGTATATTAAAATTTGAACACAAGATTTGTCAACTGACAGACAGAACCAAGGACTGGAAGCAAGCTAAATTAAAGCTCTAACGTCAATATTCGACATTTTCCATTCCAGAGAGCCGCGTTACAAGGAAGTTGCAGCAGCTAAGTTCCTTATAGCTCTCTCTCCCTACATACCTGTCATAATTGATGATTTGAAGAGTTTTAAACAAACAAAACGTTTAGGTTTTAATATTCAATGCGATTCACATCTTCTCTCGATAACACGTACGTTTCCTTAGTTTTGTGAATGTCATTTTTACGTTTGTTATACAATTAAATCATGAGTGAATTTCTTCAACCTTCTTTATATTTCATCTCCAACATTTTTCGGCGATCCGCTGTCGCTCTTTGCTCAGTAGGCAAATCAAATACAGTTTTATTCGAATAGGGCGACAACAAAAGCAAATAAAGTTTTCCTTGAATAGGGCGACAACAAAAGCAAATGCAGTTTTCCTTGAATTGGGCGACAACAAAAGCAAATACAGTTTTCTTTGAATAGGGCGACAACAAAAGCAAAAACAGTTTTCCTTGAATTGGGCGACAACAAAAGCAAATACAGTTTTCTTTGAATAGGGCGACAACAAAAGCAAATACAGTTTTCCTTGAATAGGGCGACAACAAAAGCAAATACAGTTTTCTTTGAATAGGGCGACAACAAAAGCAAATACAGTTTTCTTTGAATAGGGCGACAACAAAAGCAAAAACAGTTTTCTTTGAATTGGGCGACAGCAAAAGCAAATACAGTTTTCTTTGAATAGGGCGACAACAAAAGCAAAAACAGTCCTCCTTGAATAGGGCGACAACAAAATCAAAAACAATTTTCCTTGAATAGGTAGCTAACAAAAGCAAGAACAACTTTCCTTGCATAAGGCGACAACAAAAGCAAAAACAGTGTTCCTTGAATAAGGCGACAACAAAACCAAATCGTTTTCCTTGAATAAGGCGCTAACAAAATAAAATAAAATAGGTTTCCTTGAATAGGGCGACTACAAAAGCAAATAAAATTTTCCTTGAATAAAGGCGAGTACAAAAGCAAATACAGTTTTCTTTGAATAAGGCGACTACAAAAGCAAATAAAGTTTTCCTTGAGAATAAGGCGACTACAAAAGCAAATAAATTTTTCCTTGAGAATAAGGCGACTACCAAAGCAAATACAGTTTTCCTTGAATAAGGCGACTACAAAAGCAAATACAGTTTTCCTTGAATAAGGCGACTACAAAAGCAAATACATATTTTTCTTGAAAAGAACGACAGCAGGTCGACGAAACCTTATAAAATATTTGAAAAAGAAAATTTGAAAAAAATTAATTTATAAAATTTAATAAATAATATATAAATAACAATAAACTTTAAATAGGTCAATTTATCAGTCAAAATAATCTTAATAAAACATAATGATATTGTCACAGTTTAAAATTATAATTTTATAAATCAATTAATACACTTTGTGAGTGATGTTTCCCTCACAACAAAACTAGAAACAAGAAATGAAAAATCAGTTACAGAATTTACATACCTTCCTTATATAACATTGAACATAAAAGTATTTACATATTTACTAATATAGACATTTGCTTTACATTTGATTACATTTGATTTACATAAAACCAATTTCGTGACAGATTTCCTTCCCCAGGAAAGGAGCGTCCCGATATTTTTTCTTCTTCTTTTTACTTACGAAATATAGAGAAAGTCCGTATATCTAAACGACATTGTTCTGTTGTCCAGGATCTTTGTAGGGCTTCAACCGTAAAACATGAACTACATCTTTGGACCTCCTTCTCCTGCTAGATTCGTCCACTGGCATTACTGCATAGTTAACGTCCGAAATCCTTTTAGTTATCTTGTATGGACCGAAATATTTTTTTAAAAAGCTTCTCCGATAAACCAACTTTACGCACGGGTGTGAAGATCCAGACCAGATCGCCGACGTTGCAATAGATAGGCCTATGTCTTGAATCGTACCGTCTTTTATCAATGTCCTGAGTTCTAAGGCTGTGTAAGCGGGCTAGCTGTCGGGCGTCTTCAGCGTCTATAATTAACTGGCTCAGATATTCGTAGTTTTCATAATCTGGCTGGTAGGGTAATAGAGTGTCCAGCATTGTTTCCGCCTCTCGTCCATGAACTAAATAGAACGGTGAAAATCCAGTGGTTTCTTGTTTAGCCGTATTATATGCGGAAGTGACGAACGGTAAAATAGAATCCCAATTTTTCTGCTCCACGTAAATTTACATCGATAAAATGTCTCCTAGTGTCTTATTTAATTTCTCGGTTAGTCCGTTGGTCTGTGCGTGATAGGCCGTTGTAAAGTGCTGCGACATTCCACACATCTTAGTTAGTTCGTTTAAGAGCTTCGATTGAAACGAGCGTCCTCGGTCCGTTATCATTTCTCTAGGAGCTCCGTGTTTGAGTATAATGTCGTTCAATATAAACTTGGCTATTTCCACAGCTCCTCCGGTCGGTAGTGCTTTCGTTATGGCGTACTTTGTGAGGTAATCAGTGCAAACGAACACCCAAAGGTTGCCATCTCTAGACAAAGGGAATCTACCCAACAAGTCTATACCTATTTTCTGGAAGGGAGTTGAGGAGGGCATTATGGGTTTAAGATTTCCAGGAGGTAGTTGAGGTGTGCTTTTGCGCCGTTAGCATTCTCTGCAATATCCGACATAATTTCGAACACTTCTGAAGAGACCTGGCCAATAAAATTGTCTGCGTATCCTATCATACGTTTTGGAAAACCCTAGATGTCCGGCTGTAGTTTGTCATGAAATGATCTAAGCACCTCCAAACGTAAGGACTTTGGAACCACTAACAACCAAGGTCGTCCTAAGGGATCATAATTTGTCTTTATAAACTATTTTATCCATAATGGCAAATCTCTTAAAATTCGGGTCATCACAGTTTTTCATTATCTTTGCCAATGAAGGATCTAGTTTTTGTTCCTTTTCTACATCAGTCAACATTGCCAGGGAAGGTATATCTTCTTCTGTTTCTTCCGAAGTGTCAGGTGATGGGCTTCTGGAAAGGCAATCGGCGTCCTTATGCTTGCGACCGTTTTTAGAGAAAACGGTGACCTCATATTCCTGAAGTCGCAGAGCCCTTCTTGCGAGACGTCCAGAAGAGTCTTTCAAATTTGCTAGCCAGCACAAGGAATGATGGTCAGTCACGATAGAAAAAGGGCGGCCAAACAGTTACGGTCGAAATTTGTTGATAGACCAAATTACGGCCAAACATTCCTTTTCAGTTGTTGTATAGTTTCTCTCGGCTTTGGATAGAGTTCGGGATGCATAGGTAATTGGTTTTTCACTCCCATCCTTTATTTGTACTAAAACAGAGCCGACACCATAGCCACTGGGATCGGTATGGACGTAGATTGGTGTAGTCTATTCAAAGTGACCTAAAACGGGTTCAGAAGTTAGAGCAGACTTCAGCTGGTTAAACGAAGCTTCCCGACTATCGGTCCATATGAATCTTTCCCCCTTCCTTAGTAGTTCGTTTAGCGGTACTTCTATGTTGGCAAAGCTCTTAATGAATCGGCGGTAGTAGGAGCAGAGACCCAAAAAGCTTCTGACTTCTGTTACATTCTCTGGTCTTGAAAAATTAATCACAGCTTCTACTTTATCCGGGTCAGGATAAATACCATCTCCATCAATTAAATGTCCCAGTACTTAAACTACATTTCTCCGAATTGAGTTTGAGACCCGCTTTTGAAAAGCAACTTAACACCATTTCCAGACGTTGTAGATGTTCGTCCATAGTTTTGGAAAATACTATGATGTCATCTAAGTAGCAGAGACAGATGGTCCACTTGAGTCCTCGTAGGAGATTATCCATAATTCGCTCAAAGGTCGCGGGGGGCGTTACACAAACCAAAGGGCATTACTTTAAACTCAAAGAGGCCATCAAGAGTCACAAAAGCAGTCTTCTGACGGTCGGTCTCATCAACCTCAATCTGCCAGTATCCCGATTTCAAATCCATTGTAGAGAATATGGAAGCTCCTCTCAACGAGTCCAAAGTGTCATCAATTCTGGGTAATGGGTATACGTCTTTCCTGGTTATTTTGTTTAATCGGCGGTAGTCCACTCAGAATCGTCAGGTTCCATCTTTTTTTTTAACTAAGACGACAGGAGATGACTAGGGACTATCCGATGGTTGTATTATTCCCAGTTTAAGCATATTGTCCACTTCTGTTCGAATAATGCTTCTTCCCTTGGTAATTCTCTATATGGGCGTTGCTTAATAGTGGCATGATCTCCTGTTTCGATGCGATGTTTAACTTTCAATGAGGTTGTTTTAAGGCTCGCTTTTTGATATTCAAAAACATCTGTGTACTTCCAAAGAATATCTAACAGTCTCACTCTATCTTCATCGGATATATCAGTGTCTATAAGGGTCACAAGTTTATTCAAGTCCTCAGTGCATATATTTTCATTCTTCTCAAAATCATCATTGCCTACATCTATGCAGCATAAATGACTGGTGTCTATGAGAAATATTTCAGCAACTTTCATCCCTGCAGGAATGTTCTTTGCAAAGTCACTCCCATTAGCCATCCAAACCTTTCTCCTTCCATGGTTGAGACTGACAACGGAGGCCGGAATAATTATTTATTCGTCCAAAGTAAGAGCTTTAGAGCAAGTAATCGCAACTTCTTGAACTCCCGTAATGTTGCTACAGACAACAGTTATTTGCTTGATTGAGTTGGGTGGAATAATGCTATCTTCTAAAGTGCGAAAGGTGTCTAATGGGCATAGTTATTCCTTCATAGGAGCTTCTTTTAAGTAAAGCTCATTTTCGGCACAATTAATTTCAGCTCGAGTTAATTTCAGAAAATCCCAACTAAGGATGACATTATGACTACACTCCGACAATACAATAAACTCGAATGGTTGAATGAGTTCATTCACGTTTATCCTTAGGACACATCGTCCTAGGGCCCTAACGCATTTGAAATTAGCTACCCTTATAATCGGCCCTCTGATAGATAACATATGAACTTTTATGAGACGACAGAAATCTTCGAAGATAACCGAATAATATGCTCCTGAATCCACCAAAGCCAGCACCTCAGTCCCTTTTATAGTGATCTTAACCGAATTGTTCTTCAATTTGGTTGCAATCGTCGATGGAGGATTTAATATTCGTGCGACCTTACCTCCTAAGCAGGTCGCCACAGTTCTAGTTTTCCTCCCTTTCTCTTGAGGATGAGGGCTGTTTACCCTAGCAGGTGTTGATGGCCTGCGTCCTGTACTTATCCCTCTCCCCGGATAGGGTGAGGCATTCCTAGGTTGGCGAGCTTGAGGAATCCTAGGCTCAATTTCGTCAATATTTGTCATATAGTCACCCAGTGTTTTTGGTCTCCTTGGTTCCCTCCTGGCACGGGCATCAGTAAAAACTTGCCTTTTCTCCCGACAATACCTGACGATGTGACCAGGTCTTCCACAATGGAAACATAATAGGCGATCGTCTGGAGTCCTCCATTGCTGAGAATTTGGCAGAACAGGGGGAGAAGAACATTCAGTTCTTTTGGATGGCTCATACGTCCTGAATGGTCTTGATTGGTTCCTTACTAGAATGGACGGCCTTTTGGAGATTGGCGATAAATTCATTTTTACTTCCTCTCTTATCAGGTCTTCTAGCGAATCTGTGGTCGGCCTGGGTTGGGCTATTATTTTCTGTATCTCTTCTTGGGCAATTCTTCTAATTAAAGACGGAAGATCTTCTTCCTCATAAGCCATGGGAGCTACATTTGGGAGTCGTTCAAATCTTGAAGATATTATTCTCTTTCTCATAATTTCTATTTTCCGGCATTCCTTTAGGAATTGACTTACATTTTCAAAATCTTTTGCAATCAATATTTGATAAATGTCTTCGGCGACTCCCTTCATCAGATGTCCCAATTTGGTTTCATCGTCCATCCGGGGATTAACTATTTGACAAAGGTATAGTACATCCTGGATGTAAGCCTCCGAAGATTCCTTCACTTTCTGAGCTCTATTCTTCAGTAGAGACTCAGTTTCTTTAATTACCTCTTCTTATTGGCCAAAGGCTTCACCTAGAGCCCTCTGAAAGTCATCCCAGGAAGTTAGTGCTTCTTCATTATTTACAAAAACCATTTTCGAGCTGTTCCCTCAAGAAAAAACACAGAATTTGCCAGACACATAGTGTCATCCCATCTATTGAATTTGGTAACTCTTTTATATTCATTCAACCACTTTTGGGCGTCTTGACCTCCATCTCCAGCAAATGTGGAAGGACATCTTGGCTGTTGCAAGTAAAGGCAAGTTGAAGGTACTTGGGATAAGGTTTCTCCATATTCATTCTTTATCATGATTGGTTCTTTGTCAAGCAATCCCAAATCAGGATATATTCCCTTAAGTCGAACACTTCTCCTCAAATTTAATTCAGCCGTTTTTTTTTCAAGGCTTTACCCGGCGTCTTCACCAATTTTGTCACAGTTTCAAATTATAATTTTATTAATCAATTGATACACTTTGTGAGTGATGTTTCCCTCACAACAAAACTAGAAACAAGAAATGAAAAATCAGTTACATAATTTACATACCTTCCTTATATAACATTAAACATAAAGGTATTCACATATTTACTAATAGAGACATTTGCTTTACATTTGATTACATTTGATTTACATAAAACCAATTTCGTGACAATACACAGTCTAGCCATAAATTCTGTTACAAACAATTTTAAAAATTAAATGATTAAGAACAAAAACTAATGGAATATAAATACATATTTTATTAGCGAATAGGACATAGATTTTAAATATATACAATTATTCAAAATGTCCTCCCTTATTTTTTGACACAGGATTTCAAACGTTCGGGCCACTGATCTATGGCGGCACGCACCTTTTCTAAGGGTATTTCTTTAATTGCTCTCACCAATGCTGATTTCAATTGATCCAAATTATGATATCTTTTAGAGCACACCTTCACCTCTAAATATGCCCACAAACTGTAATCAAGGGGGTTTAAATCAGGGCTTCCAGAGGGCCATTCATTGGGGTTTATGAACTCCGGAACATTCGTCTCCAACCATTGTTGAGTTGACTTAGCTTTGTGAGCAGGAGCTGAATCTTGTTGAAATATCCAATGTTCTCCATTAAACATTTTTATATTCAGAGGCTTTACTATGTGTTTCAAAATATCTTCTTGATAGTTTTTAGCTGTAGTTTTTACCCCTTTGGCACAAAATGGAGATCTGTTACACCTTGGTAGTTAACTCCCCACCAAACAACGACAGAAGAAGGATGGTGACTTTTTCAAGTCTTCTGACTTTCAAAGAAGCTTCTAGAGAGCTACGAGCATATATCCAATCATTCTGACGATTAAACCTTTCCTCGACAGTGAATTTTTCTCGTCTGTGAAAAAGATTCTCTCATGCCACCGACCATCATGCCGCGTCAACAACATTTTTTTTTTTCTAACCCATATAATATCTCTAAGAGCAGAGGTTATCAAATGACCTGTGCGTCGTTTGAAAGCTCTCAGTCCAAGGTCTTCGTTGATTATCTTTGAAACGGTTCTTGAAGCTAAATTCATCTGCTTTGCTATGATCTTTGTTTGCTGCGTGGATTCGACGAATTCTTTCGCGAATGGCTTCTATAGCTGCTTGCGTTCGTTGCACGCGCGGTCGACCAGATCTTTCAAGGTCATTAATAGTGCCAGCCTTGTTGAACCTTTCAATGGTTCGATAAACAAATTGACTCTTAATATTCAAATTTTATAAGAGTTAAAAAATGAATGAAGGACTTTGGCCTACTTTGTGTAAGGCTATTACAGCTATACGGTTTTCTTTAACACCCCAATCCATCATCAAAAAACAAATATATTCCGTTTTTTTATCTAAACACGTGTGCAGGAGATATTCAAATAAAAACTACTGTATTTTGAATACTTCACGCGGTCCAATTAAAATTTTTATCACTGATTTGGTTTTGTAACAATATTTATGGCTAGACTAAGTATATATTATTTATTATATCAAATCTCCTTAAATAGAAACTTTAATATTTAAATCATTTTTGGGTCCCTTTTTGCCCAATCTTTAGAAGCAGCAAAAGGGAAATTATTTTTCAAATTTGATTTTTAAACGTAGGTATCATAAAGGTTTTGCCTATTTAAATTTCGTTTTTTTAAATATAACTTTCATTTAAAATCTTAATTATACCTTTTATAGTCTCAGTAGATATTATCGAAAAAATAGAGATAATGGAAAGAAGCCGTTGTTAGGTAGTCCATTTGGTTATTTGGAGATAGAAAAAAGAGAGATTTTGTGATGCCCTAATGATATTATATATTGCACGAGAAATGAAGACATCGTGATAAAAAACTCTGCTGAATTCCTTTTGAATGCGGCGGTGGCATTTCTCCAAGGCCAGTAGCTACCGGCCAAGTCTACTAGTTATTGCTCGATATGCACTGCATGGCTTTGAATTTGCAACTCTTCGAATTACTGGGCAGAAAATATGAAAAAATATCAGGGTGAAATTAGTTCGTCGAGTTATGTAAGTTATGCAAATTGCGCAGCTATCCCGCGCATGTTGATTGAGATACGAGGTGTGTTCAAAGAGTATCGCGACTTTGGTGTTTTTTCAAAAATTATTTATTTATTTATGAATACCTATTTTGTCCCCTTCAAAGTAATCCCCATGAGATATTAGACACTTGTGCCAACGGTTTTTCCAATCTTCGAAGCACTTCAAAAAATATTTTTTTAAAATCTTTTTCAGCTCCTCCTTCGTCAAGCGTAGCGTAACGTCGTCCTTTCATGGGCCTCTTCAGTTTAGGGAACAAGAAAAAGTCACAGGGGCCAGATATGGGGAATACGATGGCTGCGGCATCATTAGTGTGTTGTTTTTGGCCAAAAGGTCGCGCACAAGCAACGATGTGTGAGCAGGGGCGTTATCGTGGTGCAAAAGCCAATTTTTGTTCTTCCACAAATCCGGGCGTTTCTGGCGGATTCCCTCGCGCAATATTCCTTATTGACCGTTCTACCCTGTGGCAAGAACTCATGATGCACCACGCCCCTGCAATCGAAGAAAACTGTCAGCAAAACCTTCACATTCTACCGAACTTGGAGCGCTTTTTTAGGTCATGGTTCGTGCGGCAGTTTCCATTTAGATGATTGAGCTTTGGTTTCCACGTCATAACCATAAACCCACGCTTCGTCACCAGTTATGACCCTCTGGAGCAAATTTGGGTCGTCGCGGACAGAGTCCAACATCTCATTAGCAATGTTCATGCGATGCTGTTTTTGGTCCCAATTGAGCAATTTTGGTACGAATTTCGCGGCGACCCGTCTCATGCCGAATCATTAATAAAAATCGAATGGCACGAGCCAATCGATATGTTTAGGTCCTCAGCAACTTCTCTAACGGTGATTCGACGATTGGCCAATATCATTTTCTCCACTTTATTAATTTTTTCGTCTGTTGTTGAAGTGCTCGGGCGTCCGGCACGCTCTTCGTCGTTCACATCTTCTCGGCCTTCTGAGAACATTTTGTACCACCGATAAACGTTGCTTCGGTCCAAGGTAGCTTCTCCGTATGCTACAGTCAACATTCGGAATGCATCCGCGCACTTAATTTCGTTTTTCACACAAAATTTGATACAGGTTCTTTGATCCATTCTTTTTAATAGGTAAAAATCGAAGACGATCCAAAACACCTGCAAGCAAAGCAGCTGTCAACAATTAAGTGAACATTCAAAATGGCCGAGCTTGTTGGCATAAGTGAGAGACATGAGTACCAACATAAAGCCACAAAAAAAGATCGAAATTCGAATATACGTAACCGGCGAAAATTCAAAAGTCGCGATACTTTTTGAACACACCTCGTATAAGAGAAGAAACTTTCAAATTTGACAATATTCTCACCTCTCTGTCTGACAGAGAAAGCATTTGTATTTTTTTGACTCCGATAAAACGTTTAGTGGCGCAGATATACCGGGCCGCCACGAGTCGAGGTATTTCAAGCAGACAGACGATTTCACGATAGGGATGGTGATTGGACTCGGATATGCCGATTGGTCCAACGGACAGACATCTCGACGCTACTACAGTGTACCGGATATGGCAAAGATGGAACAAGGAAATGTGGCACGAATGAGGTGTGCTGATATAACCAGAGTGACGTCAGCACGCGTGGACCTACGCATCCGCCGGATGGCGTTGGCGACCCCACAGTTCACTTCTGTCGCCATTTTTCAGAATGTGCAGGCACGCACTCATAGTTATCACATATCGACCTGTACCATTATACGCAGATTGGTTGCCGGCAGCATAGTTAATGACGACCGTTAAGAAGACTGCCATTGACCTAAAACCAAAGACACCTACGTTTGTTATTTTGTCGAGGTTGAGCCATATGAAGAGCGGAATGGCACAGGGTAGTTTTCTCAGATGAATCTTGCTTCTGTTTTAGCAATAGCAGTCACCAGAAATTTGCGCCGTTTTAGTCACAGGTCCAATCTGGCCGCATCTGTGGAACGCCGCACCTCACGACAAGGCGGCATTATGGTTTGTGGAGCCATCTATTTTGATTGCAGATCACCTATGATTTGCATTGAGGCACTATGACGGCCCAACGATATGTGGATGACGTACAGCGGCCGGTGACGCTGCCCTTCTTTTAGGAGGTACAAAGGCCATTTTCCAGCCGGATAATGCCAGACCTCACTCAGCACGCATCAGCCAACATTCTCTTCGTGAAACCTCGGGGCTTTCATGACCACCAGTCTTTCCTGATCTCTCACCTATAGAACACGTCTGGGACCAAATTGGACGTGGTTTGTCTGCGCTGCCACAGCCGCGCTTAGAATCAACTGTGGCTGACGGTTGACATGGAATGGGCAGCCATTCCTCAAGGACACCATCCGCACGCTCATCGAGTCTGTAGCCAAGACATGTTGCTGCCCACATAGCCGCCCGCGGTGGTCCTACAGCATATTGAGTGGACGGCGATAATAGGATCGTTACCGGCGCCTCCAATTAGCCGCAAATGGTGGCGATAAACATACCTTCGTTGTGCCGACCTTTTCCTTCTCTGTCGGCCGTCGCACCAAGTCCGTACTATTTCAAAAAGAAAGATTTATAGTTTTCAGCCTTTTTCTTTTTGAAAATAAATATATTTCGTTGGGAAATTATAACTATATTATACTTATTTAGAAATAGAAAATAATGAAGAGTAAGAGAGAAACATATTAAGTAAAAGGAAAAGTTTATATGTTAAATATTCTACATTTCTCCCTTTAAATTATTTTTTTACCTTAATATCAATACTGCAATTTTTCTCTATATTTATTCATATTATATATATAAATTTATATATTATGAATATTTTGTTTTGTTGTTGAAAAAGATAGAGAATTGAAGGTGCAGTCGTGAAAAAGAAAATATAAGTATTTACTTATCAAGTAGTTTTTATTTTGAATTAATTGAAGCAAATTACACATAAAATTATTTTTAAAGGTAATATAGAATTTATAAATTGAATCCTATATTCCTATAATTAAAAAATAGGTAGGTTAACTATACATATTTACAACAAATATATATATATTCAAAGTGTTATGTTCGAAATCTATGGTCAAAAATGAAAAATAGTCAATGATGAAAATAAAATACATGTTTTTTAAAAAATAAAATATTTGCATTTTAGATCATATAATATATATATATTATAGATTAGAATTTTTTTGTGTGTTTGATTGTTGAAAAGAGGTGCAGTCGTGGAAAAGTGAAGATAATTATTTACCTTTCAAGCAGATTTTTATTTTGAATCTCTTGAAGTAAAAATATACATATAAAATTATTTATATCACAGGAATATAGAATTTATATAATGAATTCTATAATCGTGAATAAAAGATAGGTAGGGTTAAATATACATATTTACAACAATAATAATTAAAAGTGATATTTTTTTGAATATATGTATATTTAACCCACTAAATGGCGCTCTGCCATCTAAAAAGCACATGTGCTTTAGGCCAGGAAATGCCTTCTTTATTTTTATTATCAACACCTGACCCACTTATTTTTTATTTTTCTATTGTTTTTTCATATATATATATATATATATATATATGAAAAAAAAATAGAAAAAAATAAAAGATAAGTGGGTCAGGTGTTGATATTAAAAATAAAGAAGGCATCTCCTGACCACGAGCACATGTGCTTTTTAAATGGCAGAGCGCCATCTAGTGGAGCAAAAATAAACTAAACGTTTATTTAGCTTGCTCCGTGATATTTGGCCAACCCAATTTCTTGATAAATCAAGAAAAGTCATCCACGAACGCGTTTCGCGCTGTTGGCGCTCGTCAGCGTGGAGTAGACTGTAACCACTGCGACCAAAAAGATTTTTGGTCCCAATGGTTTCTTGAGAAATCAAGAAATGGGTATTTAAGGCCAAATTTGCGTAAAGACGCTTAACACATGAAAAAACAATAGAAAAAATAAAAGATAAGTTGGCCAAATATCACGGAGCAAGCTAAATAAACGTTTAGTTTATTTTTGCTCCACTAGATGGCGCTCTGCCATTTAAAAAGCACATGTGCTCGTGGTCAGGAGATGCCTTCTTTATTTTTAATATCAACACCTGTCCCACTTATCTTTTATTTTTTCTATTGTTTTTTCATGTGTTAAGCGTCTTTACGCAAATTTGGCCTTAAATACCCATTTCTTGATTTCTCAAGAAACCATTGGGACCAAAAATATTTTTGGTCGCAGTGGTTACAGTCTACTACACGCTGACGAGCGCCAACAGCGCGAAACGCGTTCGTGGATGACTTTTCTTAATTTATCAAGAAATTGGGTTGGCCAAATATCACGGAGCAAGCTAAATAAACGTTTAGTTTATTTTTGCTCCACTAGATGGCGCTCTGCCATTTAAAAAGCACATGTGCTCGTGGTCAGGAGATGCCTTCTTTATTTTTAATATATATATATATTAAAAATAAAGAAGACATATCCAGACCAAAAGTACATGTGCTTTTTAGATGGCAGAGGGCCATCTAGTGGAACAGAAATCAACTAAACATTGATTTAACCTGTTACTTGATATTTGACCAACCCAATTTCTTGATAAATCAAGAAAATCCTTCCACGAATGCGTTTAATAATATCAGGGAACAGGCTAAATCAATGTTTGGTTTATTTCTGTTCCACTAGATGGCGCTCTGCCAACTAAAAAGCACATATGCTCCTGGTCAGGATAAGCCTTCTTTATTTTTAATATCAACACCTGACCTTTTTATCTTTTTTTTTTTCTTTCGTTTTTTTCATATATATATATATATATACAGTATATATGGAAATTTTGCCGGGAGTATATTGATCTAAAGAGACAATGGTCGCCTCTCCCGTCAAAATAGCCTCAAAGATAGACGCCATCTATTGACCGTCGCCACGGACTAGCGGCCTCGGGTCGGTGACAAGGCCACAACACCAATTTTGGCAAACTGAAAAGCGTCCACCTAGTGACCATGGTTTCGGGCTAATGGTTCTCGTCAGCCTAGAGCGGATTTTATTCCATGATATCCACAAGGGAGATCTAATGGAGTCTTGATAATCTGCCAAAGAGATGTTTAGCTAGATAAGTGGCTGAGCCAACGCTAGACGCGATCTTTGACGTCTATTTTGATGAGAAAGGCGACCTTTGGCGTTTTTAGATCAATGTCCTCCCGTCAAAATTCCCATCTATATTTTAGCCATAGATTTGGCCAAGCAACTTAGCTAGCTAAACACCTCTTTGGCAGATTGTGAAGATTTCATTAGAGTCCCCTCTTGAATCTCATGAAATAAAGTCCGCCCTAGGCTAACGAGGTCCATTAGCCCGAAACCATTGTCTCTAGGTGGACGCTTTTCAGTTTACCAAAGCTGGGCAGTAGCTTTGTCACTGACCCGAGGCCGCTAGTTTCAAATATAAATTTTTAAAATTTTGGGCATTTACTGACCGCTCACATGATTTTGATAGCAGAGCGACATCTAGTGGAGCAAAAATAACTAAACGTTGATTTAGCTTGTTCCAAAAATATTTGGGCGACCCAATTTCTT
Source organism: Cordylochernes scorpioides (assembly GCA_030710605.1). Lineage (NCBI taxonomy): Eukaryota > Metazoa > Arthropoda > Arachnida > Pseudoscorpiones > Chernetidae > Cordylochernes > Cordylochernes scorpioides. Next base: position 111,966,917 of record CP092886.1, on the reverse strand, counting down.
GATCAAAATTTTGGTTCCAGAAAGGCAGTCTGCACCACGCTGACAAGGGCCAACAGCTCTAAAAGCGTACGTGGTTGACCTTTCTTGATTTATCAAGAAATTGTGTTTGCCAAATATCTTTCGAACGAGCTAAATCAACGTTTAGTTTATTTTTGTTCCACTATATGGCGCTCTGCCTTCTAAAAATACTCGTATGAGCGGTCAGGAAATGTCAATTTTGGTTTTAATATCAACACCTGATCATTTTACTATTTTCTTTCCTCATTTTTCCACATATATACAGTCGACTCTCGATAATTTAAAGTTCAAGGGACCAGAGAAAAATTACAATTAATCAAAAGTTCAAAAGGAGTTTTAAAAATTAAGAGGGAGGCAGAGAAAAATCAAATAAACAAGATTTTGAATTTTCGGAAGTTTTGGGATATACATGCTATGTTGATACAGGATTTTAAAAAATGACTTACTGCAAGTTTTTATAGTAATAAATTTATTAGGAGCTTTCGGGTCTTTCCCTTTCTCAAACAAGAGTTTGATCAAAATTCGTGATTTATTATTTGAAATTTGTACAAATATTCACAGATGTTCATTTCAAAAAGGATTCTGTAATATTTTGTTGAAACGACTTCAGCCTAACATTGTTGAATGAATTCACGATAGTAGTGAGAGCTGAGAAGAAATCGTCACTTGTGTCGGTTCTGAGGGCCTACTTTGTGCAGTAATCCAGTACTTCCTGAATGGCAAACATTTCCACTTGATACCCAAGGTCCTCTCTGAACAGATCGAGCAGGTGGTGACCAACAATCAGTCTATTCTCAAGAATAACAAAGGCGCAGCCGGTGTCCTTGCTGCTCTTGCTCTTAGCGGCGAAGACCTCGATGCTTTTCCTTTTAGCGGTTCGTACCTATCCCAGAGCAACCATGGTTCCCAGGCTAGGTACCTGATTCAAAATTCTCTGATACGTGATGGAGGTCGGCTCCTCTGAGAGTCTTTTCGGCTCCTAATGCCTGGAACCTCATTCAGACGAGGTCGCATTTTACTCGTTTTGCAGGTACTAGCTTGGAGCCTCAGTACTTCTATTGTGCTGTAGCGAGCGTGATATCTGCAACTCTCTAACCATTCTAGCATGGTCTAATGCCCATTTTTATGATTTACTGAAGTTCATATCTGGTCTCCACACAGGATAACGTATTCACCACAAGATAAATAAAGTTTTCTATGAATCCCTTCTACCAGGAAACCCTCCTCCAAAACCTGAGACTTATTCGGATTAAATTTGAGTTCCATTTTGGTCAGTCATTATGAGATCAATGCCAAGATGGCGCGTTTTCTGCAATCTATGTCACCTTCTAGAATTTGTCTTTAAAATGATGCTGACATCATCCGCTGAGACGACAATGTCTACCTTTTGGGAGAACAACTAATTTAGAAATGTGAAACGAGAAGTTCCAAAGGACAGGTCCGAAGCACGATACTTGGGGGTATTTTTTAGTAAATAATATTCTAGTTTTCAGGCCTTCAATTAGGCTTCTTTCCCCACTAATGTTGAGGAAGCTCCGTACAACATCATTGGGTGAGCAGGGCGTCCATTTTGACTAGAAATTCTGAGGAGGACATTTCATATAGCATTATCGAATACGACTTTTATGTACGGGAATACTAAGATAGTCTACTGTTTGTCATTAATTTTTCAGAGCTGAAAACCAGAGCGCGTTTGGTCTTCTTCGGAAGCCAAAGACATTTTCTCTTCAAGATTACTTCTATTTCCATTCATTTAACTAGAAGTTGGTTCAGAAACATCAAAAAACCTTTCCCAAATAGTAAGGATAGAAATTTTCCCTAAACATTTCGGAAAAATCTACATTTCTTCCCTCCTTTTCAAGTAGGACAACTCTAACGCAGTTCTCCTTGAGGCTGAAAAATTCCTAGATCCAGGAATATGTTGAAGGGGCCCATTACCCAGCTTATTTTATTCTTGAACCAGCACTTGACTGGCGAGGAATCGATTTTAGCAGGTACTGGACGCTTACTATTGGAGAAGATTTAAAGGTTTTTTCTCACATTCTTCAAGGTGACGGGTGGGTCAGGCGGAGGAAGCGAGCCGCCGGAGATCGTTTCCTCGTTCTTCATTCCATTTTAAAATTAGTAACTTAGTGTTAGAGCCGCTCTATAAAAGGGTGGTCAAATGAGCACACGGGATCAACAAGGATCTCTGTTATTTACCTCAGCCCATTTCAGACAAACAAAGGAAGTAAGCAGCGAGCAGCCATTGAACTTGACAGGAACACAATGCAGACTGGCCGTCCTCTTCACCTTCAAGAAGTAAATCGCTTCCCTCCTGGCTTCCTTTAGATATTTCTGTTTGGTGAGTTGGCAATTAGGTAAGCAATTCTTAAATGCAGGCCTTCTCGGCGAATCTCTGCCTAATCTCAGTTCTTTGAATTAGGTCATGCCTCCTGAGTCAGTACAAGGCAGAAAGAACTTCACATTCATTGAAAAGTTTAGCATTCTCCTTGATTCACAGGTATAATTGTTAGTAATGGCTTTTACATGTGTTTATGTTCAATGCAATTCATTATTTTTGTTATTATCATCTCTAATCCAGAATAGAGTCGGTTTATGTGTTCTTCTTTAAAATACATGGATTATAAATTAACCAAACAATATTAGCTAGAGAAGGCAAAAAGAGTCTTCGTACATCTTTATGTTCAGGACATAAATAGCCCGAACTAACTTTCATAAAGCTCGGCCAAACTTTATCGCCCATTAACAATAATGAGGTTGGATAGGATGGTTGTTGCTTCCGCGGCTTTCATCCTCAGCTCATCATAGTTATCTCATAATTTCTACAGTAACGGAAGATAAAGGGATCTATAAAACTATTAACAATATATTTTGCCTCTATTATAATACATTTTATTGATTGCTATATCCTTATATCTATAAAAATGAAATCCAAAATCGATGTTTGTAATCGCTTTGCGCAAAATCTACGGAATCAATCATTATGAATTTTCGCATGTAGGTAGCTGAAGATTTCGTTTAACAAGTAGGCTATTCAAAAAACTAAAAAGATTAATGTGTTTTTTTAAATGTAAAACCAAAAAGCGTTAGTTCCAGCCTTTTACCGCTTGGCGGCAGCACTAATCGCGACGATAAATGAATTTGATTGGTTAATAATTTTACACGTAGTTTGTTTACACGATGGATGTTAGTTTGTTTACACGATAGATGTTTTTAAAAGGTCAGACTATCCAATCGCCGTGAAACTTTAGGAAGTTATTTACTATGCTACCGGGAAGGTTTCTGGTTTGAATTTGATTTGAAATAAATATTCGTTGCAATTTTATTTGCAAATTTTCTATTTTCACTTGCAAGCAGCGCCTCTCGCGGCATCTGGAGAAATTACATTTATAAATTGTAGAAATGCTAAAATGTGTTCCAAGTATAATAAAATAAATATTTAATTTGAGGATTTAGTGATATAATATACCAACGACGTTGTAAAAAAACTTGGCATATCAATATTAATATATATTTAAAGAAAATATCTTATTTAAAATTTAATAAATATTTTTAGAAGAATATGTGTTTAAAAAATATATTTAAACGCATATAACAATATATATAGCTATTTACAAATGTTTGTTTGTGGCAAGATACTATTCCTTCAACTTCAAATTACCGAGTGGACCAATTAATATTGAGTTTATTCAACTTATCGAGTATTTTTCAAGGGACCGGTAAAAAAATTCAAATTATCGAGAGTATAGACAAGTATAGATTCAGTAGGGATTGGATGTTTGCTAGAATCGTTTTAAAAAATGTTCGTTAGGCAAATATTTACTCGGGTAAAAACCGGGCGAAGCCGGAAATATATATGTTTGTCGGCTATGGACGCCCTCAATATGTAACTAATCTCGCTGATATTTGAACAGGACAGAGAGCTAAATCTGGAAGAGTTTTCTTTAGCACTTTTAACAAGAAAAATTATAATTAACCAAGTACTGAGCAACAATATTATTTTAGTCAGAAATGGTGATGACAATATTGCTCTATCATGCTTGATTTACATAAACAAAATTCTCTAGGGGAATATTCACTAAAGCAGACCACAGGCGAAGCCAGATAATAATTTTTATCAGGCAGGAACAAATTTCTACCAGCGAAACATTCACTCGAGCAGAAGACACACGAAGCCAGGTCATCTCTATATATAAAATATCGTTTCTCGGCCTTTGGTTAAGACCATGTAGTATATCTCTAGATATTTTTATTTATATATATCTTTTTTAAAATCTATTCAGTAGGGAGAGTGGATATGTTTGCTCGAGAAATATAATTTATCGATATATATATATTGAATCAATAATTCCTTCTCTAAACTTTAATAACGAACCACTTGATGAGGAAAGAGTTTCTTTAATATACAATATCACAAGCTTTCGGGCACAATCACCCTTCTACTGGTGTAAAACGAGACAAAACATTAGTGGCAATCAGCTATGTATATATATACAAAAAGTAAGAAAATAAGACAGATATGTAAAATTGTGCCAGAGAAATTAACATAATATTGGAGGATTATTCATAGAAGTTAAGCAAAGCAAGTAATTATACATATAATACATGGCTATTACAGAAACTAAGTATGAACAACGACTATAAAACGAAATAAAATAGAAATAAAATAAAATAAAAATAAACCAAAACTGCCATTGACGTGTAAAAGTATAAATAGGTTATGAAAACTAAATCTTTCAGATAGGAGGTTCCAGTACTAAATTATCATATATTTCAGGAAGGTCTATTGCTCTATTGATGCTTTTAAATTTTTTGGTGAGTATAGCCTCCAGGACCAATCGCTGGTGCTTATTCTTAATCTCATGATAGTGGGCCGAGGGGTTATAGATATTGAATGTGTGGCCTGTGTCCCGTATGTGTTGGTAAACTAGAGAGCGGGGATCTTTCCTTTTTACCGATCTATCATGCTCCACCATTCTGGTCTTCACCATTCTCCCAGTCTCTCCGACATACTTGGCATCACACTGCTCACATGATATGGAGTAAACGGCATTGTGGGTATTAAGGGAATCAATGGTTTCACTACTTTTTGCTATTGTCTGTTTTAGTTTGGTTGCCAGACTGAGTGTGTTGGAGAAATATGAGTTTACACCATATATATTCAGAATTCGTGCTATGGCCGCCGATTTGTAAGAGTATGGAATGAAACAGGTGGACCGGTACTGAGCAGTATATATATATATATATATATATATATATATATATATATGAATGTATGTGTGTGTGTCCTATATGCCTGACCAAACCACTCATTGGAACGCCATGAAACTTTGGGAAGTTATTAAGTATAGTACTGGGAAGGTGTCTGAAAAATAATTTCTTGAATATCTTGAATATCCTTAGAGTTATTTGCAGATTTGTAGATTCAACTCGCAAGCAGCGTCCTCATTGCGACGATGATAACAAGTTTTTTTTATCTATAAGTTTTATTATCACTAAGTTTATTATCTTAAAGATTATTTATCAAAAGTAAGATTAGTTAGTAGTAAGTTAGTAATCGAGTATTTTTCATGGGGCCGGGAAAAAATGTTCACTAGATAAAACGATGATTTAGTAATGTAGAAAATTAGGAAAGACAAAATTAAGGATGACACGGCAATTTATTTGAGACAAGAATAATGATACAATTCTAAGGCAAGATACTATTCCTTTAACTTCCAATTACCGAGGGAATCAATTAATATTGATTTTATTCAACTTATCGAGTATTTTTCAAGGGACCGGGAAAAAATGTTCACTTTATCGAGAGATTCAAATTTACGAGTTTCAAATTATCAAAATATATCTATTATATTTTTAATGAGTTTATAGAAAATTGCTTTAACAAATGTTCGTTAGACAAACCTTTACTCGGGTAAAACCCGGGCGAAGCCGGGTACATCCGCTAGTATATTATATACAGGGTGATCCAAAAGTCCCGCACAACTTTAAAAATTAATAACTCCGCGAATATTTGCGCTAGAGCAATGCGGTAAACACCATTGTGTTCAGGATGCAATGGGATTTTTTATGGCAAATAATGAAAAATTCGAAATTGATTTTAGTTACAATTTTATTCGCCAGATGGCGCTCTACCAGATTCAGAGATTCAGCGGCCAAATTGTTTGATAAATTGAAAAATAAAACTGATCGACACGTATTTTTCCTTTTTGAATACCAGGAAAGAACCCTAATAATATCAAATAACAAATTAATAAAACACCACTTCGCCAAAAGTATGAAGAATTGGTTAACGATTTTCAAATACAAACAGAGATATGTAAAATAGGTAAATGCAAATTAAAACATGTAGCAAAAAGAAAATTGATATTTTAGATACGGTTTGTTTCCGAAGATAATAAATTTCTAATATTTTTAATTCAACTCTCACTCAGTATCGATTATATTTATTTTAATTCATTTGAAAAATATGTATCTATCTCTGATAATTTATTTTACTCTGGAATGCCGTTGTTGTTGTCGTTTCCAATAAAGAGCCTTAGATGTATCCATGCATCTCCATCACAGCAGCAGCAATGTCCACTATCTTGGGTGTGTAAAGCTGCTGCTCTGGGTCTATGTCAATTTTCTGCAAGGCTGCGGCCATTGCTGGCTATGAGAATATGTGGGTAGGTGTAAGTTCCACACCAGGACAATTGTTGCATGCCCTATAGGTTCTTGTGCCATCTGGATGTATTGTCATTCCTTTATAGTGTTTTGTTCTAAGTCTTGTTATAGTTTTTGACATTTTTCTCTCAGAGTTTATTTCGCATTTTGATCTTTTCTTTTTTTTTTTGTTTAATTATCTTGTATTTTGACAAAGAATCAGCGTCAAATAATGACATTTGTTCTTTCCTTTGGCTCAACTTTCTGGCTTCCTTTGCCAATTCAAATGCCATTTCATTACCCCCGATCCCAGCATGGACAGGGATCCAATGTAGAATGCAGTTATTCTCCAATGGTTCCAGTTGGGTAAGTAACGAGTGTATTTTCTGTGTGATTTTAGTATTGCCCTTCTGAATTGCTTCTAGAGCGTATAAGGAGTCGCTGTATATTAAAATTCCTTCTGCTTGATGCAGGGATGGTTGGTTAAGGCATACTAAAGGGCTTTCCAGATAGCTGTCAGTCACAAGTGAAGTTTGACGAAATCTGTCCTGCTCCTTCTTTGATTTTGATGTGCGTTCCATCTTGCAGTATTATGTTAATTCCGGCCTCTCCATTACTCAGGGTAAGGTCTGAAGATCCATCTGTATATGCTGTTAAAGGGCGTGGCCTAGCATTTTTAATCAAGAATTTGTACCTCGAGGACCTAGCCTTTAATATTCTAAACACATTAGACCTCGAAGCCCAAGGTATCAAAGTCTACCTCAATCAAAACAAAGCCATCAACATATACAATATGTATCACCCTCCAAACAATACATTTATTGACGATGGAACAATGGCTCAATTTCTTACAGACAACACTATTATTGTAGGTGACCTTAATGGCAAACATCAACTATGGGGATGTTCTACGTCAAAGCCAAGAGTCAAAATACTATAAAACATATTTGACGACAATGCCTTCATGTGCTTAAATGATGGGAATCCTACCCATCATTCCTACAAGCTATAATACTGCATAAGCCCTTGATATAAGTTTTTACTATCCTGACATTTTCCACAAATGCAAATAGCAAATATTAAAAAGTTTTGGAAGTGATCATTTTCCCAATTTGATAGAAATTAGCACCAAGACCAAAACTAGCTCAATTAAGAAAAATTCTGGAACTTCAAAAAGGCTAATATGATATCTTTCGAAAACACCATTATTAAAGCAGCCAAAGTTTCAATACCAAGAGGTAATATTAAGAAATGGATTCCAAAATATACACACCAGGCAAAAAATATTCAAACACTTATAACTAAAAGAAATGAACTACAAAAAAGTGCACCCAAAACCAAACAAATTGTAGAAACTGAACATTGTGATTGCAAAAATAAAATGATTATACGTAAATGTGAAAAGGGAAAAATGGAAACAAACCTGTAAAAACCTGAACCCAAGAAACCCAAATACAAAACTTTGGAATTTGGCAAAACAAATTGACAGAGTCCAGCCACAAACTGAAAACGCAAATATGATTAAGAATACAGATGGTACACCAGCAACTAATGACAAAATTGCTGCCAATCCTTTAGGTAATTCATATCAAATAAGTAGTAAAATCAAGGTTGAAAAAAGGCCCGAAAGATTATTCATGACTGCAAAAATGTCACCAGCACTCATAATATTTTCCATGAAAAAAATCAATATGAAAGAGCTAGCTTATGCATTAGAAAAGACTGACCTAAACAAGACTCCTGGACCAGATGGAATCCATGGCCGAATGATATCAAACTTGGGCAAAATTGGCAAAGAAAGACTTCTTAATATTTTCAATAACTCCTGGAAAACTGGAAAATTGCGTCAAGACTGTAAAAATGCAACAATAATTCCCATTAAAAAACTTCACAACTCTGCTGATGACCCAAAAAACTACCGACCTATCTCCCTCACAAATATTTGCTGCAAATTAATGGAAAAATTATACTCAGACGACTCACCTATCACCTCGACACAAGAAATCTCTTACCAGAAGAACAATATGGATTTAGGAAAGGACATGGGACAATAGACCAACTCTTATTTTTCACACAAAAGGTAAAAGATGCACAAAACAAAAAACCAACTAGCCACACAATAGCCACACCATAAGGTATGGAAAAACAAGTTAATTACAAAATTATACAAACATTTCAAAATTGATGGAAAAGCTATAACTTGGATAAATGATTCCCTTAAAAATATATACATCAGGGTCAAATATAGTGGCACTCTATCTAAAACCTTCAAATTGTACCAAGGATTACCACAAGGATCAGTCCTTAGCCCAACTCTCTTCACCCTATTTATTGCAGGCATAGAAGAAATTTTTTCACATAAAACCAATATTGGACTTTTCGCTGATGACATTATTCTATGGAGCAGCAGCACTAACTGGAAAAAAAGCTGAAAGAGATTTGAACAAGACTCTTCTCCACCTAGAAAATTTGCTAATAAACATAAATTAGAATTTAACCCCCAAAAATCTGAAACCTGTCTTTTTACTACCGATAAGAGACTATACAAAATAAGACCAAAAATTATTCTGAAAGAACAACAATTGCAATATAATAAACATCCTAAATATCTCGGCTACACCCTGGATCCAGAAATTAACTCCAGTAAACATATTGAAGGAGTTGTTAGAAAAGGAAGACACCGACTAAAAATCTTGAAATATATTTCAGGAAGAGTGGGGAGCTGAAGCAACAACACTAAAATTAACTTACACAACTCTAATGAGACCTATCTTGGAATATGGATATCAAATCTATGGTACAGCATCTGAAACAAATCTAAAAACACTGGAAAGGATACAACTAAATGCAACTAGAATTATTACAGGTCTTCGAAATACCTGCCCTGATAATATTGTACTTTACGAGGCAGACATTATGTCCTTAAAGGATAGAATAAGCTACAATCTGCCAAAATATATAAACAAAATCAAGAGTTATGAAAACAAACACAGAACTTTCAATTACATACTTAATTGGGAACCCAATATAAGACTCAAAAAAAGAAGGCCCTCTCCACCTGGCCAAAAGAAATGGATTTTTAAAATATAAAGTAGAAAAAAATTATTTAGCAGAAAAAATTTCTCCATGCGAACCACTACAAAATGTTATTTTTAATGCCTCTTTAAATTAACCCACCAACAAACAATGCCAAAATCCAGAATACTTAAAACAATTATCATTAGAAATAATTAATAACATTCCTAAAAATTCAATAACTATTTATACCGATGGTAGCAGAGACGAGCTAGGACACACTGGCAGTGGCTGTCTCATCAAAAAAAAACAAATGGCATTGAGAAAATGAACAGAAGAAACCCAGATTTTTGCTTAGTCTTCAGATCAGAACTTATAGCCATCTATGAAGCCTTAAAATCCATCAGAAATACTAATTATCAAGATATCTGGATTCTTACTGATATTAGAAGTGCCATACAACACTTGAGTCACACAGGGGAACTTAGAGACAAAGTAAGCAGGAACATAATTGGCTATCTCCAAAAACTCTCAAAAACCTCAAAAATTCGCCTTCAATGGATACCCTCACATGTTGGAATTGAAGGCAAAGAAGCTGCTGATGTGCTAGCGAAAAAAGGCACAAAAGAACCCTTGCCACAGAAAAATAAACTTACTTTTAAAGAAATAGAAACAGTAGCCAAAATAAACAAGAACTGGAGGATCCCACCTAAGCACAGCTGGTACACCCTAGAAGCAGATGGCCACCCAGACCTTTCGGTCCACAAGCCGGCATGCGAAGCATGCCCTTCGCTGCTATTCTGTTCAACTCATAAGCCAAGTAACGGTATCCAAGCTAGTGCTTGGACATTGTACCTGGAAACACCACCTCCCAGACAACGAGTCTGGAAGGATTTCTATACCGGTGGCCTTTAATCACAGCAAAATAGGAAACTATCTACTGTGTCCAGCAGGGACCGCGGGGAGGCAACCCCCGGTCGACTCTGTTCACTCATAACTGAGGAAAAGCTCAGCTGCCACGTCGTGGGCTTTCTCAAGAAGCTTGCTGTGATTTCTCAGCAGCTTACTCTCGATCGCGCCCCTCGCCCTCCTTCTCTCTTCCTGCACACCCACTACCCTTGGACAATCCAAGACGTAGTGGCGTGCATTCACATCCCTTTCCCCATAGACACAATCAGGGTTTCTCTTAATTTTAAATCTGTGGAGACTTGGGGAAGAGCCCATGTCCCGAACTACCCTAATGAGTTTGTGGGACATTACCTTACAGAGGTACTTGGGTGTTGTTACCCATTTGAATACCTCTCTCCCCTTCACACTGTTCCTCCATCTGTCCAACCATAAGTCCTGGACGTGCCCCCTAATCCTCCTATAAACTTCTTTCTTGGTCACTGGGGTCTTTAGTGATCTACCTCTAAAGCATCCTGCCTTAGCGATCCTGTCTGCGAACTCATTACCTTCGATGAGGCTGTGTCTCCTAAACCAAGGGAGCTCCGGAGCCCGCGTCATCATCTCCAGCTCCTGGATTATTTGATGCGCGAGTTGCCCTTTCTCCAGATTGATGGCGACGAGGGCCGACATACAATCTGAATAGAGGCGGTCCGGGCTGAAGTTCTTCTCGGCACACACTCTGAGGGCTACCCTGATCGCAACCAGCTCGGCTGAAAAGACCAATTCGTCCACTCTGAGTGTTAAACTTTCTTGGAAGATCAGCTCTCCATTAGTGAATATCACTACCCCAGCTCCAGTATTGGTTCCAGACTTAATACCATCAGTGAAAACCTTCGTGCCAATCCCTGTCGGCCCTCCAGGACTCTAATTCCACTTTGGCAACCACTGCGGAGGCTTCCTTGGGTCCCTCTTCGATTCCAGGGCCCACGCTTCAAGTCCCAGGGCATCTTCCCTGATCTCCCAGATCTTTTGTCTGATGGTCTCCTCCTCTAGTTTGAATCCCAGGGGAATAAGCCCAGCGAGGACCAAAAAGGCCTCACTGCTGGTAGTGCGATATCCCCCTGTGATTCTGAGTGCCGCTGTCCTCTGCACTCTCTCTAGAGTTGTTGCCACCTTCTGATCCCTGTTTCGGCGCCACCCAGCCCCGGAAGCATATAGCAATATTGGCTCGACACAGGAGAGGCAGAGGTTCCTAAAAATAGTACCCTCCTTCTCTCCCCCCCCCCTGTTGAGAGCCAACCAGGACAGGCCTGCACAACGCCTCCCTGCCTCTCGCCACCATCTCCTCCGCCTGGTATTGCCAACCCATCTTGTCATCAATGACCACCCCCAGGATGGTCATCCTATTGACCAACGCTACCCTCCGTCCTTCCATCCGGATAGCCGGCTTGTGTTCCCATTTGATCCCTTTCCTTTTAGTTCTTATGTCTCTAGGCTTAAAGCTGAGGGCTTTAGTTTTGGAGACATTGAACTTAAGGCCAGAGTCATAGGCCCAGATCGAGAGAATTTGGAGAGAGGTTTCAACACACTTCTCAGCCTTCGCTCTCGAAGCAGCCTCAATGATGAGGAACTGGTCGTCAGCATAGAGAACCAGCCTGGCTCCCTCAGGGAGCTCCTCCTGGAAAACGGTGTTTACCAGGATATTCCACAAAATAGGTCCGCAGCAAGAGCCCTGGGGGCAACCCCTAGCACAGTTTCTTTCCAACTTCCGCCCACCAAAACTGAGGCTAATCCGTCTATCCCTCAGGAAGTCACGAACCAAGCTGCAAAAATTATCAGGACCACCCATGTCCATCAAATTTCTCATCAGCTTGTTCCAGCTCATGGAGTTGAACACGCCATCAATGTCCAGGGCCCCGAAAAGAACCCAAGCACCCTTATTTAAGCCCATCTCAACCCCCTCTAACACCTCGTTCAGAGTTGTGGCTGTGGACTTACATTCCCTAAAACCATGTTGGAAAGAGGAAAGGAGCTCATTACTCTCTAGCCAGTGCTTCAGTCGCTGAGCTAGTAGGCTATCCAGGACCATACCTAGACACACTAGTAAAGAAAGCGGACGATAATCATTAGGAGAATTACCCTTTCTACCAGACTTTTCGAGAAGCACTACTCGGGCAACCTTCCATGCCTCAGGAAATGTACCAGTGTCCAGGCACCTATTGAATAACCTGGAAAGAAGCGATGGGTGCATCCTTACCAGGGCTTTCACGACCGTGTTATCGATCCCTTCGGGACCAGGAGATTTCCTTTTCCCGAACTTGAAAGCCGTCAGTTTCACCTCATTCTCAGAAAAGGGCGGATCCACCAAACCAAAAGTGGTCAGAGAGATCTCGTCCTCTGGTTCCTCGTTTCCGAAGTGCCGATCCAAGTTGTTTTTATTTTGTCTTCTGCTTTCGAGCGAGTAGGTCTAGAACACATTCTCTCTGGATTTTCTCATTGTTGGTGGATGAAACAGCACCAGTGATTATTTTGGCCGCTTTTGCTTGAACACTGTCTAGTCTTACTTTTAGTGATGAGCTTGAGGGAGCCCAGAAGGGTGTGGCATATTCCATTATCGGCCTTAATAAGGTGGTATATGTTGTTCTGAGAATTCTGGGTTTTGCTCCCCAATTTGTTCCACATAGCCTTCTCAGAATGTTTAGTTTCTGATAGCTCTATTTGAGGTGCTAATTAAGTGTTCTGAAAATTCCAATTCCTCATCAATAATAATTAAAATAATTTTGTTGACATCTTGTCAATACATGCACAGTCCGCACTATTAAAAAAAGATAATATGCATTATATTCACTATGTACAATGAATATGGCGCCTCTGCCAGCGCTGCAGAATTTGGTGGAGAATCGCCAGTGGGTCTCCAGCGATACCACGCATTTTGCGATCTACGATGAATACGTAGATCGCGTACTTCGCCGCTTAGGAGATGGTGATGGCGTGGTCCTCGAGACCAACTGGAAAGATCCAGGACTGCAGTATCACACCTAGGTATTATGGATTTCTATTTTATCAATTAATTGGTTGTTTATGCTCATTTTGGGGTTATATTTAAGCCTTTTTTTCTCTGTCAGTGGAGAAGACGCATAGGTTTGGTTTTATTGGGTTTATGGTCATTTGGAGTTCCATTGCCCACTTCTCCAGTCCTCTCATTGATGTGTTCAGTATTTTATACGATTTTTCTATGCTGCTACTTGTGTGCCATATGGCTATATCATCTGCATAAGAGTCAACCTTTGTGCCTTCAGTGAGGTAAGGATGGATGTCGTTAATATATAGCAGATAGAGTAGAGGACTGAGCACAGATCCCTGAGTTACACCAGCCCATGTTCTTCCTTCCTTGGAAAATTCTCCATTGACCCGAACCTTTAACCTTCTTCCCCTTAAGAAGTCTGAAATCCAGATTAAGGTTTTCTTCTTACTCCGATATTGTGCAGCCTTTCACGTAATTTCTCCCTCCACACTCGATCAAAAGCTGAGGTCATATCAAGGAATATAGCCGTGGTCTTCTTTGGCGGTTTTTCCTGGAAAGAATCTATTATTGATTGACAGAAGTAGAACAGTTGATCAGTCGTACAGTGCTGGGATCTATAGGCAGTTTGGTAGAGGTTTATATTATTATTTTTAGTGAGCCAGACTATGAGCCTAGGGTGGATAATTCGTTCTGGTATTTTACAAAGTATGCTGGTGAGAGAAATTGGCCGATAGTTCTTGTATTCCTTGGCATCTTTGTTTGGCTTCAGTATTGGCACTATAATTGATATCTTCCAATTCTTTGGTAGTTTACCAGTTTGCCATGAAATGTTCAGTATTCGTAGGAGTTGATTATTAGCTTTGTCTTCAAAGTGTTTAATCATTTGACCAAAGATTAGATTATCTCTTGGTGACCTCTTGGATTTAACATCACTATTGATGAGTTTAGCTCATTCAGTGTAAAGTCTCTCAAGAAAATATCTTGTTGATGGAAGTTTCTTGCTTGTTTAACTAACTGGTTTATATTATTTTTAGAGTTCTGTCTTCATTCGTATAGTTGAATATGGAAGTGCTTGAAAGATATTCAGCAATTATGTCAGCCATCTGTTTGTTCTCGTTCTCGCTGTTCTATTCATATCGGTTAGAGTATTGGAGGATTGGTGTTGGTTTTGATTGTTCTCTAACACTCTAATCATATTCCAGTGTTGGCTGTCCATTCTTGGATTCATTTATTCGCAGAATTCTGCCATTTTTCTTGTTTGCATATCCAAATTTCTTGTTCTATTTTGTGACTAATTTCAATGAGTTCTTTCTGTTTTCTTCTGTTTTATTTTTTAAGAAGTTCATTGATATTGTCTCTCTCTCTGAAATCATTGCCTCGATGTTGTGGTCCTTCCAGTAAGGTATCCACAGGTCTTTACGTCTACCTCTAGGTATCGATGCTTTTGCAGCTTTTGAAATGTTCGAAGAGAATTTTTCCAAGTTTTTGTCAAGCGTTCTGTAATTCAATATTTCGTTGCACAGTTCTTCAAGCTTTTCTGTGAATTTTTTTCAAGTCGGCTTTCCTAAAGTTCCATGTTCTTTTATTCTAATGGACATTCTCAATTTTGAAGTTTAGGGTTGTTAAAATTGGTCTGTGGTCACTGAGTGCACCTCTCGGGATTTTCCATTGTGTTGTGGGTGCGATGTTGTAATTTATCGCTGTGATGTCTATTGCGGATTCTGTGCCTGTGGACTTAGATAGATAGCTGTTCTCTCCGTTATTTAACGGAGTAAGGTCGAGGTCGGTTAGCATGTCCTCAACCTGCTGACTTTTGTTATCCTGGACAGGTGGTCCCCAAATTGAACTTTTGGCGTTAAATTCGCCGAGTATGATTGTGATATCCGAAGACGCTTCACTTAATGTCTCTATTGTGCGTACCCATACAAAATTCAAAGATTTCACGAGCTGAATGTTGGCGATTTTGAGATGCGTCAAGAATTCGCTGCATGGGTTTTCCGGCAAATTGATATTGATGAACACTGGCTGTCGAATGTTCTGTGGACAGATGATGCTCAACTTTATCTAAACGGAGAATTTAACATTCAAAACAGCCGCATTTGGGCAACAGAAAATCCTAGGATTTTTACAGAAATGCCACTTTACCAGCCTAGAGTTACAGTTTTGTGTGGGTTCACTTCTTTTATTATTGGGCCATTTTTCTTTGAAAAATCAATGGAAGAACTTTTAAAACCGTTTTTGTAACTGGTGAACGTTATGTTCAACTTTTGAGAGAAAAGGGTATTCCCATATTGCAGGGCAAAAGCACTAAGCGAAATAACATTCATGAAACCTCCTCATATCTCCCGAGGTGCCAAACAATTGCTGAAGGATACGTTCGGTGAAAATCATGTGATAAGTCTCCACTTTATATACCAGTGGCCTCCAAGATCACCAGACTTAACGCCTTGCGATTTTTGTTTATGGGGGTACATTAAATCGTGTGTTTATTGATGCTGGCCTACCACATTGGCCATGTTGAAGGCTTCTATCAGATGGCACGTTTTATCAATTTCAACAGATATGTTATTTAATGCTGTCCATTCTGTTATTTATCGTCTGCAGGCGGTGATTGAGAATGAAGGGTGCCACATTGAGCAAGGATTGTGACCTAATACCAGAGAGAAGGCAGTTACCTCATGCGTTATATAAGCCGCCATGTATTATATTATCTACCAATATTTTGCAGCTCTTTGTGTTGGGAAATGGGAATAATAAATGCTGTCCTCACATCTTGACTCTTTTTTTTTCTGTGACCAGTAATATTTTGTTTGTCATTTGCTCACATATTATGTCGTGCAAACCAGAGTGTTATAACTTCTCGAATAACACTGGTACACACAATTTTTCCCCTTATGTTTAGTTTTTCGCTTTTCGCTCATTAGAAGAAATAGCATAAGGAATATTTTCTGTACACCAATAACTTTAGAAATTTTGTGAAAAAAATAATACAAAATTATTTTACTACCACGTTTTCCAAAGCAAAAAGGTCGATTTAAAAATTATTTTTATTTGAGGGGACACATTTTTTTAAATTGTGTACAGTATAATAAACAATGATAACATTTGACAAGCCCATAGGATATTTGGAATAAAGTACGTCAAATATATTTTGTCACTCCCCTCTATATTTCATTTGTTGGATCATGACAAATATCCAGTTAAATAGTCAAGGGTCGCCAATCAGTCAAGAAACTACACATTTCTTATAGCAAGAAATCCTATTAATAGTGCCATCATAATTTTTGGTACTATATTAACATTTCAAAAATTCGTGTATTGATATCAGCAGTGATTTTCAAACATTCAATCTATTTCACAAAACCCCATATAAAATATAAATATTTTTGCTACATGTTTTAATTTGCATTTACCTATTTTACATATCTCTGATTGTATTTGAAAATCGTTAACCAATTCTTCATACTTTTGGCGAAGTGGTGTTTTATTAATTTGTTATTTGATATTATTAGGGTTCTTTCCTGGTATTCAAAAAGGAAAAATACGTGTCGATCAGTTTTATTTTTCAATTTATCAAACAATTTGGCCGCTGAATCTCTGAATCTGGTAGAGCGCCATCTGGCGAATAAAATTGTAACTAAAATCAATTTCGAATTTTTCATTATTTGCCATAAAAATTCCCATTGCATCCTGAATACAATGGTGTTTACCGCATTGCTCTAGCGCAAATATTCGCGGAGTTATTAATTTTTAAAATAGTGCGGGACTTTTGGATCACCCTGTATATTTATAATGTAACCAATATTATTATCATTATTATAAAAATATTCTGTGTGTTCCGGAATATTATTATCATTAATATTCGTTAGGCAAACTATCACTCGGATAAAACCCGGGCGAAGCCGGGTACACATCCGCTAGTATATATGTTCGGTACACTTTTTGAATGGTACACTATGACAGGTTCGTTTGGTATTGAAAGAATGATTCAATTAATCATCCTTGATATTTTAAATTTTATTCAGGATAAATATAGATATAAATATTATGTTACAAATTAATTTTAGTAATTAAAGAAGTTAAAAAATGTTCGATTGAAAAGGATGGATTGGGAAGGAAGTCAGTCCGTGTT
Source organism: Cordylochernes scorpioides (assembly GCA_030710605.1). NCBI lineage: Eukaryota > Metazoa > Arthropoda > Arachnida > Pseudoscorpiones > Chernetidae > Cordylochernes > Cordylochernes scorpioides. The sequence continues at coordinate 111,949,191 of CP092886.1, read as the reverse complement.
GGCCGTCAGAATTCGAATAGCCCACGCCCGTGCTTCCCACGTGACCGCCGCCGCCGCGCATGCGCGCCAACCGTGACGTCACCACCGTCCGTCGGCGGTTGTGTTGGTTGAAAACTGTTCTTCTCTTCGTCGCGCGGGCGTGCCTTTCACTAACATTCCTCCCACCAATTTAATTGATAAATTAAATTCTAATACTATATTTTCTTGGCTATAGTAGAGGCCAATCTAAATTTGTTTTGTTTCTAATGGAAAAAGTCGCTGTACTGGACGAAGAAAAACTCCCGATGATGTCTTCACTCTTGCGACTCGAACTTGTCCATCGGCCCCAGGTAGCACCTCCTCCACTTTTCCTAATGGCCATGAAATCCTTCTCCCCCTATTTTTTTTTTCTTTTTCTGTTGAAGGGTGTGACGACTGCCTTTCTCAGTTCACTATTGACTTCTTCGATTGACTCCTTTTCTGCAGACTGTGTCCAAAATTGTTCTTCTTTCTTAAGCCTAACTGGTCTCTCCCACCATCTAGTAGTAATCAATTGCGAGATTGAAGCTCCACGTGAGGGGATGTCTGCAGGATTTTCTTTACCAGGAACGTGCCTCCAATCAGTTATGCTTGAATTTTGTCGAATCTTCTTTACTCTTCCTGCGACAAACACTGACCAGTTCATATCACGTTTAATCCCTGCTAAAGCACTAGTAGATTCATGTTTCTTCTCCGAAATTAGCTTGTAATTAGGGAGTGGTGGGTGTTCTCCTATCCAAGGTAAATTGACAGAATATCGACCATCTTCATTCTGTTTCACTGTTTGGTTGAAATGTTCCAACGCTGCAACTGACAACTCTTCTTTGCTCTTTTCCTTCATGGGTTCCATGATACTGATAACATCTAATCTCCGAAGATCTTGTATTGTTGCATCACGGACTAAGCATGACAGAACTGATGATTGAGATTTAGTTGTTTGAACATTTCCCAAAACCTTTCCACTAACAGTCCAGCCCAGCTTCGTTTCGAGAGCGACGGGACCAGATTCCAATTCTATTTTCTTTCCTGTTAGTAGCTTGGCGTATACGTCTGCTCCTAGTAGTAGTTCAATCTCCGTGTTCGACCTATAGACATCCAAGTCAATTCCCTTTGATCGAAGTTCCGTCATCCATTCGGTAGGTTGAGCGGAAGGCATTGCACTACAAATCGTTGAGCAGTCTTGTACTTCAAAATTGCAGTTGTACTTGGAGTCCACATCAGAAATGTAGATTCGATACCGCTTGTGCTGCTGTGGTCTCGATTTCACTCCACCAAATAGTAAGTGTACAACTTCCTTTTTCCCGAGCATAGTGAGTCCAACTTCGGAGGCAGTTTGTTCCAATACATATGAGTTCTGGGATCCACTATCTAACATTGCTCGAACAACTTTTGATTTATTTTCGCCATCAATCTTTACCATGATTGTTTGAAGTAAGACATCTTGGCACCGAACTTGATTCGACATGTCCACGGATGCATTTATGTTCTTACTTCTCTCTTCAATCCCATCAGATTTTTGGCTGCCTTTTGAAACTGGACATAAGATTGCCCTGTGTTTTTTACTACAGATGACACATTTCACTACGTTTCTGCAATACTTGGAAAAGTGTCCGGGCTTCAAGCAAGAATAACAACACTGTTTCTCTTGAATTATTTTCCTTCTTTCTTCAAGAGACATTGACATGGCTTTACAGCATTGTTCACTCAAATGTTTTTCATCACAAAATACACATTTATAAGCGTTATTTGACTTCCCATCAGCAACTACCAGACTTGCAGCGGTGGCGACAGATGTCTTCGGCTTGGGCGGCTTATCTCGATTAAATTGTGATGGATACGAACTCGAAAACGGTTGACGAGCCAAACGCATTCTTTCACTTCCCTCAACTTCGTGTTTTAGAAATTCCATAAGCTTCTCCAGGAGGACTTCACTTTATTTATGCTTTCCATCTTCATCAGGCTTGTGATGATGACGAGTCCTTTCCCACGCGACGAAGAGATCTTCAGGTAAAGCTGATTCCACCATGGGGTACAGAATAGCAGCGCATTTATCTGTTGTGACTCCTAAAGATCCCAACGCTCGTAGTTGTGATGATAACCGAACGTATACAGTCGAAAAAGGTGTCATGTTCCTTCCATGAGCATTTTCCAAAGTGATAGCAATCAAATCCCTTACGTACACTTCCACCAACATGTCTTCACGGCCAAAACGTTCCTTAAGAGTGCTGATGGCAAGTGGATAATTTGCCGCTGAGTTTGGAAAGGATGAAACTATTTCCTCCGACACCGATCCCTTTATCATGCAATTTTGTAGGTATTGGAACTTGACACAGGCCGAAATGGAGTCATCATCGTGGACGCTTTGAAAGGCTGACCAGAACTGCAGCCACTCCCGTGCTTCTCCTCCAAATTTCGGTAGTTCCAACTTCGGAAGTCGATGAAGATTTGACTTTCCTTCGTTCCCCCCGGAAACTATTGATTCTCGGTCTACTGTTGGTTTTGCTAGTAATTGTTCCATTTTTTGCAAAACGCCTTCAGACCTTCCAAATAGATTCGCTTGAACGATATCGACATCTTCAATTTCTTCATCTTCTCTATCCGCCTTTATCAGTTGTTCGATGAGACAATCACTGGCAATTAAGAACCTGTCTTTACATCTGAGGAGCTTTGGTCGTAGAGACATCAACATTTCTAGGCTTGGTTCTTGCTTTCCAAGTTCGCCATCTGCTTCTGCAATAACACTTTCCAAAGTCCTCTTTTTCGTCTCACAAGCTTTCTTGAGTTTGTCCATCTTAAATCCTGGCAGGGCTCGCCACAATGTTCGGTACACTTTTTGAATGGTACACTATGACAGGTTCGTTTGGTATTGAAAGAATGATTCAATTAATCATCCTTGATATTTTAAATTTTATTCAGGTTAAATATAGATATAAATATTATGTTACAAATTAATTTTAGTAATTAAAGAAGTTAAAAAATGTTCGATTGAAAAGGATGGATTGGGAAGGAAGTCAGTCCGTGTTGGCCGTCAGAATTCGAAGAGCCCACGCCCGTGCTTCCCACGTGACCACCGCCGCCGCGCATGCGCGCCGACCGTGACGTCACCACCGTCCGTCGGCGGTTGTGTTGGTTGAAAACTGTTCTTCTCTTCGTCGCGCGGGCGTGCCTTTCACTAACAATATACATATATAACATACACTTATATATATATATTGAAAATATAAAAGGCATATCCTGACCAGGAGCGCATGTGCTTTCATGTTCTGGTCAGGATATGCCTTTTTTATTTTTAATATCAACACCTGACCTTTTTATTTTTTATATTATTATTTCACACATATATACATGAAAATAAAGAAGGCATCACCTGACCACGAGCACATGTGCTTTTTAGATGGCAGATCGCCATCTAGTGGAGCAAAAATAAACTAAACGTTTATTTAGCTTGCTCCGAGATAGTTGGCCAACCCTATTTCTTGATAAATCTAAAAAGCACATGTGCTCGTGGTCAGGAGATGCCTTCTTTATTTTTAATATCAACACCTGACCCACTTATCTTTTATTTTTTTCTATTGTTTTTTCATGTGTTAAACATATTTACGCAAATTTGGCCTTGAATACCCATTTCTTGATTTTTCGGGAAGCCATTGGGGCCAAAAAAATATTTTTGGTCGCAGTGGTTACAGCCTTCTCCACGCTGACGAGCGCCAACAGCGTGAAACGCGTTCGTGGATGGCTTTTCTTGATTTATCAAGAAATTGAGTTGGTCAAATATCTCGGAGCAAGCTAAATAAACGTTTAGTTTATTTTTGCTCCACTAGATGGCGCTCTGCCATCTAAAAAGCCCATGTGCTCGTGGTCAGGAGATGCCTTCTTTATTTTTAATATATTGATATATATGTTATATATTAAAATATTATTTTATTTAAAATTATATTTCATAGATTCAAATACTCTGTTAAATCGACCGCCAGAGGTCACGCTTACCCTATAAAAATTCATTGTTGTCGTTCCCCGAAGGCCGGCTCAAAACTTTTGTACATATGTAAATAATATTTTGTTTTCCTAATTCTACTCGCCTTAAGCCAGGCATTACTTTGATCAAATTATGTTCTTTTATATATTCCTTTAGTTCAATCAAATTACTGATCAAAATTATTTTTTTATTCCCACGACTGCATCACCATAGTATAATCCTCAAGATGATCAAAAATCAACAGAAATCTTATCATAATTTTTTTATACCAAATATATATACATAAAGAGAGGTCTTCTAATGGCTTTCAAAAGAAAATTAAGTTTTGAAAGCGGAGAATAGGTATACTTAGATCCATAGAAAAAATATTTTAAAAATAAATTTTCCTTTTTATCTCTCTTACTCTTTCAATTTTATTTCATTTTTAAAATATTCACAATTTATCTGCATGCCTTTTGTAAAAACGTGAATGAGTAAAAAAGTTTATGTACGAGATATTTGAATAAAATTATATACTTGTGTAAAAATAATTAAATTAATAATTATATATTAAAAAAAGATATACACACATAATATTTAAAATATTGATCCCACAAATATAATAAATTATATAATTTTTATAATTATATAATTATAAAAAATAATGGGACATATACACAAAAACATGTTGAAAATTTATATATCAATTAGGAATATATAAATATTATTTTATGTATAATTGGTATTTTTATATCGCCTTCGCCTCGTGTCGTTAAAGTAAACATGGGATTTACCATTCGAAAGATTTATAACATTCCAGTGAATTCGAATATGAATATTTGTGATGAATTTTATTTTAAATTCAGTTTGTTTTTATTATATTGATCTGTGTAGTGATGGTAGATGTTCAAATTCTGGGCTTGAGCGATACACATATTGAGATAATATAAAATGTGAAAAACACATTTGTGCGCGTTTTCAGAAGAAATCAACATTGCAAAGATAAAGGTAGATGGCCATAATAAATACTGATACCAATAAAATCATTTGTACCGTCCATATTGCCCAATTTTACCCTTCATTGTGTTTAGAGCTGAAATTAAAGAAGTATATTAGAGGCAGTAACTTCCTGAGTACAAATTTTAATCTCTCGACAGGCGTTCAAGTGTGAGTACCTTATATATGGAAAATTATCGGATATCTATGTGCTATAATGAGATTCGACGTACCTTTTATATCGATATTTGTAATTAAAAATTACATGGGAGGATGTAGAAAAAAAAGACAATTGACAATTAACATAATATTATTTACATATTGTCAATACATACAAAAGTACACAGTCTTCACTATTATTTCAAAATAATAATTATATACAGTATATACAACTATTATTTGGAAAATAGAGCAATCCATATTTAAATCATTAGATATTAAAAAGGCATATATTGGATTGAATAAACGATTTAATTTCCTATATTTCGGTTGCCTGAACGCCAACCTTTATCATAATCTTTTTATTATCTAATATACAACTATCTATAATGAATATGTACATGGCGTTTCTACCACCGCTGCAGAGCTTTGTGAAGAATCGCCAGCGGATCTCAAGCGACACCACGCATTTCGCGATATACAAAGAAGTCATAGATCGCATGCTTCGCCACTGACATGATTATGGCGTGGTCCTCGAGACCAACCGGAAAGATCCGGATATAACCGGATAGAAAAAAAAGAGGGAAGTCTAAAATGGAAATAAGTTATACCTCGTCAGACCACGTTTTCTGCGGTTCTATTTCGTCTTCTTGCATAAAAAGTCGTAAAATTGTCCTATTAATTCCCGAGAATCCGGTCCACTCTCTGAGAAATTGAGAAGAAACAAGTATTCAATCGTTAGGGAACAGGTCTCTCCAACCCCGTCACTACATCACTCCGAGCTACATCGGACCTCAAGCCTTCCCCTTGCAGGTCCTTTCTCCTGCCTCCCGTGAGCGTCCTTTCCATTCTTCTAACTCAGCTGCGAAACAAAAATCATCACGTATATATATAATTTCAAAGAAGTATTCATTCAATCAAAGCATACATGTTATTTTCATATATTCTGGCTTAGTAGATCGGCCCTCTCTTTTTACCGGATAAAACACCTCATTAAACTGATGAGTGCAATATCCCAGGACCCTGCTATATAGGTTGCCATTTCGTTTGAATTTGACAGAGCTGGTGTTGTGACTTATTCATTGATCTGAAAATGAGCATTTTGAGCATATACGATAAAAATAGGTATTGTTTTAATTAATTTATTAAAAGACAGAACTTAATTGTAGCACACACACACACATAATTTTGTTTCATAAAGTAGCGAACATAATATTTAGTGAAGAACTGTGAAAACCCGTCCAAGATTTTTAAAAGTATCGCCAGAAGGCCTGTCATTTCACTCCATTGTTCTCGCCTTCCCCTTGGGTCCCTAGTTTCCTCTGTAAAATTGAGGCCTTACTTAAATTCCCAATGGCGACGCTATTAATGCCAAATCGCCCAACATTTCCTCCTAATGTAAAAAAAACGATATTTCAAAGGACATTTTACCAGAAAGTTAACGCATTTAACTTTTCATCGAGTCATTTAATGGATTTTAAGATAATCATTTCAAGTTTCTAAACAAATTGAATAGTCATATTATATTTTGATTCGATACTACCCAGGGTTTAAAGACCTATATAAATCTCATAAAACTAATTTTAAAGGTTCAAGTTACCGCCCTCTATCGTTAATTTCAAGCCATCCATCAAGCCATTTCGAAATATTTGAAAAATATTTAAAAATTAAATTTGAAAATTGTATAACAACGTCAATTTTCAAGCCCTTGATAACATAGATTTATCAGAACAAAGTCAACAAATGCAGCCCTGGATAAAATCAACGATTTTATAATAGAGCATAAATATAAATAGTTTGTTTTATTAATTGCAATAGATATGATGGTGCTTTTGACAACACATGGTGGCCAGCTTAAATCAAAGAAATATAAGAAGATAACCTACCTTCTGGATTTTGATTTGAATTTTAAAATCTCTCTCTTCACACACACACACACAAAAGAGTTTAATAGGGACTTTCCCCATACATATTCTCCAAATTGGGTAAGGTAATAATCATCTTGTGTTATTTACATAGAAATTGAACTGACTTTAGACTTCGTCTCGAAGTCATTTACTTGTTGACTGGTCCTTACATAATGATGATCTAAAACATGTATAGTAAGCTATTTCCTTAGATTTGTTTGCTGATATTTTTGAAAGCAATACGTAGGGAATTTTAAAATCATACTTGAAGGTAGAAAACAACCTTCAAATTAACTAGCATTGAATGTTCTAAATAGCTACCGAAAGGCTGCCCTAATAGAGGTCCTTTGTTATCACTTTTATGGTTAATATTACTGAATTATCTGCTATCCAAACTAGGAATAACAAATTCAGAAATCAAAATTCGAAACTATTTTAAACTCGTGAGATTCATTTTGAAATTAAACAATTTATATTGGTTAATAATTTCGAATTTTGATAACAGATGGCGCGCAAGTGCATCATCTTATAAAATTCAGAAATACAGTGGACCCTCGGTTTACGAGCACCTTGGAGTACGAGCTTTTCGCAGTACGAGCAAAATTTTTTGAAAAATTTTACCTCGGATTACGAGTGAAATTTCGCATTACGAGCAACTCGTGATGGTTGCCCGTAATCGTGATGGATGAAAATTCACTGGGATCCCTCCCTTCAGATCAGATTCGGGAAATATGTAAAATGTGGGAAACTGTGCAATTGTTCGTAGCAAGAAGAATTGCCCGAGTTTCAATTATTAAAATTAAGAAATTAGTTTCGCACTACGAGCGTTTTGGAGTACGAGCATGGCTCTGGAACGGATTATGCTCGCAAACCGAGGGTCCACTGTATTTGTTACGCTGACGACGTATCAATAGTATGCTGAACACAAATTTAAATGCTCTTAAAATTTCGAATGAAATTGCATTAGAAAATATCGACTAATGGTGCACCGAGAATAAATTGAATAAAAGAAGGTATGAAAAAAAACCAACGTTTTACATCTACATCACAAAAACGAAGTTTCTATCAAATTTAAAAACAAAATAATTGCATCTGTACGGGAAATAGAAAAGTCTAGGTCTTAGCTTTTTAATTATGGAAGAAATAATATATTGATTTTTTTATATAGTCCTCTCACTTAAACAATAAATTAAATAAAACCATAAACAATAAAGAAATTTACTTATTTCTTTATTTAGTGAAATATTGGTTTTTAAGCACTCAAAAATATTATTATTATACAAATCTATAATTGAACCAATTCTTACATTTGGGGAGTTGAAATTTATTTTGATTAAAAAAGCTATATATAAATACAATATCGAATATCATTTTGGGGCATACAAGCACACAAAACGACATCCTATAATTACATGCACAGTTTGGTCAGCATTCGGTTAATTACATATAAAATAGAATCTATAATTATGAAATTTGGCTTCAAAATGTTTCGACTGAATACTATTTGATCCAAATACCCCTTACATAATTGGAACTTATATCAAATCCAGAATATTGATATTAAGTGTTCATCTAAAATACTATATTCATTGTCTTGTGTAAATATTTTAATACTTTCATATATAAATACCGTTGTCAAAATTAAGAAAGTAGTCTCCAATCTCTCTCATAAAACTTTGATGTAGATCATGTAGAAAGGATTATGTCACCCTTATGTTCTACTAGGCTCAAGTATTCCTTGTGAGAGATAGTATTTTGATGTAATATAAATAAATAAACGCCAATAAATATATTTATTTGGCGGCAGCGGAATAACTTATTACCATATTAACCTATTTTATGGAGATATATTTGTGTATGAAAAATATACGGAGATAACCTAGAAGCTGACCGTGTTTTCAAGGCTGATGTTGGCGGCCTTTCTTTATCACCGAGGTCATTCTAACACATCTACCTGGCAGTTATGTTCTCACGTATAACATTCTGGATCTTCTCCCACAGTTTGGAAATCATTTCAGACAGACGCCGTTATCAACCCTTTGCTATGGGGGCTATGGTTAAATTAATATATGTGATGATTTAAGAACATGGAATTGTTGTAAATACTCCAGATATCTACTACCACATGTTCCACCACGGAATTGTATATAACTTGTCATTTACTGCAAATAGAAATCCTCAACTAACATCAATCTGTACCGCGTAAGAATCTAATAAAGTATAGCAACTGTACAGATAGAAGGAATGGAGAATAACAGGAGAAAATTAAGGTTAAAACTAATCAGGCTTAGGTGAGAATAGGAAAGCAGGCCTAGCGAGCCCAGTCCAATTTTTACGAGGTCGTGGCCCTTTTGGATGATGTAACTCCCCCCCCCCCCTGTTTACGTCAGAAAAGGGCAGTGACCTGCCTGGACCCTGAGGCTATAAAAAGGAGGCCCCAAGCCTCAGTTAGTTAGTCTTTTGTTTCAGCCCCAGTCCGCAGGCCGCTTCTATAGAGGTAACTAAACCCTTTCCAGCCAGAAATCTCCTCGTCTCATTCCTTCTTGACGTTCAGACGCTTCTTAGTGGAATCTCTGTTTGCTTATTTCACCTTTGGCCCAGCTGTGTCGCCTTCCACCACGAATGCACGGTAGAGTTGACATCGAGGTTCGTCTATCATCAGGTAACACTGGTACCAGAGGTCCCAAGATATCACATATATAAACCCAAAGTTGACATTTATGTTCGAAGGCGGTGTTGGGAAATTCGAATTGAAACAATAAATGCGCGAGTCTGACTAATTGGGAATAACATTAGTATACTATGGGTAAAATTCTTGTCCATTAATATTTTCGTATTTATAATTTATCCGTATGCGTGTGTCAACCTGTCAACTACCATTTACGAGGCGTTGTTGAGAGAGATGTTAAAAAAATATTCCAAATAGGAATACCCTTTTAACTGTTTAGAGAGAGAAACACCGCAAAAATATTCAGCTCAACTAATGGATAGGTCCATTATGTAATGAAAAAAAAACCGACTCGGAACTGGAGCACCACATGTTTTTCTGGTTAAATTTGATAAGTAAAAGGGAACTTCTTTCGCGTAAATTTGGATCAAATCATTTTTCTATGTAGGCTCTGTTGTCTAGGACGACAAAAAATAAATCCAACGCATTGACCCTGTCGAAATTTTACAGGGCTGCGCATGAGAATAGCATTGAGAAAAGACGCTCGTATGTAAATGGTATGTAAATGAACGATCACTTGTAAATATCTATAAATTATCTAATAAAATCTGCACCTAGACAAATACTGTGTAGGACATAGGTCCCGAATAAAAGCGTGTTGTTGTTAACAAATTTTCCATAACACCACATTGTCTATCAAGGATGTGGTTTACAAGGTGATGAACCAAATGGACAAGGCCATCGTTGCAATAGCCAATGTTTTCTTCCTCATTGAGTCTGTCGCAGCAATGTTTAAGACTACATTATATATATCTGAACTACCAGTTTTTAACATCTACTGTACTACTATTTATGCCGATATATTATTTTCTGCTTAAAAAAAATTAGGAAGAGTAATATGTATCGTGATATATTATTTTACCAAATAAAACAATCGCTGGAAAAGCTCACCACTGATGAGCCAAACCTTCCCCAATTATTGTTTAACTTGAGTTTACTTATTGTAGAATTTCGTTCTATACTTATATTAGGAGTACAAATAAGTTTTGAGGGATTTTTTTTATAAATTCGAAGCTTTATTCAGAGAAATCAGTACAATATACACTGCGTGACATTGAAAATGGAACACCAAGAAATAGTGGCCAGAATATTATGCAAATTTCAGGGTAGGCACGCCTAACCGAGTTATGCAAATGATGTAAAATGCGCAGCTCTCGTGCGCACATGGAGTAAGATATGAGGGAAGGAACTTGCAGAAAGGACAGTATTCGTGTCGTTATTTCTTCAAGGAAAATCATTGTAGAAATTTTGTTCTTGTGTCAAAAGACACGTGTAATAACAGAGAATGCCAGGTCATCGTAAACGGAGGCAGTTCAAGCAGACAGACGCTTTTACGAGGGGCATGGTGATCGGACTGAAAAGGGCAGGTTGGTCCATACGTCAAATCGCAGCTAATACACACCTTGGTGCGTCCAAGGTGCACCGACTGTGGAGAAGATGGTTGGAACAAGGAAATGTGGCAATATATAGGAATGTCGGTGCAACCAGAGAGACGTCAGCACGTGTGGATCGGCGTATCCTTCGACAAGCAGTGGCGGCCCCACAAGCCACTTGTACCGCCATCCTGCAACATGTGCAAGACACCCTAGATCATTCCATCTCGACCAGAACCATTTCCCGTCGATTGGTTGCTAATGGCTTGCACTCATGCCGTCCGCTAAGAAGACTGCCATTGACCCCACCGAATAGGCGCCAACGTTTGGAATGGTGCCGGGCTAGATCGACGTGGATGACGGAATGGCACAGGGTCGTGTTCTCAGATGAGTCGCGTTTCTGCTTGTCCAGTGATAGTCGCCGTCTACGCGTGTGGCGTCGACGTGGAGAAAGGTCCAATCCGGCAGCAATTGTGGAACGCCCCACCGTGCGATAACGTGGAATCATGGTTTGGGGCGCAATCGCGTATGATTCCAGGTCACCTTTACTTCGTATTCAGGGCACTATGACGGCCCAACGATACGTTGATGATGTGCTGCGACCGGTGCTACTCCCCTACCTTCAGGGGGTATCCAATGCCCTTTATCAGCAGGATAACGCCCGACCGCACACTGCTCGCATTAGCCAAAAAGCTCTGCAAAATGTACAGATGCTTCCCTGGCTACCGTACTCTCCAGATCTCTCACCAATCGGGCACGTCTGGGACATCATTGGACGCAGTTTTCATGCCTTGCCACAGCCGCGTTCAGAAGACGAACTGTGGCAAATGGTTGAGAGGGAATGGAGAGCCATCCCTCAGGACGCCATCCATACTCTGATTGACTCTCTACCTAGACGTGTTGCTGCGTGCATCGCCGTCCGCGGTGGTCCTACTTGCTACTAAGCCGATGCCGTTCTCGCTCTGTATAATGACTATCATTTTGAAATAAAGATCACTTATTGTTCGTCCCTGTCTCTCTCTGTCTGCCGAGTTTCATCACTTTCTCGCCACTATTTCTTGGTGTTCCATTTTCAATGTCACGCAGTGTATTTCATTCAAAGTATTGTCCATCTTTAGCTACGACTTTTTCCCATCTTTCAGGCAGCATACGGATTCCGTGTCGAAAATATTCCTCGTCTTTTGAGGCGATCCAAACATTGACCCAATTTTTCGCCTCTTCGTAAGAAGTGAAGTGCTGCTCGGCCAGGCCATGTGTCATCGAACGGATCATGTGGTAGTCTGAAGGAGCAATGTCTGGTGAATACAGCGGGTGGGGTAGGACATCCCATTGAAGCGCCTCCAAAGTCTCCTTGACAACTTTTGCAACATGTGGCCGAGCGTTGTCGTGCTGATAGATCACCTTGTCATGTCTTTTGGCATACAGTGGGCGTTTAATCTTCAATGCTCGGCTTAATCGCATCAATTGTTGTTGGTAGCGTTCTCCAGTGATGGTGTCGTTAGGTTGAAGTAGCTCATAGTAGATCACTCCGAGCTGATCCCACCAGATGCACAGCATTAGCTTCTTGCCATGAATATTCGGTTTGGCCGTTGAAGTCGATGCATGACCGGGCTTAACCCACGATTTTCTGCGCTTTGGGTTGTCGTAGTGAATCCACTTTTCGTCCCCCGTCACGATTCGATGCAAAAAACCCTTCCGATTTTGTCTTTTGAGCAGTAGTTCGCACGTGCAAATATGGCGCTCGATGTTTCCTGGCTTGAGTTCATATGGAACCCAATTTCCTTGTTTTTGCACCATACCCATTACCTTGAGACGGTTCGAAATCGCTTGTTGAGTCACTCCCAAGGTTTCAGCGAGCTCCTCTTGAGTTTGGCTTGAATCTTCGTCCAATAAAGCCTCCAACTCAGCGTCTTCGAACTTTATTGGCCTCCCTCCGCGTTCTTTGTCTCTGGTGTCAAAATCGCCACTTTTGAAACGCCGAAACCAGTACTCACATGATTTTATTGATAGAGCATGTTTACCATATGCCTCACACAGCAATCGATGTCCATCAGTTGCACTTTTCTTCAAATTAAAACAAAAAAGCAGCGCTTCCCGCAAATTGTGTTTTGTTGGCAAAAAGGTTGACATGGTTAGAGCACCAAAAAAAGGTTCCTTACACTTGAGTGAAAAGACTTCTTCTGATTTTTTTGGGGAAATGATGAAGTTTTAACATGAAACCTTACAAGGTCCGATGCTATTTATATAATATTTGTTGTGGCTTCTTTTGCAAATCCCTCAAAACTTATTTGTACTCCCAATATATATACTAGCCGAATGACCCGGGCAACGCCCGGGTTTTACCCGATTAAATGCTTTTATTCAAATACTATTCGCTACAATTATAAATTGGCGCCGTGGATGTCATTCTTGTGAAACGTCCCGCTCCAAACTTTGTGTCTGAGAAGCGATATTTTTATAAAGAGATGATCTGGCTTTGTGTCTTCTGCTCTAATGAATGTTTTTCAGTTAGAATTTTGTTCCTGCATACTAAAAATGAACTGGCTTCACCCGTGGTCTCTGCTTTTTGGAATTTTTCCGGATATAATTTTGTATCTGATAATCAAATATGATACAGCAATATTGTCATAATCATTTTCTGACTAAAAAAACAACAACTATTTTTGCCCAGAACCTGTCAATTTCAATTTTTTTTGGCTAAAAATATCTTCAATATTTTTTTCTATGTCCTGTTAAAACACGTTTTACATGTACATTAGGTCAGCTGATATTGCCTCCCATCTTCACCGCTAGAGGCGCTGCTTGCGAGCGAAAGAGCAAATTTGCAACTCAAATTTGCAAATAACTCGAAGAATATTCGGGATAGAGACCTGAAATATTCAAGATAAGATTTCCAGATTCTACTATACATACTGCTAAAATTTCAGTCATATTAGTATTTTACGTATATTACGTAAAAGCATTCCATTCACAAAAACAAACGATGACAGAATTGAGAGAGTTGACTCTGATACTTGTATATTTTAATAATATAAATGAGCTTTGAAAATTGTAAAAAAAAATGCATCGGCTGGGAATCGAACCCGGGCCGCCCGCGTGGCAGGCGAGCATTTTACCACTGAACCATCGATGGTTATAAGAAATGGCCATATTTTGGTATTTATCCCATTCACAAAAGCAAACGGTGACAGAATTGATTTATTGTTGATTATGACTATAATACTTGTATATTTTAATATATATAAATCGTTGTGTGAGTAATTCCATCCTCAAATTACTACTGTACTTGATGCAAGGGGATATAGAAATGTCCTGTCTCAAAGCTCCTGATGTGTAATCAGAACAGCCCAATGCAATTCATATTTTAGAGCTTTCTGTTAAATTAAACTAACAAAACCGCTGTGAAGGTTCACCATTAATGATCCAGACCCTCTCAATATTTTACATCGTACAAAGAACGGTAAATGTTTTCTTATTTCAAAAAATAAGAAACAAATCGCGCTAAATAGTTTTCTATGCGCATCAAAAGTATTCTGTCCTGAAACTCGGCGCTTCACCAGCTTTAACAACTTTTTGGCAGATTCGAGCCATTCATAAATCCTCCTGTAGGATGTTATGACATAAAAGCCGCCCCTGAGCCAAAGCTTGATACTATGGCAAACTCTGTGTGGCTTTTACCTGGAATTGCCAAACCTGGTGCTCTAGCACATTTCTTTTTACCACCTGTTCGTTCTATACTGGAGCTATAAAAACAAATTCAATCGCTTTAATGAACTTTTAAAGAATGATTCTACTTGTGGTACATACATTATTAGACTGATTAGCCATAGCTTCAATATGTCGTGGTGTTGCTAACGCTAATATTATGTGTCCAGGCTGGGGAGTACGGGATTTTCCACGTGTGGGGGAACTTCTACATGAGCACCTTCCGGTATATTGTAAGTCTACCTTCCACAACATTCTCTCCACAATCAGCGAAGGTCAGCTTGGATATCATGTATTATAAACATGTAAATGGAAGATACATTTTAAATTTACTTTCGTTTATAAAAATTAATATTATAAATTTCAAATGGTTCAATATCTTCAAAATGAATTTACAATTATCTCGTTTTTAATCGCAATAATAATTTGAAAATGTTGATTATTGGTACACGAGTATAGATATGTTTCCTATATACCTCTAGATATTATTTATATGTTTATTCAAGTACGAATCAAGTAGAAATTTTATTCTTCCTGGCGTAAGAGAATCAAACGGCGCCGATGCTCAGTAGGGCAGGTTCCGGTCGTAAATTTGACTCGGAACTAAATGTAAAGCGATGTTTAGAACACCGGTTCAGCTTAAACCTGAGATTTTGCCCATATTTATATAACAAAATATTTATTGAGATAGATTTGATGAATGAATGCGTGAATTCTGAAAATTTTAAGGAGATTGTAATATCAATTTCGAATAAACCATTAATCTAGAGAGAAAGAGACCTAAAATGAAACACAAATCAGAATAGGAATTCTCACATTCCGTCAAAGTAATATAAGTGGAGCCTATTTCGACATTAGTCATGAATTCTCACTCTAGAACGTTTCTCAATTATGAAGCAATTATATATATAAATATATATTTACGACCAGTTATTTTGGTTTTTAAGGTACAACTTGTACCACGCTGACGAGAGCCAACAGCCCGAAACACGTACGTGGTTAGCTTTACTTGATTAAACAAGAATGGGTATTTGGTCAATTCTGGAATAATTAAAAGTCAACGAGAATAGTTGATATTTATTCCGGTAGATGGCGCATGCCATCAGCAACTTTCAGGTGCCCGTTAGGAGATGCCTTTTTCTTAATTTATGAACCTTATTCTAGTACAATGTCACATTTGTACTATTTTTTCATATATATTTATGTGTTCATGATTAATAATGATAATAAGGATTCACACACTACAGCACTAATTCTATTTTTCAAAAGGGGCTACGAATACATCAATTTGATTGATAATATTTACATAGCATTTTTCAAACTTTCAATTTAACACTTCTTAAGCAAGTTTTTTCAAAAAGAGCGAAAAATAGCATACATAAATATGCTAAAAATAATGGCATTTTTGGCCTATATGAAATACAAGTACTTGTATAATGAGACCATATACCATAATTGTATATGAGGAAAAATAAACATAAAAATGTACAAACCATTATTAAGAGTTTATATATAGTGATAATATTAATTATGTGTGGAAAACATCTCTCTTTATACAAATAGACAATTCTGAATGAACATATATCTGAAAATTATAAATATTTTAAATTATGATGTAGAGATATTATGAACACAAAAAATGCATATAATATAACCAAGTTGCAAAATAAAATAATGAATTCTTTAAAAGGTTTCAAAATATGAGAACATCACATATGCCTGAATGCCCAATGAGGAAGCTGGAAGGAGTAATGGCCCAGAATGTTCCAGAGACGGACGCAGGCGGCGCGAGGCTCCTCTCGTTCTTAGGTAATTAACTCACTGTCCCGTGGACCCTTCCCCACAGGCTTGCTTCCCGAGTCCTAGTTGCTGTCTAGAGGAGCATATATTCATCGCGATATGTTTTCTATGAAAAAACAATAGAAAAAAAAGGTCAGGTGTTGATATTAAAAATAATGAAGGCATATCCTGACCAGGAGCACATGTGCTTTTTTGATTGCAGAGCACCATATAGTAGATGGCTTTCCTTGATTTAACAAGAAAAGGGTTGGCCAAATATCAGAGAACAGGTTAAATCAATGTTTAGTTAATTTCTGTTCCACTAGATGGCGCTTTGCCATCTAAAACGCATATGTGCTCCTGGTCAGGATATGCCTTCATTATTTTTAATAGGTATCTATATATGGGGGTGTCCTGCTTTTATTTGATCGCTTATTGGTTCTTTACTGTCTCATGACCTTGATCAGCCAATCAGCGTTGAGGTAGTAAATCAATCATGATCTCAACCTAAGTGGTTATATAGAGGAACTGGTATAATTATTAATACATATTTTCGGCAATGTGTTGCTAATTATAAATATTATCTAATAATTAACTTTTACAGACCTCACTATATTGATTTAAAGTTATTGAATGAGAGATCTTGGCTCATCAGTGGTGAACTCTCTCAGCGGTTTCGCCAAGTTAATCTCCAGACCGCTATACTAGTGTAGTGAATTGCTTTTCTATATATACACCGAAAAAATATTTACTAAGGAAGGAATCTTAGGGGTGTTAAGGGAACCTATGGACATAAGCCTATATAGTTCTCTGAAGAGGTGCATACAAATATTTACAATTACTTTAAACATTGCAGTAAAGTGGTCTCTAGAGATATTATTTTATTAATTTAACAAAAGAAACACATGGACAGAATAAATATTACAAATTTTATAGATAGATGGCATTTGAATTTATATGAAGAAGTGATATATTTGGGAGGTTGAATAGCAAACGCAAGTACGAATCTCGGAATTTACTTTTATTATTTAGTATTTGTCTTTACTCTGATAGTGGTTTTTGTTTGTTTGTCAATTTATTGTTACTTTTAAGAAACAACACTGATATTCAAATATATTATATTTATTAAATATAATTATATTATATAAAATAATATTTTGAAACAAAAAGCATGCCTACTGTTATAACAGACGTAAAAATCTCTATGCCCTCCTATCTGTCAACCATTTTTAGAAAATAAAAAAATCGAGTTAGTAAGTCCACCACCACCACTCCTGCATGGTTTAATAGCGATCTAGTTTCTTATTAATATCTAACAATAGATCTGATTTAAATGTTAATTGTTTTTATAAAGTCGCCATATAAAAATATTCGATGTTTGTAGAAGACTCCGCGATGTTACTTAACCCAATGTTGCAGGTGTCTTCCAAAGGAGTGCTGCTGAACTCGGAGGAGGTGAAGGTCCAGGGTCAGAGGCAGAGCATCACGACGTTCGCGATAGCGCTCTCGGCCGAGATGTCCCCCAGCGTCCACGTCACGGTGTTCCACACCACGCCGGATGGCGAGATCGTCACGTCTAGCGTGGCGCTGCCCCTGGTGCCCTTCAACCGCGGCGCCCCGGTAGGCTCTATGGCGGGGTCCTGTTGTTGAACTGAATTGAACCGAAAACCCCAAATACACTTAAATATCTTATAGACAATATATTTAAATTATACATATATGAGAATATATTTGACCATAGTCACTAAAAGGTACTACACATACGCGCCATATATAATAGAAATGTTTTTTGCGCGAAAACTTATGAATTCTAAATAAAATTTATAATACAGTGGACCCTCGGTTTGCGAGCATAATCCGTTCCAGAGCCATGCTCGTACTCCAAAACGCTCGTAGTGCGAAACTAATTTCTTATTTTTAATAATTGAAACTCGGGCAATTCTTCTTGCTACGAACAATTGCACAGTTTCCCACATTTTACATATTTCCCGAATATGATCTGAAGGGAGGGATCCCAGTGAATTTTCATCCATCACGATTACGGGCAACCACCACGAGTTGCTCGTAATGCGAAATTTCACTCGTAATCCGAGGTAAAATTTTTCAAAAAATTTTGCTCGTACTGCGAAAAGCTCGTACTCCAAGGTACTCGCAAACCGAGGGTCCACTGTATATAGATTATAAATATAGTGTATATATATATATATATATATATATATGTCATACCACAAGCAACAGCATTCATCGGACTTAGTTAATTCAGGCGTCTGAGGTGATACACAAAGTAGAGGCAGGTTGGATGGCACCTAAAAGAGGCCAGCGACGCGACACGAGCAAGGTCCAGGGAGGTCTGATCTGCAAGAGTGTGAGAGAATTTATGTTGTTAGTCCAGCGGCTGATCCTAAAACTCACTAATAACTTATGGAAGATCCCAGGGTCCACGTGATATCTTAGGAAATTTTCATGTCTGATTTAATATCAATAATGATCGTCAAGATGTCGTGTTGAATTTTATCTACATTTTGGGACTGTTTCACTATTTATAATTATGGTACATATGAAAATCTGGTGTACATTGACATATTACTACATATATCTAAATTCAATTATATCTTATTATAAAGCTCTATATGACTTCAATCACAAATGATTTAAAAACACCCGCCATATAATATAATATGAAAATTGTCGGTAATTTCAAAATTCAAGGAGGCCTCTAAATATACCCGTTTATGCTTATCGAAAGAGTTTAAAATTTATCTAATTATTTATCAAATATTCAAAAGCAAGCCTCTCATGTTTTAAATTTGCTATAATTAATATCCAAAAATCTGTTTTTTTTTCTAATTTTATTATATAATGAAGAACTATCTTGCTATTCTTGTACATTGTATGATCAGTATTTAGTATTATAATTTTTAGTATATTTTTTCAAAATTACTCTTTGAAATTTTGAACATATATATGTCATAATATATACTCTTCCAGGAATAATAAAGGAAACCTAGAGACAGCCCAGAGAGAGACGGAATGTAAAGTCCGGTCACTTGAGACAGCATCGACATTCCAAGGGGCGGCAACTGGGGCCCGTCCGTCAACACCTTGGGACTTTTAAGAAAGTTGGGGGATTGTGTGCGACACAAACGGACGCCCGGCTCTCTCCCTCTCTCTCTCTCTCTCTCTCTCTGGTTGCCTGGGTTCCTCTTCCAACTTGTAGTGTGATTATTTCTCTTTCACCACCTCATTATATTGCCACATTAAAAGGCGACAGGATAAGAACTGGCCGGGAAGAAATACTAGAATATGAAGAAAACCAGAAGCAAACCATGGTGATCGGACAAGCAGCAAAGTTCCACAAGCATCTACAACCAACTCAATTGTAGCCAATTCTCTTCAAGCTCTCACCCCCTTTCTCGAGCAACTTTTGAACCGTGATCTGGAAGAAGTGATTACCTACGACGGAGATGAACCTGCCGTACACTTCTCCCAGCACTAGATCTGCCCAAGAACGATCGCCGCGCCAGAGCATGACACCTTCCACCGCCATGGACTCCGCCATACCCCTGCCACTACTGTGGCGGACAACACTGGCACGTACAGTATCAGCAGACAGAACCCTCCCTCAATGAACTCAATGAATCTACTTTCTCTCTAAACCAACATAAGCTGTAAGTGCAATTGTTTTACCCCTACCATTTATTCTTCAAAGAAGTCCTTCCTTGTAAACTCTAATGCCAAAATTTCCATTATTAGTTTAGTTCCTTTTATCCTCTCCACGCCTATTAGCAATGATTTTATTATCCATACTATTTATCTAGATATTCGTAACCCATTAAATTAGTAACCTTACCAATCGAATTTAATAATAGACATTTTAATGAAATAATTTCTATTTTAAAGTCATCCCTTAAAAATTAAAATTGGAATTTTTACCTATTCAGGCTTTACGAGTTTTAATATTAACAATTTATTTTTCATAATCAAGTTATCTATAAAAATAGTGCTCCAGTACCTGAACATTTTTACCACTTTGTATGTGACCTTCTTTCCTACTTGTAAGCACGGGTCACGAAAAATAAGTTCTTTCCCTAAACGACTCAAAATTCACTCTGTAGCTCAGGCGTCGAAGAATTCCATCCACCACGTGAGCCTTGCTTTAAACCAACCCTTGGTGACTCTTATCTATCTTCCCCTGGAAGTCCCACTCATTCTTACTACTTTGTCAACCTTCTACCAGCTTATGACTTTATATATAATTATTGATTAAACAATTATCGAACATTATTGCCAACAATATTGCCATTTCAAAATTCTAATCATCACCCTTGATTTATGATAATATATTTTGTAGTTTCTCTCTAGCATATCCACCGACCCACACTATCTAGCCACTGGTGTGTTCGTCACAAGATGCAGATTGACTAATTGCTAAATGTTTGTCAACTACCTTTTGTTCGCACTTGAACAATCTGCATCGAGCGCCACAGCTTCACTCCTCCTTCTCGCGCCACACGTTCGCCACACGGGCCCTGTCTACAAATCTATGTTTGTCTCTTGTCCATACCAGCTCGATATAACCTACGTCCGATATTTCCCACGGAGGTACGTTAAACATCGTCGCTGATTTTGTCCGGTCCGTCATCATTTCGCACAGACATGGGTTTTACGTTCAACCGGTCGCGAAATCGTCTCCTCGCACAAGCTCCCACGATGGATCAACACCTCGTGTACGAGAAGCTTGTCAATTGTAAAGGACAACGCCGTCCTTGTCCCAATTTTCGGCACTGTGCGCGCAGATTTTCTTTCAATTAGTTAAAACTACTAGAGTCCTTTAGTATCGAAATAATTAAGGTAGAAAGGAACAAAGCAAGTTTCCCCTCGCTCTGTTCGCCTATAGTCTACCTTTGTATCTCGAACTATTTTATCTTCTCAAATCAGCTACACACGGGACTATTCCCCTCTGACTCGCTACACGAGTAAATGCATAGAAAAGGTAGAATGGCCCAAAGCAAGTTTCCCCTCGCTCTGTTCGCCAAAATTCTAACATTGTATGTAGTTCCATATTTACCTCAGTCCTGAGCTCAGGGCAATTTCCAGCCTCAACCTCATTTCTCGTACTCTACACCTATAGCATAGAAAGCCCATGCCAGGTTTCCCCTTGCCATGTCCGCCTGAAAGATATCTTAAAGTGAAGGGTTCCCAAATCTTAATGACCTTCAGAATTTCATCATGTGTATGTGACTCCCCTTCTCGTTGTTCATACCTCTCAATAACATTTCCCTTATAATACATTAGATGTTATTGTATATAGCCTTTAATGACTTTTATATTTTCAACAATCCCTTAAATTTTAACCTCTTCTTAGATTTTAAAATGCTACTAAATAATATTTACCTGTGTACTATACAATATTTTATTTACATAAAACGATGTGTCACCATAACCTTAATTAATATAAACTGTAAAATTATTTTCTTTATTTCTGGCTTCTCCAGCTTTAAGTATACTCAAACCATGTTCAGCCTTCTTCAACGGGGGCCATATATCATAATATATACCAGGAATAATAAAGCAAACCTAGAGCCAGCCTAGAGAGAGACGGGATGTAAAGTCCGGTCACTTGAGACAGCAGCGGCATTCCAAGGGGCGGCAACTGGGGCCCGTCCGTCAACACCTTGGGACTTTTAAGACAGTTGGGAGATTATGTGCGACACAAACGGACGCCCGACTTTGCCGAGCTCGGCTCTCTCCCTCTCTCTCTCTCTCTCTCTCTCGGCCGTGCGGCCACGCGGCGCGCGAGCTCCGCGTTTTTTTTTTGGGTCTGAGATGGAGAATGTGGAGTTAAATAACCCCTTTGAGGTACTGGCTGAAAGCCAAGAGAATGGGTTGCAAGCTCATGCCAACCACGTTAAAATCGGCCAGGTCTCCGCCGAGGAATCAACAATTGAATCTGAAATGCCTGAAAGTCATTCAGATTCAAAAAATGACAAGCATGCAAATACTAAGCCGGCGACGGACGGCGGACATGCAAATTCTTGCCGCAATAGGGCTGATTGCCCGGAACAATAAGACCAGCTCATCGAGAGACAAGATCTGGGCTTCACCAAAGTGGGCGGCTCCAAGAAGAGGCCGCATGACTCTGACCACGCCACAGGCAAGCCTTCGACGAGCTGGGCTGACCTCGTCGAGCAAGGCAAACAACTTCCGATGGAGGAGCAAGATGATGGATTCATCTTCGTCAACCATGAGCGCAAGAGGCCAGCTGAAACGGCGGCAGAACGGCAGAGCAAAAGAGGCCGCGTCCAGCTTGCTGCCACCAAGCCTACTTTTCCACCCCCTGCGAACAAGCCCCGAGTGCAGAGGTGCACAAAACTCTGCACAAACAGGCGGACTTCAGAGGCAAGTCGGCGGCCGGTCAGGTAGACCAATGTGTCTACCTGGAATTCTCGCCAGAATTCAGCCAGGCGCAGTACTTCATGGCGCTGGAGGCGAAGCTGGGAAAAGGCTGCGTGTACCAGCTGAGCAAGATGGAGGGGCACATCCTAGTCGGCCTCTCCAGCGTGCAGCTCGGAGAGAGGCTCATCGAGGAGGGGCTGGACATTGAAGAGGCCACTCTGCGAGCCTTTCCTTTAAAGAAGAAGGCTGAGCGGATCGCCGTGGGCAACGTGCCGTTCTTTGTAACGGACGCCGACCATATCGCGGCGCTCAAGCCCTTCGGCCGGGTGACCTCCATCGTCCAGCAAATGATGGCGTTGGACAATTCCTGCTGGGCTGACGCTCGTCGGGAAGCCTTCATTACTCTGCACGAGAGGAATATTCCTGCCCGGCTGGATACCAAGGGAGTCATCACGCCAGTCTACGTGAGCTACGGGATCCGCTGTTCCCTCTGCCATAGGCAAGGACACAAGCGGGCCAACTGTCCTCAAAAGACTGGCTTGACAGAAGACAAGCTGCTTTTCCCTGAGCGGCCGCCTGTTGCTCGCTCAAATGCCCGGAATCAGGCGACTGTGGATCAAGACACAACAAACGAATCCCAGGAGCTTCCTCCATCATAAAAGAAGCGGAACTTAGCTCAGAGGCAAATGGACTATCTTGTAAAGAACGACAAGGCTTCTGCGGCCATCGACAGCGTCCAGCAGCTGGGTTTGGAGAGCACACAAATTCTCCAAGCCTTTACCAACAACGGCCTAATGGACAAGCTTTTAGCAAATTCCAACTCCCAGCACAGACAGGCCATCGACAACTTGGCCACGGCGCTCATGGCTCTTACAGGGAACACCAGTGACACCCTGTACAAGAAGCTGTCACGCGCCAGAAACTCTGCTCGGCCGCCGAAATGAGCTTCCGTGTTGTAACCCTGAACACGCGCGGCATCGCCGCTCTTCGACGGAGAATCCAGCTCTGCTGTTTTCTCAAGGAGCATGAGATCTACATCTGCTTCCTGCAGGAGGCCAACGTCAAATCCCTGTACGAAGAAAGAGACCTCTGCCACGGCTACAGCGCCGTCGTTGTGCCTTCAACGACCACCGTGGGATCGGGCCTCGCCTGCGTCTTCGCGGCCGGCGTCGTTGTTCACCAGCAGCAGATCCTGTGGCCTGGCAAGATGGCTGTCATCGACCTCACCGTTCGGAGAGTGTCCATGACGTGTGTCAACACCCACGTCTCTCATGCTCCTGAAGAGCGCTGCCGCCAGCTCCAGATCATCACAACTTTGGCGAATAAAGAAGATACGTGGATCCTCGGTGACCTAAACATCTCCGAGGAGTCGGCGAAGGACCTGGCATCGGGTTCAGCAGAAGCCCTCGCGGAGCTTCTGGACCAAGCCAGCCTCGTCGACGTCGCCACCTTCTTCGATGCTGCACTGGAGCACACCAGGGTTGCTACTATCGGAAGCCGGGTTGACGCGCGTCGTCTGGACAGAATCCTACTTCCATCAGGCTTCTGCGACCGCGTCACCCACTACCAAACCATCGACTACGCCTACTCGGACCACTGTGCCGTCCTGATCCAAGTAGGAGACCCAGCTTCTACAAGACTTCCCTGCATCGGCAAGCTGCTACGGTCAGACCTATTTTTCGATCGAATGGCAACGTTCATCGATGAAATATCGAAAGACCTAGCAAATACTTCACCCCCGATGTTATGGGAACACTGGAACAGGATAAAGGCAGAACTAGTCGCGGAGATGCGATCACTCGCGCCTGCCGTCGAGGAGTCCGGCTGTGGATACATCGAGAGAACAAGCCACTTCCTGAGGCGGAGACTGGAGGACGACACTGCCCGCTCCGACTATCCTTCCTTGTCGGACCTCGGGCGTTCCCTCCGAGCCAGACATCGCTCTCCCTCCACCTTCACCCCGACGACGACGGCAACGCCATCTCCGGGGGAAAGCTTAGAGGTTTCCTTTTGGAACGTTTGAGCAGTCGCTTCACCCAGGCTCCAAGCACGGCAGAATCCATCGCCGACTTCCTCGCTGAAGTGACCCCCTTGGAGTTCGACGAGTGAGACCAGCTCTTTCTCGCTGACATCTACCGCGACCAGATAGCGGCATTCATTCACAACCTGCCAAACGGCCGTGCCTCTGGATGGGACGGATTACCCTGCGAGTTTGCCAAGGCCTTTGAGGATTTCTTCGCCGAAGTCCTTTGGCAAGTCTTCGAGGCTTCTCGATTCCGCGGGGCCCTGCCTTCATCTTCAAGGCGCAGCAAGATCAGCTTGCTGCCGAAATCGCACGGTGGTCCGGGTCTACAGGCATTCCGACCAATCAGCCTACCAACGACCGACTACAGGGTCCTCAGCGGCGTGCTCATGGGCCGTCTACGACGTCATCTACCGAACCTCGTACCCGACCGTCAGACCTACGCCGTTCCAGGACGGTCAACCTCCTGGAACATTGCGCAAGTAGCAGACAGCGTCACCTGGGCAGCGATACATGACACACCGCTAGCCGTCATCTCCCTAGACCTAAAGTCGGCTTTCGGCACACTGAGCAGGAGCTACCTGTTCGCCCTGCTGGAGAAACTAGACCTACCATCTTCCTTCCTCGCGTGGATTACTGTCCTCTACGGGGAAGCAGACGCCTCCATCCGAATCGGAGATATATACACCAGAGCCTTCCCGCTTCTCAACGGGGTGAGGAAGGGCTGCCGTATAAGCGCCGCTCTCTTCAGCATCGGAGTAGGGCCTCTACTTCGCCGCCTTGATAGGATATTGGGCCGTGGCAGCGTGGTTGCCTATGCGGATGACACCGTACTCTTCATCAGGGACGACGCTCAGTTTGAGCTCGTTCCCCTGATCTTCGAAGAGTTCCGCATGGCCTCTGGGGTGACTGTAAACTTCAGCAAGAGCTGCGGGCACTGGTGCGGTTCCTGGAGGCACTGGACGGATTCTCCTCTGGGGATCTCCTGGACGTCCGAATCGCTAAATATCCTGGGCTGCACGATCACCGCCGGGAACACCGTTGCCTCCTAGGCCTCCCACCTGATGGGGCTGCTAGAGCGAGCCATCGCGAGGTGGTCTCCCTTCGTTCGCGGACTGTCTCTGGTGGATCGTGCCCGCGCGGCCAACTGCTTGGTCCTGGGTTCCATCCTGCACCACCTCCACGGCTACCTTCCACCTGAAACAACCATCGGCCGGTTGCAGGCGCGGCTGGCGCGCTTCGTGTGGGGTACGTGCTGAGTCTCGTGGCTACCTGGGGGCATTCTGGCTCGCCCAGTCTCCGAGGGTGGCGTCGGCCTGCTTGACATCGCGGGCCAGCTTCGGCTTGCCTTCCTGAGGGGCGTTCAGGCTTCTCTGCGCGGCGCCGCCAACGGCTACTCTTGGCTGGTCCGTAACCGGGCATGGATGACATCGCCGGCTCCTGACGTCTGGCTCTCAACGAGGAGGAGAAGGCTGCTGAGTCTCTTGGAATCCGTGTCCAGCATTCTTGAGCTGAACCAC
Source organism: Cordylochernes scorpioides (assembly GCA_030710605.1). NCBI lineage: Eukaryota > Metazoa > Arthropoda > Arachnida > Pseudoscorpiones > Chernetidae > Cordylochernes > Cordylochernes scorpioides. The sequence continues at coordinate 111,922,632 of CP092886.1, read as the reverse complement.
CGAATTCTCCATCCTGCCAGCCTGGCCGCCAGACCTGCTGGCTCCCGACCGCTGGCTTCAGACGACTGTCGGGGACTTCTCAGATGGCGCCCCTGCTCTTGTACGCTCAACGCGGGCTGCGCTGCTGGACGCACAGCACCTCGGGATTTTCTGCCAGCGACTCATGCAGGAAAATCCCAGCTCCAGATATCTTGCGGAGTACGAGGCGGAGACCATCGTTCTGAGGGGCTCAACAACGTCCATTACCCGCCTGAACAGCCAGAGCGCTCGCCGGGCACTGGACGCGGCACGGCTCCAAGGGCATCCTGCTGCAGAGCTGGCTGCGCGGTGGGATCCTACCATAGATGTGCCCCGCTCCATCTCCTGGGCTGACCTGCGTCGCAATTGCTTCTCGGGGCACGACGCAGATGTCGCTCTACAGTCTCTAGACCTGCCCACTCTGTGGGAAATAAATCTCGCAGTCCACCGGTGGCGGAGTCTTTCCTGCGGTTGGCGACACCATTAAAAAACTTGTATATATTTTTGTATATATGTACATTTGTCAATTATTATATGTATTTACATTTTTATTCAAATATATTTATCATTGCATGATCTTATTTACTCATATTTATGTATTCAACCTTGTATAACCATATATGAGCGATGTAATAAAGAAGTTTCAATCTCAATCACCCTCTCTCTCTCTCTCGGCCGTGCGGCCGCGCGAGCTCCGGGTTCTTAAGGAATAGAGATTGAGGCGATGGAGATTTGTAACCCCTATGGGGTATTGGCTGAAAGCCAAAAGAATGGGCTGCAAGCCCATATGAGTTTCATCCAAAACGGCCAAGTCTCCGCCGAGAAATCTTCAAAATATTCTGAAATGACTGAAAGGCATTCAGAATTAACTAATGGCAAAGATGCAAATACCAAGCCGGCAGCGGACGGCGGACATGCAAATTTTTGCCGCAATTGGGCTGATTGCCCGGAACAAGAAGACCAGCTTATCGAAAGACAAGATGTGATCTTCACCAAAGTGGGCGACTCCAAGAAGAGGCCGCATGATCCCGACCACGCCAAGTCGGGGGCCAAAAAGGGCTGCGTTCAGGCACTGGAAATGCCTCTGAACAGCAGCAGGCCACGAGCCACACCAAGACCCAGCAAGGTGCACGAGTGCCAGACCACCAGGCAGAATCAGGCTACCTTTCGAGCAAGGTCGGCAGCGGGGCAGGCGGACCAGTGTGTCTACCTGGAATTCTGCCCCGACTTCACACAAGAACAATACTTCCGGGCGTTGGAAGCGAAGCTGGGCAAGGGAACCATCTACCAGCTGACAAAGATGGAGGGACACATCCTGGCCGGCCTCTCCAGCGTGCAACTCGCCGACAAGCTGATAGAGGAAGGCCTCGACATCGAGGACGCCTCCCTGAGGGCCTTCCCTCTAAGAAAAAGGGCTGAGAGCGAATAGTGCTCGGCAATGTGCTCTTTTTCGTGGAGGACGCCGACCTCGTCGCTGCGCTGCGACCATACGGACAGGTCACGTCCATGATCCAAAAGATGATGCAGCTCGAGGATTACTGCTGGGCTGATGCTCGACGTGAAACATTTATTACTCTGCGAGACGGAGTAAAGCTGTCCCAGATACCTGCTCGTCTGGAAGTCAAGTCTAAGGGAATGGTCACGCACGTCTATGTGACTTACGGCATCAAACGTTCCCTGTGCCATAAGCAGGGACACAAACGTGCAAATTGTCCTCGCAAGACTGGTTTCCAGGAGGACAAGCTGGTGCTCCCTGTTGATGCTCCTGCTGCACGCACGCAAGGCTGGATCAAGCGGCCCTCCACCTCGAATATCATGCCGGCTGCAGCACCAACTCCAGCTGAACAGACCCCACCTACTGCTGCTGTGGAACCAGCCCCACCTCCAACACCTTCCAGCGCTGCCGCGCCTTCGCCCGAGGCGAACATCCCTGTCCATCCGCAGGAGACTACAACTCCTGAACCTCCTGTTCCGGCGCCGAGCACCAGCCAGTTGCCGTCACGACCAGAGCCCTTCTCGACCAATACTGAGCCATCTGCGGCTCCTGAAGAGGAGAACCAAACCATGACTGATCAGGTTGAGAATATGTTCATAGAGCTAAACGCTGACTTTATTTTGGCCCCTCTCTATGATGAGGTTGATGATGATGAAGTAGTGGCAGCGGTTATACACCACTCTGACAGAGAAGCACTCCCCGATGCACTCTCCTATGAAAACAGGAAAATACTGTACGAATTCCTCGGCGATGCAATTGAGCACTTAGGGGACAAAAACACCTCCATAAGCACGGGCATTTCCGAACTCAGGGCGGACTTGAACATTTGACATAGTCTAGACATTCCTTCAGAGAAGGCTGATGTCTGATGTAAATATATATATATATGTAGTAATCCCGATGTGGAATGTACTGGGCAGTCGTGGTAGTGGGTGCGTGATGGGATTCCCGCACTGGGACAGCAAGAGACAGAGGCAGGTCTAGATGGTAACTCCAAGAAGGTAGAGGTAGACCACGGACGAAGGCAGTCGAACCACGGGCGTCACGGATGCCTACATCGCGGATAGGGGTGAGAGACCCGACCGTATGACGGCGTCGCTCTGAAAACAACTAAACAACTGTACAACTAACTATGTCCCATTTCTGGGCTCTTTTATATTGGATGCCCGCATATGGCGGAGAGTCCTGATTGGTTCCTGTAAAATCACGCCACCTGTCAGGCGCCGGGTTGTTTATCACGTCTGGCCACCTGTTGACGGGGTGATTGAACTCATTATCATAAACACCTGTTCGTCTGGGTTATGGCGTCGTCTGGTCTTTGTCCCCGTCTGGACTACCTTTACCTCTTTGTTTATTTGTCACTTTGTTACAAGGTCGATACATATTTTTATATAGAGATGATGTTATAATAAATATTAGAAGAAGGTTGTGAACTATCTTAACTCAAAATATATACTACATATATATATATATTATCAATATATATATATTTTTTTTCTGTATTATAACTTCAAATTTGACACTATATAATTTTATATGAACGATTAATAAATCAGTTTCAATCTCAATCTCCCTCTCTCTCTCTTTCTGGTTGCCTGGGTTCCTCTTCCAACTTTTAGTGTGATTATTTCTCTTTCCCCACCTTATTATATTGCCACATATATATAGACAATAGGTGAATAGTGCGCCAGGAGGTGGTGTGTACAGTTGACGCTGGGGATCAACCTGAACCAAGACCGGAGCAACAACCACATCGAGTTTACACCCAAGTACGCCACGGAGTCCTGGGTAGGCATCTCGGGCTGCGACTCGGACATGCTGTCAACGCAGGCGCTGAGCGACCTCACGCCTTCTTCGGTGAGTAGCAACCTCAATCTTTGACCAGAGAACCATTTATCTCAATCAGTTTCAACATTTTAAAGATGGAGAGATATGGAAATCGATATTATATTTTTTTTTTCTCCCGAAAAAGGTGCCTAATGCGGGATTCTATTCAGGGTGATGTTTGTCGGCAATCGACGGTTTAAATCACTACTCCATCAACAAACTACATGTAGTAATTTATTTTATAATATTTATATATTTTTTTAAATACCTGCTATGTGTGAATTAGTATTATATGTAAACGGGCTTAAAATTGTGAAGATTGAACCAATCTATAAAATATAGATTAACTTTAATTTTATTATTTTGTTATTATCAATTGCATGAAAATAAGTTTATATGCATATCAAAATATTACTATATACTTGATTAACTGACTCTTGCTACGTTAAAGTTTTAAAGTATATATTTTATAGTTATATATATATAGAAATAGACGAATCTATATCGCGCTCTATATAAAATTAATTGTCACCTTTTCAATTTGAACAGAGATGTTCACAGCGGGCGCTTGTCTAATCAGTGGAAAATCTCTCTATATTCCTCATCAATATTTTATTTATGTGGTACATATAATAATACAAATTATTTTATTATTATATGTACCACATAAATAAAATTGTATGAACATTAATCACAAACACTATTTTAATAGTGTTTAATAGGGGGTTTGTGGAAGGATGGTCTAAACCGTCTTTTCGACCGCTACGACCCGGGAACGATTCCCGCATTGGACACTTTTTTTCTGATTTAAAAAATGCTCCAATGGCTCCTGATCCTTGCAAAAGTCCAACCCTACCAGCGAGTGCAAGTAACCAAACGGGGCTCTAGCATATTTGTAAGTGCAAAGTCGAACTGTTTTTCACATGTGTAGACATGTGGTGCGCTTACAGTAAAAGCAGTCGCCTACTTTTACCCTCCATGATTATCATGGCCTGTACCACGTTTACTAGGGATAAGCAAAAAGAAAAACTATTTTAATAATCTTAATTTGTTATTGAAGGATGAATGTTATATTGTAAACCACCAAAATGGCACTAACAGCACGCGAAAGTTATAAACTTACAAAGGAATAATATCACACCAAAAATTAATCAAACATAATACTATAGATATACAGTAATTAATGCCTTTAAGATAAAATACTTTCTTCTCAAGATATCTAGCACATCAACTAGATCATGATTATAGACCTCTAGAATTTAACCTCGTAGAATAAAACCTTTTTGCAGAGACTGGATTTATTTAAACTAAAGATGAAAACACATCAAACTTCTTCATTTCCTATGGTATTGGCTAAACACTGTATCCCTTTTCAAGGTTAAAATTGAATGCGATGTTGACAGAGATCTTTTTTCGTCGACTGCAACTTAACATCGCTTAAACTTGTCGCCAGTGAGTCACTGTCAACAGTGAGTGGCTGAAAGGTGAGAATATAAAGATGAAGAAGTTCGATGTCTTTCTATCTAACCATGTGATAGGCATATAGAAGCTGGCTTCTGTAGCAGTTGCCAACCGCGCTATCTAGTACACCGCTGTGGCGCCGGGAAGCGATAGCCACTAGGTCAACATGGCTCTAGATTGGGAGTTCCTTTGATAACAATGTAGACAGCAGCTGTCTGGACAGGAATTCTCACTACCGCATGTAGAGATAGATCTACCGCGAGTCTACAGAATAAGTTCTACATCAGGCTGGGAGCTCACATCGTATATACATTCACATTAAATTCAAGTTTGTAAGGCGCTCTATCTATCTAATACATTATTTCCCCACCATAGTATATAGGGCACACTATATAAAACAAACAGCCAATTAATTAATATAATAATATAAAATATCTTTCAGAGTTATTGTCTGAATCCCGATATACATGTTAAAAGGTACAACTTCCTCAAGTTTTGTCTATGAATATATATAATTTATAGTTTGTATTTATTTACTTAATTTATGAATATAATAGAGACATGCGAGGACTATATCAGTTGAATGGCATGTTGATGTTTATTAAACGTTGCAACAGGTCATAGAGAATATATACGTTAACAACACTTGTAAAATATTCAACATGAACACGCCATATCTCTCCATAAGAAGGCAAACTATTTAAGAATATATTCAGATAGAATAACTATTTACATGGATTTCTATACTGTTCCAATATATCAGCATCATAGTTTTTCATAAATATCTTACCCAAATATTTCTCTCAAGTATAGGATTTTCCCATGAGACAGCCTAACAACGTGGCTAAAACCGGGCTCTCCTGGAAGTGGTCTCTTATCATAGACTCTATTTAATCCCTGACATGACAGAGTCTCCGATTAGAGACCACATCCAGTAGAGGCCGGGTTTGACCATGTTTTAGGCGGCGGCCTATCACGAGAAAGACACTGTACCGTATAATTTAATATTGGAGCAGTATGGTAGACTGAATCGGGAGAATCGCTGGTAGAATCACCACAGTTGAGCCAGGCCCTCCCAATATGTTTCCATAACAGTAAGGAGACAGTAGAATGTTACTTCTCATTTGAAAAATACAATAGCAACATGAACAACATTGTGTGCGATGTGACAGGTCTTGAAGGAGCTCTACCGATTCGAGCGGGAGCCTCACATTTTCCACCGCGTCGTGCAGCGCAGCCGTGACGGCGGCGCGGACTCCCTGATCTACCTCCAGACCCCGAGCCACGGCATCACCCCCAACCTCACCTTCGAGGTAGGCCTACAAACCCGTTCTTTTTTACTCTTATCTGAAATATTAATTTGCTGTAAAACAAACTGATATTTTCCTTCAGAGACGTGTGTTATTTTTCTATGAAATGTTTCAGTAAAATATAGGAGCAATAAAATAAACAGAAAAAATGTGAGAGCAGCTATACCTTTTTAAAATATATATATATTTTTTTTATATTTATTTTTATGAGAGATTTCTAGACATACTTGTGAACTGTTAACCTTTAGCTATATTCAGCGAAATTGTGTATTTTATGAAAAGGTGTAATTCATAAAAGCTTCAAAATATTGTATGCAAATAAAATTAGAATTAAAATTGTGTCACTTTAAAATCGACTAGACTACAATAAAATGTGCTCCATATTGGTGTCGGAAGCATGAACTAAGGAGAATCCATATTTCTCCATGTGTGAATATACTCAAATGTGAAATGATTCTAAGTTGAACCAATTTTAATAAGCAGCCTTTATCATTTATCATCATCATCATTATGACCTTAGTGCCCTCTATCTCCGAAGATTGAAAGAAATCTTTGAGCGCCACTTATTTTCAGATAATAAGAAATACCCTGTAGATATAGTTTTAGCCATTAAAAAAGTATAGTAATTTTAAGGTCTACCTTAGTTTCCCATATACCCTTTTCAACGTAAATTGACAAAGTGCATAGAGTTAACTTTGTCTTTTAAATTGTTTTTAAATTTATTGTCAAATTATGAGTTTTGGAGCTGTTTTAGTTTAACTAGAAAGTTATATGGTGAGCTTATGCACAGAAATCCTTTATAGGGAATTTAAATATGATTCTTTAGCACGCCATTTGTAAAGATTTATCATTGCAGTAAGGGCAGAAGAAAATTGGCTTATTTAAGATAGAAGGTCGAGCTCTATGAATGGTTTGCATTTATAAATATATTCACCAAAGTGTGATGTTGTCAATAACACTTTGATTGTTTCAGCATGCTGGAATGGTGGTTTTCACCAACCTCTACTTACTGGATATCCCAGGTATGGGTGGGATCATCTCTACCTTCTAGCCAACTATTATATATACTTGGAAATGGTATAATTACACATCGGTATAAACAATTATAAATACATTTTTAATATCATAATTATACCCGTCGAAGGGCTCTTCATTCAGCGCGAATTGTCTTTAATTTTGATTAATTAACGCGCCATCTGCTATCAAAATTCGAAACTATTATAGACGCGTCCCAGCGGTTGGGAGGGTTCACCACTGATGAGCCAGGCCCTCCCATTATTTTTTCTATTCCAGTTAGGGCAGTAGAAATTGTTTATTTTTAAAAAAGAATCATACGCGTCTATAATTATTTCGAATTTTGTCTTTAATTTTTAATTATTATACTGTCACAATCTGAATTATATATATAGTAAGTGTAAATAACGCCAGCTAACCATATCTATAAAGTAAGGAAAACAAATATGTATTCATTTTTTTGGCCAAAAATGTACACTCTTTACATAAATTCATATTTTGATCCATAAAAAATCAACAGAAATCACAAAAAGATATTGATTCTCTCGAAGAATTTAAAGCTTCTATTCAACCTCAAAAAGCGATATGTTTCGCTTTAATAAAGAGACATACCGTATTAAAAAAGGTTGCATAGAATCTTGTAAGCAATTCCTGTAATTTGACCATTAAACGCGCTATACTATTTATTGTATTAGCCTTGTAGTTAGGTAGAATGTCAACCTTCAGTTACAATCGCTCCACAATTCACAAGTGCACGTGTTGGGTCTAGAGCAATGCAACATCAGCCAGGGCTACCGCACCTGTCTCAGCGGCCAGTGCTACCTGGCCTACAAGCGCTGTGACGGGACGAGCGACTGCAATGACAGCTCCGACGAGGGAGATTGTAAGTTACTACATCTCAAACGAGCGAATACAATGAGATAAAAAATATAACTTTAACTAAGGATTGTAAAGGCCTTCATTTGTGTAAGAAATGTTAATTTCATCTTTTGGAGTTCGAGAATAATCTTGACGTGGACAACTTCAATTTTTTTATAGAAGGATGCACTCTTCTAATATAACCTACAGCCTATATCTCAATCTTCTTAACAAACTTTTAGTGAAGTTATTTTCACATACCTTAGAGTAATACAATTAAATGACTCAAAATTATAGACTAATTTTCCCATAAAGGGATATCATTGTTATTAAATTATTTTCAGATAATTTTGTGGTAGTAAACTGAAACACATATATAGCATCTGAGATGGATGTGATACATTGTGTTATTTAACAGAACTAAGAGAGGTCGCGATCTACGTATTACTCGATAGTAAATAGAACCTCTAGCGCCATCTGTCAACTGAAGATAGAATTATTCTACGTTCTTTTAAAACTTTCCTGAGACGTAATTCACACCTAAAAAACGGAATATATTTATATGATTTTAAATGTTACTTTTTATTCTAATAAAATTAATATATTTTTATATTGATTAAATGAGACTTTTCCATTCTTTCTTTTGAGTATATTCTTACTCTACCGCCACTGAGTAGACTTGTAGCCTGGTTTGAAAATGTTTACTCACACTGTGTATTTTTAACACATAAATGAAAATTAAACTATAACAATAAAAAAATGAATACATACACAATATAATATACGATATGATAAGATCGTAATTTAAAGAAATTTTGAGAAATATCAAATACCTATATAAGCAACATTCACATCGAACAGAAAGCACAATAGACTTATGCCATTAATAGGAAAAATATATATATTTTTTTTAAGAGTAAAACTATTTTTTACGATTTTCTCAAGCGTTCTTCCGAAAGCTGTGAATAGTATTTATCTCCGGCTGATGTTTTATATGACAATAAATGACACATTGTTCATGATGTTAAGTTTGCTTCAAGATATTGATCTAAAAAGAGAGCTGTTATCCCTTTCGCCAAATCAATGCGCTATCTATCCACCACCTCTGCAATCTAACTGCCTCAGTCGACGACAAAGCTATTAAAACAGCTTTGGAAAATCCAGAACCGCACTCTTGAAATTGACCTTGCTACTTTTACAGCCAAAAGCTTCTTTTGGAAAATTCTGTAGCTTTCATGAATCCCCGGTAGATCTCACGAAATCCAAGCTCTTTCTGGACAGACGAAACCTGAAACCATGGTCTCAAGGTAGGTGGAAGGGGGGGGGTTGAATTTACAAAAGCTGGTGTTGGGGCCTTGTAACCGAAACGAGTCTGCTAGTTTGCAAAGATGGTTAATAGATGAAGCTTAATTTTTGGGTTTCATTTGAGTGAGAGGTAACCTTTTAAGCCATTCACATTCATAGTTATGTAGAGCCATTTTAATTTCCATCATTCCTCTTTTACTAGGCTGCACACTTTCTAGAGAATCTTTTAAAAAGTATTTTCTTCTTACAGTAGGCCCTATCCAGTTGCCTCCGCATAGAACCTTTAATTGTGCTACTGCTGAATATTCTGAATATAAGCTCTTGGATTACAGGTGAAGAGGAGAGACTGCCGGACCTTTTCGAGTTCTATCTCTTCCGCAGGAACAGGTTCAACCCCTTCTTCGACAGCACTGGCGGCAACTTCGTCTGGAAGGATGTGCTGCTGGGGTGAGTCATCACTAGCCCAGCCACCCACTGTTGCTACAAGAGATACTTTGGTCAGAGAAACAGTGGCTCAATATTGTGTGTGTTTTTTTTTTTCAAATCCCAAAAATTGTTGTTGATCATTGACAAAACTTATGGAAGTTGTATCTTTAGCATGTATATCGGGATTCAGATAATAACTATGAAAGATATTTAAAACACGTTGACCTTTATTGAAAACACACGAGATAACCAAGTATAAACAAAATTTCCCCTGTCTCCTTAAAAAAAAAAAACAACCAGATGACCAGCGACATCAAAGACTTTCCACTTCCTTAATTTTGTCCATGAGGGCACATATTTATATATAATTGGACATAGCTCTGAACTTAAAATTACATAGGCCTATGGAAGGTATAAGAATATATGCTGCATTTCTTCATTATAATTCGCCTATAAAATTACAAAATTTTCAAGTTAGTACTTCCAAAAAAGGTATCCTCAAAACTCTAATCAATAATATAATATTTTATTAATAATAATTAGAAACCCCATGCATATGAGAAAACATCGTATTTAAAACGATAATTTTGCTTGCATCTCTATAATTTTATTTATGAATTCACACACACGTGAATATAAAGTTGGCGACAAAGAATGTGACCTGAGTGCTTGACTTCCCCAGGCACCAAGCCATGGAGTTTGTTCCCGCAGACGTGCCCCAGGGCCCGAGCGTGTACGTCATCCGGGCCATCGCCATGAGCCGGGAGTACGGGCTGGCCATTCTGGAGCAGCCCATTGAGGTAGGTAGGACTATTCATGTTATATAGATTCACGAACTATAAACCTCTGGCAAAGAAAATAAAAACTTTGTAGTTCATATTGATAAATCAACAATATCTCTGCCTGAAATAATTTGAGATCAAATGAATAATTTCTACTTGTGTGTAGCACGACTCAACGAAGCCCTTCATCATGACGTATGAATGTCCGGAAACTGCTCTTCTCGGAGAACAGATTGGAATTCGCTTGATCCTCATCAATTTCCAGCTCTTTGAAATCCAGGTACTTGCCGGTAACCTCACCGGGGTGTTTGATGGCTTATCACCGTGGCAGGCTGACGTACTGCTGCGCTCTTCCAACGACTACCGCTTCATCCAAGTCGAGTCCATGGGGATTGTCTCGTCCTACGATCCTCGGACCGAAACTGGCGAGCTTCAGCACCTGGTTTATGTACGTAGCTCTTGTTGAGGCACGGAGATAGAGATCAGACAGAACACCTTCGTATATTTGCTTCTTCCTCTCAATTTATTATACGAACAGTACTACACTCATCCACTTTCCCTCTCTATTAATGTAAATTTATATCAACTTCTTTAAATAACTTATTCTCACCACCTCTTTTTTTTAACTAGCTTATTCCATCTTTACCTACCCAACATCAGGCTTCAACTTAGGGGTGTGTCTAACGTTCTTAGGGGGGTTGGTCTACCATTGCCTCCCTAGATTGCCTCAATTGTAATAAAAGCTGGTCTAAAGAGGCTTAAGAGATATCAGAAGAAGACAAAGAATGTAATATATACTTCATCAAGCTAAAATGTGAATGAAGACATAGCAGATATAGCACTAGTTTGTAAATTATAAAATTCAAGATAAAATACCAATCAATAAGCGCACCTAATTTCAAATAAAGCTTATATAGATTTTACTACATGGAGCTCACATTCCCAAGTTTTATATGTCATGTGATAATCCCGCTATGTCGAGCCTTATCCTTTGTTTAGATATCGTTAAGTACCAAATATTAAAAAATTATAGAAATGTGGCGTCTGAATCTAGGAGACACGACAGACGTCTTCACACCCTCACCTTGATTTTGGACATTTTTTATTCGTCTGATTGGAATGAGTTGAGTCAATAATAGGTATAAAAAGTTTTTTTTATTAACTACCATTGAATTTATACGAATGTTTTCGAAAGATTTGTGAAATATATTTTTTACATGACCATGATTTAACCGTTCAATACCTATATATATAAAAATCAATGTTTGTATGTTTGTTTGTTTGTTTGTATGTCCGGTATACAAATTCGCAGTAGTTCACTAATTCAAACCAAAATTTCCATACATAGGTAAAAAATACGGGGAAGACGATAGGCTATTTTAAAAATATATAAATCAATTATTAAAACTATATATTCAAATTATTCTACTTAGCTCACGAACAGCGCCCTCTATCAAAGATTAGATTAAATTATGCTGATGCAAACAAATAGATAATGCTAATAACAAACAATTATAAAAAAATCTTATATGAATATATATCACTCTCGGGTAGATATGCACACGGGTCAATCCCGGGGCGAAGCCCGGGTCACCCGTCTAGTTTCTAATATAAAATCATTTCTCATGGTTTATAAATATATATTTTTTAATCACCATTTATATACCTCTTCCCAATATCACAACAAACGACTATAAATAGAATTGGCCCTTAACAGGTTTTCCCGAAAATAAGATCAGGTCTTGTATTTTTGACGGAATCTTTAATTGGGCTTACCATATCTCAAAGTATTTTATTATATTATATTTATATAGTAATTTGACATGTACCATGTTAAAGAAACATATTCATGCACATAACTTTTGATACCCAATAATCTGAATTTCAAATAGTCTTGTGTCACAAATACACCCCGTGTTCTTGCCTTTCGATTGACATACTCTCACCCGTTTTGACTGGCTGACTAGATCATATTCTCGGGGTAGGATTTATAGTAATGATAACTGTTGCCAGGGTATGTTTTAGATCAGGTGTTAATCCAGAGCAAACATCTTGGTGTAAGACATTCACGATAAAGAGTATTTATAAGAGGTAAAGAAGAGATTGGGACGATGCCCAGATCATGCCCCAGAGCGAGGTGATCGTCTACCTGCCCATCGTCGCCACCACCACCGGCGACATCGAGGTCCACGTCACCGGAGTCACCATGGCGGCCAAGGAGGACGTCGTCATTCCCATCACCATCCTGGTGAGTCGGCTCTCTCTAACTTCTCATTTGTGATTTATTCTACCGCTAAATTACAATACAATGTTAAATAGATGGAATTTTTCCGGTAGGAAATTGATCTATAAAGGCATGGTGCTTTAGTTTTGATGGGAGAGGCGCCCTATGATTTCATAGAACACGAACAACTATCAGGAGGCTTATATTCATCAGCGAAAAAAAATGTAACACTTTCTTTCATTCACTTCTGTGCGCTCTGCATAGGGAAGGCAAGCTAAATTCATTGGTTTGGTGTATATGTATAAAGGTAAGACGCGTTTTTTTTCTAATGTGTATAAAGGTGGGGCACTAAAAAAGCGAAAGGCAGCCGCCAACCAGGAATCAGGTTTATAATAGCCTGCACCATTTGTATTTAAGGTCGGCAAGTAAAGTTATTTTCAGTTATAAATATCCACACTGCGCGCGTTTGTTTTTGTAAATATTTCTGGTGGGATAAAGTTGATATTATAGTAAGCCCGTTGAAGAGCGATTAACGCTTGAAAGCTAGCGTTTTTTTTTTTTTAATAAAAAATATACTCATTGTGAGAATATATTTGTAACTAGCCGAGTGACCCGGGCAACGCCCCGGGTTTACTCGAAGGGCCCGCAGGTGAGAAACTATAGGCATTGGTTCCTATGCCTAAAAAATTATTTAAAATGAAAAAAGAAGAAAAATACTAACAAATCAGAAAATAAAAGTGCAAACAACACATCTACACTACTTCAAGAACATGAGAGCACATGCACTGTGGCACCATACGTGTACCATTCGTAAAGACCCTGCTTAGGATTAAAATATCTCCGAAGCATAACAATACAACCAACTCATGTTTGGTAAGCAATTTCAGGAAAGAAACTATAGGCATTAGTTGAAGAGTTTAAATAAATATATTTAGAGTGAAAAAATGACACAAATCAGCAAATAAAATTGCAAAAAATGCTACTATATCGCAGATAAGACAACATATAAAAGGAATGAAATTATTTAAAGGACCTCATTAAAACTACATTTCTAGTTTTATATATACAATATAACCTCGATAATTCGACCATGTTTTGTTGTCCTGGCCTACAGCCTATCATATAACAAACTGTAATTCAACACTATCGATAATTCGACCATTTTAAATTTCAACAATTGTTTGTTGCTAAAATATAACTTCACTGCTAAAAAGGTATTACAGAGAAAACTTCTGACATTGTAAATGTACAAAATGTATGTATAGAGCAGGGGAATAATAAATAAAGACCAAAATCAAATTAATTGATAATAAATAGATAAGGTGCCAAAAAAAAATACAAAAAATATTTTTTTCTCCTTTCTTATCTTCACTCAATCATATTAGAGTGTCAAGCTTGTAAAGCTTGAAATTAACAACCATCATGATTGGGTGAAGTAGAATGCGTCTGCCTTTGTCATCAAGACTGGGAGCACTACTCAGTGGCAGGTCACTGACTTAGCTCCAAAAGAATGTATCCCTGGATTAGGAGCCCTTACAAGGCACTATCAGCCGGGCCAGCTGAGCCCAAGTTTTTTTAGTGAGCTTGTTACTGCTCCCCCTCCTCCTTTTTCATCCTGGCTTGGGACCGGCAAAGGCGGAGTTTTTTTTCTTTCGGGTGAGAAACTTTAGGCATTGGTGAAAAGTGTAAATATATATTTTGGAAATGAAAAAAAAAAAGGATAAAATAAATCAGAATATAAATTTACAAACTATATTTCAGAGGAGACGATTTATAATAGGAATTCATTTAAATGACCTCATTAAAAACTACATTTTATATATACTTGGGTTCAACTTTACATGTATGCTATCCAAAGTTTGCACACTTGAAAAAGTCACATAAAGTCGTCTGTGCGTAAACACAGGCTCTTGTAGCAAAGGTTTGGCCTTGAGCCCTCTTTATAGTCATAGCAAAAGCCAACCTTAGTGAAACATAAAGCCTCTCTAGAATGTTGGTATCCGAAGGGGACAAAGATATTTCAGACATTATACAGTGTGTTCAACTTTGGGTACTGTCAGTATATGTGCTTCAAGGACATGAGAGCACATGCGCTAGAACACCATACCTGTTCCATCGCAAAGATCCTATAGGCATTGGTGAAAGTGTAAATAAATATTTTGGAAATGAAAAAAAATTGCAGATATGACAACATATTAAAGGAATAAATTCATTTAAAAGACCTCATTAAAAACAACAATTCTATATTTTTATATATACAATATAATCTAATTAATTCAACACACGATAATTCGACCATTTTTGATGTCTCGACCTACGGCCTATCATATGACAAACTAATTCGACACTTTCGATAATTCAACTATTTTGGAAATTCAAATTTCAACAGTTGATATTTGTCTAAAGCCCCTATTATTAACAACATATTAGACTGAAGAGTGCAAAAATGTAGAAAATTGTATGTATACTAGAAAAAGGATTTGCCTGCCATTCTAAATTATCTAAGATATTTGCTGAACAAAAAGTAAAATCAATACAAGATTGTGTCCTATTGTTGTCAAAAGTAAAAGTATTAGGATCAGAAACTAAAAGTAAATCATTTGTAAAAATAAAATCATATAACGAATCCCCCCGACTATCTGTAATATCCCCTCCAAAAAGAGAATTATGTGCATTAAAGTCCCCCATTATTATATTATTATATGAAAATTTTCTAATATTATCTGTCAAATTTATCAAAAGATTTGTAAAGATACTGTCATCTTGACTTAAATCTAAAGGAGGAACATAACAATTATATATTTGTATCTTAAAATCATTAGGAAATGAAATCTGTAGCCCAATATGAAAATCTGTGGTCTCGGAACAAAAAACTCTATGTCTGGGATTTATCAAACTAATAATCTTATTGTTTTTATTTACTATTCTATGCCAAGATAATAATTTACTGTTACATCTATCTGGAGGACTCTCCTGAAGTAAGATAACATCAGCGTCTATTTGCGTCGCATGATGGATTAAATGATCGACTGCTATATAACCCCTCCCTACATTCTGAGAAATAATTTTAAAAGTCATTTAACAACTTTTAGGGCAAAAATTATATTTAATATAATAAAATAAATGTACAAAATCAAAATACCAAGAATTATCAAAATCTGTAAATGTATTTTGCAAAATTACTAAGAAAAGCATCACAGAATTGTATGAATAAGGCATTTCTGCAACTCCCCCAACAAAATTTCACCAACAAAGGCAAATATTCTAAATGTTTTTGGTATATAAATTACTAGATGTGCAAATAATATGTATATAAAAAAACAAAGCCCAATTCTAAACCCAAATATTTTTTTTATGAGAAGAACATCAACATATTGCATGATTACGGCAGTCCATAGCTTCCCTGACAAAAATTCACCAAGAAAGTTAAATATTCCAAAATTTTTCTGTGTATAAATTGCTAAATATATAAAAAACATGTATACAAAAAAGCAAAGCCCAATTCCAAACCCATATATTTTTTTTATGAGAAGAACATCAACAAAATGCATGATTACGGCAGTCCATAGCTTCCCTGACAAAAATTCACCAAAAAAGTTAAATATTCCAAAATATTTCTGTGTATATATTGCTAAATGTGTAAATAACATGTATATAAAAAAGCAAAGCTTAATTTTAAATTTCATTATCCTTTTCACAAGAAAAGCATCAAAATACTGCATAAGTACGGCACTTTTGCAGCCCCCCTGACAAAAATTCACTAAAAGAGTTAAATATTCAAAAAAATATTTTGGGATATATATTGCTAAATGTGTAACAAACATGTATATAAAAAAGCAAAGCTTAATTCTAAGTTTTAATATTTTTTTTATAAGAAAAGCTGCAAAAGCAAATAGGGAGAAGTGGAGCCATTTAGCCATTTTCAAAATTTGATTGTGAAAGAGTAAATAAATGAGTAAATAAGGACAAAAATAAAGAGAAAGTATTGCTAAATGTGTAACAAACATGTATTTAAAAAAGCAATGCTTAATTCTAAGTTTTAATATTTTTTTAAAGAGAAAAGCTACAAAAGCAAATAGGGAGAAGTGGGGCCATTTAGCCATTTTCAAAATTTGATTGTGAAAGAGTAAATAAATGAATAAATAAGGACAAATATAAAGAGAAAGTATTGCTAAATGTGTAACAAACATGTCTATAAAAAAGCAATGCCTAATTCTAAGTTTTAATATTTTTTTATAAGAAAAGCTACAAAAGCAAATAGGGAGAAGTGGAGCCATTTAGCCAAGTTTAAAATTTGATTGTGAAAGAGTAAAAAAAAAGAGTAAATAAGAACAGCTATAAAGAAGAAATAATTAAGCAAAGGAAAGACATATATAAAATATTTTAAATAACAAATTATATATAAAGAATATCTTTTTTCAATAAATTAATTCTATGTATATAGCAAGGGCAATCTATGCCGAAGAACGCATTTCAAAACAAAGGAATTGATGATGATAAATGCAAAAAATCTACGATTGTAAAATAGATTAAATTAAAAAATAAAAATAACTGTTAACATTAGGAAAATAAAAACAGGCCTATCATACGAAGAAAAAAATAACGAAAATTTTGGTATAGAGATCGTTATGTGTAGTTCAGAATCTTCGGAGGAGATAGCTCAGGACTTTACAATGGAAAACTCTGTTACGGTATTATTTATATATTTGTAATTGTAATTCTTTTACCAATATAAACTTGACAATATTAGTTACCACATACACGGGAAGAGTGACGGGGGAAGTGACCTGACAAGTGGTGCAGTCGGACGCCGTGGAGGTGTCGCTCCACACCGCCCTGCTGCTGGACATGCGGACCGAGTCGTACATGCTGCGCTTCCTGGAGATCAACGTCACCGAGGACCCTATCATCCCCTTCGAGGACAACTACCGCATGTACATCCCTGGGTCCCCCAAGGCTTCTGCCTCCGTTATCGGTAAGGAAACCATATAACCCCTGGGAAAGATAGCCAAATTTCACGGTTGAGCAAAATCCGTTTTAATCTATAGGTCGATATCTTAAGTTCTTAATCATGCATTGTATCCGCTAAAAATTAATGGCGTTATATCTTTAATGCTCACATACAGACAAGAATAAATAATCGGATGGAATTATTCCACTTCAAGCGACAAAGGAGCATCCACCTAGTCTAAGAGATTTGGAATGAATGTGGCAGGCGACGTGGTGGGCGTGCCGGTGCCCGAGGAGAGCTACGTCTCGGCCCAGGACCTCGGCTACTCCCCCGCCGTCAAGTCCGGGGAGCACATCCTCTTCGACTTCGCCTACAGCCTCTACACCCTGGTGTACCTGCGCCTGACCAACCAACTGGAGGGCCACGTGATGCGCCACACTCTGGAACACCTCAACAAAGGTCTGTCTTCCTCTCGTACAGATCGCTTGTTAGGAACTCACTCTCAGCAAATCCCAATTTTGTCTTGAGAAACCTTCTTCATAATCTCATTGTTTCTACAAGAGAAGAAATGATTTAAATAGAATTTTTTTTATCTTAATAATTACACTTTTCATATTACGAGTAAAAATATTGGCAACGCGCCTAGCTCATCAGTGGTGATTATTTATCAGACGCGCTAATGCCTTATATTTAAATTAACGCTTTTCCACACACGTGTAAAGTAGAACAAATTTGACAATGCTTTTTTCAAGACATATATTAATTATTTCATTATATATAATATAAAGAGTTTTAATTATTTTTATTTAATATAATGTAAATTCGCATTGCCGAAATTTTTGAAAATACATTAATTTATTTGTATTTAATGATAAGTTATACAATGATATATAAAGCCTCTCCTGGTTATTTCAGGGGACGTTGTGTTATGACTTACGCCATCTATTGAAATAAACATCAAATGAACGGTATTTTCTCATTAATAACATTGGCCAAAAGTCCTTGTTTTATAAATCGCGAGAAAAGTCATTATTAGTACTTTCAGATGAAATTTGAAATTATAAACTTGGACATTTAGATTAAATATATTCGGATGGATGGCGCAACCAATCAAAAATGCTCAGTTACAAGATCAGATATCATTTGTCCACCCTTACCCTTTTCCCCTTATTTGTTGTTTTTCAGGAATTTGTTCAATGATGTAACTATGTGCAGCATATATCTATTCGATGATGTACTTCAAAGACGGGGCCTTCACCATGTTCGGAAAAGAACCCAGCACTTGGTAAGTCTGGGAACAATCATCTAACCCGTGTAGGAATGGAAATCTACCTATGTGTTTGGTATCGTTTAACAGACACATACACGATAAATAGAGGCTTGAGAATCTCTTCAAAAAGTATTTCTGCCCTCTTCTTGTTATCCAAAATATTGCGCCATGCAGAAAATTTAGGAAGGACAAACGTCAGAATAACAAGGCTATTTATTTTGATCCAAGACAATTCAACCTTATTTGCATAGAAGAAAAAGGTTTGCTATGTAGAAAAATATCGGAATTAATAATCCGCTAATAAAATATTAAATATTCTGATGCACAGCTCATCTTTATTCAACTGTAGCCTAAAATTGGCAAACCTTATTGCTTCTTACATGGATCTGACGAAACGTGGAAATTAATAATCTATTTATAAAATGATAAACATTACGTTATATAATTTAATCAGAATTGTCTATAATAATTAAGGCCACTTCTCCTGTCAAAATAACGCCGAATCTAAGCCCAATAATTGAACGTATCCACAAAGTAGCTGACTCGGGTAGGTGCCACAACACCAGCTTTGTCAAATTCAGAACGCCCACTGGAGACCATAGTTTCAGGCCAATAGCCCTCGTTAGTTCAGAGTGGGCTATGATTTCATGACATCCACAAGGGATCACATGGAATCTTCAGAAATTGACTAGAGCTGTTTATTTGAGAAAGTGCCTAGGCCAATTCTATGGCCAAAATATAGATTGATATTCTATTTGGTAGATATTGATCTTTTAAATAAAGGCCAACTCTCCCGTCACTTTTTTTTTTAGAAATGAATATCTTCTCTAGGTAAAATTTCCAACTTCAATCAGTTCTAAAATCTGAAAGTTAAACGAAACAACGAAGTTCGACAGATGTATACTGAGGAGGGGCGGGTGCAGGCTGACGGCCTACGCAGCCCGGCTCCTGTGGACGGCCCAGTACAGCGACTGGGAGACGTACCTGTACGTCGACCCCAACTACATCTCCTCCGCCGTCAACTTCCTGCTGGAACACCAGACCTCTCAGGGCTCCTTCTTCGAGCCGCGCGGCCTCTTCTCCTGGAACTCCAAGCTGGATCTCAACTCGGTACATGTTGCTTCTTCTTTCTTTCAAGCATATATAGTGGGTGGGTTTATAGCTAGAGTGAATATTGTTGCGCAAATAGTACTCTCTGGTCACACAGAAAATTAATTTTAACTCAATCGTAATCATAATAATATAATTTTCGTCTTTGCGCAATTATTCTGTATGTATAATAATCATTACGACACTATTAATATGTACCTATTTTCCTTCTCCCCCTTGAGAAAGAGATGCGATATTTCGATATAGAGTCCGAACTTGAGGCATGTACGCAACATTTGTTTAGTACTTCAATAAAATAGCGAACACTTGTTTAAACCCTTATATCCGCTTATAACTAGTTTTTATAGTAAAGGTATTTATATGCCATATTAAAGGGCCCCAGGTGTTGATCAATATATATTATCTGCTTACTAAACTTCACATATTAGCCACCTTATTGCAACTTTCACTGTGAACGCGGCTCTGATATCACACACTCGATGTCATCCGCTATCTGTCGACAGCCAGTTTTTCGTCTGCAGACCACTTCAACTCGGTCTGCCTGAGACAGTTTCGTTGAGCCGGAAAACTCCTATTTCTCCTCGACCAACCAGAAGTGCTACGCTGGAACATAGGAATTGTAATCTGATCAGCTGGGCTCTTTCACCACGTCATCTGAGCCAGCGATGGGATGGAAAACAATATTTTCTCCCGCTCCTTGCCCGCGAAATGCAACCACTTTGCGTTTATAAGTTAGCTTTCCGCGCACAAGCCATAAAGAAAGCTTCCTATGACTCGTATTATTGCGGACGACAGAATCATTTAACCTACATCTATGGAATTTTGGATGCCGCATCTGCTCAAAGCAAGTTTTATGCTTTCGGAGAGCGACTTCGATGGATCAAAAGCGGTCAGACGCGATACTAGATGTGATACGAATGTAGGTCTCCTGAACCTTCGAGAGTTCGTCACCTAGATGATTCATGTCTCGAGAAAGGTACAGCAAACAGGTGCTAAAACTAATCTGGACCCGTAGCTGTCGCAAAGGAAACCACCATGGCTAAACTTACCTAACTGATCATGTCATTTAATTTGTTATATAAAAAAAAGATCACCAAGATAGAGATATATAAAATAGAGAGAGAGAGAGCGAAAGAGAACTTCAATTCTCTACTTTGAAATTATTCGCCATTGCTTATTTTGCATTAAACATCTCAAAATCAACACACAAAAAAGCAAACGATAAAAGAACCTGAGAATTCGGAAATAATAGAAAATTTCAATTTTCTAGGAAGCTTTTTTTTGCATTTCTTTGTTATAGAGGAAACGTGTAGCATCATAGAATTTCAGACCGCCGCTAACCGAGGCAGTTCTAGCAGGCATGCAATTTTACGAGGGATAAGGTAATTGGATTCAGAAAGAGAGACAGGTTGGTTCTTCAGACAAATCTCTACCATATTCACCTACATGTGGCAGTCTGTGGAGAATATGGTTAGAGCCTACGAATGTGGCACATTTAAATGGTGCAGATGCAAATAGATCGAAGTCAACATGCGTGCTCCAACGCATAAAGCAAGAAGCGCAGACGAAACCTGTAGACAAAAACACGCATTTTATTCAGAATGTTGAGTAGATTTTCTCATATCGATCAGGAATATTACCGGGAATAGATCGCCGGCGACTTACTCTAACCGCGCCCATTACGAAGATTGTCATTGACCATCAACTGCACAGACTCATCTGTTTGCAATGGAATTGGAACGGCCAAATGGCACCAAGTCACGTTTTTGACGAGATTTTTCTTTAGAGCAAAGTTTGTTTGCGTGTTTGAGTGTGACGTCAACGCAGTGATAAGACAATCCAGACGATTCTATGTAAGGCCACACCTCATGAAAGCGTGGCATCACGGTTATTGGCGACATATGATTTAAAATATCAAATCGCCTCGGGGTTATATTAGGAGCACCATGCCCAACAAGTCCAATGATATAAAGATGACCTTTAGATGCCGGCGTCAATACTGATACTTCAGCAAGTGCACAATACAATTTACCAGCATTCAAACACTCGATAACGCCTAGAGCATTCATCAATTAAAAGGTCCAGCAATGTATCCAGTTGCTCCCCTGATCTCCTGTCAGTAGAACACATATTGGAGGTGATTGGACTTTCCTTGCGTGTTCTGCCAACTTCTCGCTCAGAAACTGAACAAAATCAGCTAATCCTCACAAAGCCATTTTAATTCAATAGTCCTACTACCTGTTGATCAGATATGTTTGTTTGATCGTGTTGCACTAATTCAAATACTTTTGTTTCTGTCTCTCTCCTTTTGACGATTTTAATCATTTTAGCTCTAAAGTTCAAAGTGTAGAATTTTCAATCTTACATACCGTGTGTGTGTGTGTTCGCACTAACAACTGAATTTCCGAGAGATTTTCAAAAATATTGTTCAATGCATGTTCAACAGAAATGAGCATTATTAACACTTTGAGCCCGTGAGAAAATGAAGGGTGAATGGCAGAGTTATTTATTCAAACTAATGTGTGTGGAGGAAATAACAAAGTATTTTCTATAATTTAGCATGTAGTTTATCGAAGGCACATAAAGCTGAGTGTTGCTGAATTATGTTGGCAGAAAGTGTGGCAGGACAATCCCTACAATATCAGCCTCACTGCCCAGGTGCTGATTTCGCTCCAGCAAATCACTTCCCTCTCAGGCGTAAGTATTCGTGACTTCATATTTGAGCCTAACTCTATAAGTCATTATTCGCATAACTGTATTTTCAGCGCAGACATTGATGTTTTCCAAGATATAGCTGAAACTAACGATGAAGTTGACGGCAGGATCTGCAGTCTCGCGTGGCCGCGGCCAAGGCGGTGGCCATTATCTATCTGGAGAAACATCTGGCCCGGCTGGACGACCCGTACCAGGTGGCGCTGGTCACCTACGCCCTGGCCATCTCGGGGAGCGTCGAGGCAGAGATGGGCTTCTACAAGCTGGACACCATCAAGAAGCAGTCTGGTAGGCTAACTCATATTGGGGTCAAACATGGCGTAATAAATCAAATTTATTATTTTTAAAATAATTTATTATTTTCTCTCAATTTACACGTGTGTCTTCTTTCAGCTGAAGCGTGAATCTGTATTATAATTTATCCTAATATATTGAAAATGCATTTATAGAGAAATAATGATTTTATTTTAAATCTACGCACAAATTTTGATAAGTGCGAAATTATAAATTCAATAGTGAACATTTCCTGTTCCTAAAATCAAAATAGATTTGAAAGGTTAAAACAACAAAATTTTGGGAGATTTCAACAATTGAGATATGACAGAAGAACGGCTATAAATATTCAAATCGCTACCAACATTTTAAATCATATAGTTTCAAAGAATATAATATTCAATTCAATGTAACAAAAAATATGTTTGCAAATAAAATATTAGATTTTTGAATATAGTGCTACATTTAAACAAAGCCATTATAAGGATTAATGGTCCATTCTCGACGATGTCCAGAGGGTATGGTGTATTGGAGCCCGGACCCTGAGCCCCCCGTATCCCGCATCACCTACCGCAACCAGAGGCCGTTCCTCCAAGCTCGCTTCCCACGTCCGTACGATGCGCTGGCAGTGGAAGCCACAAGCTATGCCCTCATGGTGTACATCCGGTACGGCGGCCTGATCCAGGACCAGATTGTGAAGTGGCTGAACAGCATGCGCATGCACGACAATGGCTTCATCGCCACTCAGGTGAGAACCGACATTCTAGAGCGATGTTTGTTGGCTCTCAGTTGTACTAAGCCTCATCTTAGTGCTCTCTATCTCTCAAAAACTGATACCAAATTTAAAGCTATTATTTTGACTATAAAAAAATTATCTTGTATTCCTTATACTGCAATGATTATAATTGAAAATTTTAGGACTTTTAAATTTCAGACATTCATATAGTGTCTTGAAGATTGTAGTTAATATTTTATAAAAAAAAACTAAAACAAGTGAACTATGCTTTATGTTCGACATTCTCTCTCCTACCGAATCTATAGAAATGATACCCCTGAAATTTTACATATAGTATAACGTTTGGTTTTGTTCCTTTTACCTTCAATTAATCGTAATCATATAATTTTCTATACATGTATACTCTTGTGAAAAGCTAATCAACTCGAAATAACACTGAAGAGACAGAATAAAAGTTGGCTAGCAAAGGTATTCCTACAGTAGCGCAGTGGGAAGACGCCCGTGCTGTGCCAGGACACCATCGTCGCCATCCAGGCCCTGACCGAGTACTCCTACCGCACCCACACCCGCGAGATCACGGCGCTGCGACTCAGCCTGGAAGCCAGCGCCGACGCTGGCAAGATTCACAACATGATCATCGAACCGGAAACTCTGGCCGTCAAAAGAGTTGTCCACGTAAATATATTCATCTTTTGAAAACTATTCTTTCTCATTAACCACTCTGAGAGAATTCAATCCATTCCAGTCCGGTGTAGAACAAGAACTTTATTTGCCCTTTCTTTTCTATTTTTATCGGTTTTCTTCACTTTTTATGGCCAAGCTCATCTCCTCCCTAAGAGGTCTCATTATAAAAGAAATAATTGAATTCTACTTTGATTTCCCTCAAACATGAAAAATCACCGGCTCATCACTAGCCTAGAGTTAAGGTTATCCT
Source organism: Cordylochernes scorpioides (assembly GCA_030710605.1). Taxonomy (NCBI): domain Eukaryota; kingdom Metazoa; phylum Arthropoda; class Arachnida; order Pseudoscorpiones; family Chernetidae; genus Cordylochernes; species Cordylochernes scorpioides. The sequence goes on along the minus strand of CP092886.1, from coordinate 111,897,926 downwards.
AGATCAGATAAGTAATAGCTTTGTAAATTATAATAATGTTTTCACAACGTTACAGGTGTTTATTTGAAGGAATTTCCTGATTTTTCTATCAAGATCTCCACTGAACTGATGAAAAACTATCTCTCTCAATATCTCTTGGCTAATATATTCTATAATTGATTTTATTTGAAAGTGTGTGTCACTGCGTTATTTTGAACTCTTTTGCTATTACCAAAACCCGCAATTCTCGTGATCGTTAAAGCTTAAATTTAAATTATATCCTTTATTAATCAATAATAGTTTATAATTAAATGAAAAATATATATAAAGTACAGAATTGAAATTAAACTGGGATCAGATGGATAAATTAGGAAAAAGACATTTCCTAATGTGCGTTTCCATAATCTGAAATAATTAAAAATCAACGATTAGTTGATATTTATTTCGAAAGATGGCGCACCCATCAGCAACTTTTAGTTGCACGATCAGGTGTTGCCTTTTTATATTTAATATAAAGGAGATGAGCCATCATTTTTTATATGAAATTTCAAACTATTCAGCACAACATTTTATTTTTACAAAATGAAACTATTTTCTACTCTCCTTTCTGTGAGAAAAAAGAGCAGCAGAATTTTTTTAAAGGAAAATTTCGCACTAAATAGTTTCAAAAGTCACTATGTCCGGAATATCCCCAGTGTCGGCAGGCTTGCGGTACAGAGGTGGTGTGTCCCTAGCTCGGCCCTCACATCTGGGGCCACGTGGAGACCGTGGCGCAGGGCGCGGGCCTGGGCATCCTGCAGCTCAACGTGGGCTACAACGTCGACCGCGACTTCCTGCTGGTGCCGCCGCCCGAGCCGGCCTTCGACCTCAACGTCCGGGCTTACTACCACGGCCGCAACAAGTCCGTCATGAACATCGAGTCGTGCACCAAGTACGTCTATGTGGAGCTTTAGCGCCTATTTAATATGTTGGTTTGGATCTTCTAACTCTATAGTCTGTTAGATGGTGTTTATAGACTTTAGCTAAGACTGCCCAGGGCGCCCGATCATAGGAGGGGCTCCAAGAAAGTCGCAGAGCGTAAAATAATAATACTGATACCAAAATTACAATTTAAAGATACCTTCATATTATTTTTAACGTTGTGAGATTATTGTGAGTGGTGGGAGCGGCACGAGAGGAGGGGGCACAATAACTCCCGCCCCGGGACCACACTGACTGTGTTACATCGGGTTGTTTGTTTGTATCAGATGCAAATAGGGTCAAAGTGTATGTCCTTGGTTTTATTCAAGTGTAAGGGGGATTTCAACCTGGCCAATGGATGAGGTTGAAGTCAAACAAGACTGCTCATTAAAAAAAATAAATGTCGACATAATTATCGTATACAGAAAACCTTTCAAACAAACTCTGAGAACTGGAGACTTTAATCAGGCTCCTTTTCATTATATCTTAATATTTTCAAGCAATTTGGATTATCTTCGAAGGTGTTACAGTTTATGTTTACAACTGGGAAATTTCAGTACAATGGACGTTTGGTTTTTAAAATGTAAATTCATATACTTTGGATGCACACATTTTTATACCAGGGCAAATAAAAAAAAATTCGATCGACTCAAATTTCCGATAGACCAAATTTAAAACATATTTTAGGCTAGTTTTAATAATATAGTTTTCACAATTCATGTGAGTGAATGTCCACACACCAAAATAAAAATAAACATGGAACATTTTAGATGAAAGTAATTTTTTAAAATATAAATATAGACCATTTATAACAATAGTTTGTTTTCAAAATGAAGCAATTTTCTACTTTTCTTATTAAAATGATAAAATATTGAGAAAGCCTAGCTCATCAGTTGGGAGAATTCCTTCAGTTTTCCAGTTCAAGCTACCACAGCGCTTTAATATTGTATTAATTATTATCATAGTTGTGTGATTTATACCATTTCGCAGCGGAACTCCCTGTGATCATTGATTCACCAGTTAGACGTCGTATCGTCGTCAATGATGAATCCGAGGCTGTGAGAGCCGCTCTGGCGAGTTCTTGGTCCTCACGTTCAGTCGTATCTTTAGGGTCACCGCTGTGGCGCTATATTCGGCCATGGTTCTGCCATTCCCGACCACATCTTCGAATAGTGGCATGGCTCTTATCCAAATGTCGAGTGATTTTCCGATTAGACCAACCAGCTTCTGTCAGTTCAACTGCATTTTCTCTCTCAATTGCTGACATATGCGCATAGTGTGCGCGAACCTAATTGGAAGGCATAGTTATGACATGGAATTAAAATTTATTCTCTTTCATATACCTGCCAGTTGCCAATTAAAATGAATTGCAACCTTAAATGTTCATTCATTGCCTGTAAAAATGTAATCATTTAAATGTTTAGTCGAAAAGTCTTTGCGCTTCACATTTTGTACAATTTGCATAACTCTTTCTTGATCGTAGTATTTTTTGTCTTAGAGTGTGTATTAGATGACTTCGCCTATGATATTTGAATCGAAAATAGATCCGCTCTTCAGAATCTTGCGATTTTCTGTCCCAATCTCCTATCCACACACCAGAAACCCATGCGGATGAAGCGTGCTGCCCAGGTGGCTGCTGACGAAGGACAGCGAGGTGAGCGGGCTGGCAGTGATGGAGATCGGCCTGCCCACCGGCTACTACTCCCACCGGCCCGTCCTGCACCGCTACGCCAACAGCGGTCAGGTGCGGGGCCTGCGCCGGGCTCGCGTCTACCCCAAGTCCGCCGTATTCATGTTTGACTATGTGAGTACCCTTATTCTTCCCACTGTACTCTAATTTTAAAGGTTATTTTTACAACTGAGTGTTGAATTTAATATATTCGAAACTATTATAGACGCGTATGATTCTTTTAAAAAATAAAAAATTTCTACCGCCTTTACTGCAATGGAAAAATTAATGGGAGGGCCTGGCTTTTCCTTTTTTTTCATTTCAGTAAGGGCAGTAGAAATTCTTTAATTTTTAAAAGAATCATACGCGTCTATAATAGTTTCAAATTCCCATAACAGATGGCGCACTAATGCATCATAATATAATATATGATAGGAATAGAAACACTACGAGCTCTAATAGGCTGCTGATACAAAATATATAGACGATGACATTAAATCCAAAACTTTCCTCATCTTGGTGAAGCTTGGGTAAGGCTGATAGTGTTCAGACACAAAGGGTGGAATTATTTTTACAACATAGAAATGGATTTAATGCCAATTTTTTTCAGCTGCTACCACGAAATGGAGTGTTGGTTCGTCAAATGCCAGGACCTCATTTATCTCGGTGAAGAGTAGAGGGAGTCCACACTTTGATAGATAGACAGCGGTAAAATAGGCCATAAATTTTATGAATTTATAAATCTGTCACATAATAAATTTACATAACGAGATATTTAATTACTGTACGTAGAGCAAGGCTCATTAAACAGAGATAAGCCCATGTGAAATACATCGAAATATCTTAGAAGAGCCAATGTTATGGTCATGGGTTTGTGTGTGTGTGTGTGTGTGTGTGTTTGTGTGTGTTGTTGTGTGTGTTTTTGTTTTCGAACTACTTAATTGACCTAGTTATTCGCCGATTTGGTCTAACAGCATCCAACTCGGAAATGCACATTTTGAAAGCTCTTTGGTCAGAAATATTACTTCTTTTTTTTATATATAAGAATGGCGGGGAGGGGGTGAATTGCCATATTTTAAACTTGTTTTATATAAACAATGTCATTATTATTCTTGAATAGTGGTATGTGTTGGGTGAAAACAAGTTATTTTGCTTTTCCAGCTCTCAACCAAGTGGACTTGCGTCAACTTCACCGTGGAGCGCTGGTTCCCCATCGCCAACCTGACCCGCTACCTGAAGGCCAAGGTGTACGACTACTACATGCCAGGTACGTACGTGGTCGGCCAGGGCAGCACTGGTCGAATGTCGCAGCTGCCGACCTAGCCTTGACGAGGTCTTGCTGCTGTCTGCTGTTTTTGATCACCGTTACAGAAACTGTTTTTTTCTCCTTTCAGTTGTTGAGGTGACCTGGCTGCGATGGACGCAGCCTTCGCAACTTTTGATGGTCGAATTGGAGACCTTTTTCTTTTTGATGATTTAGCTTCTGCCAACCCTGAGAAGTCGATTATTTTTCAGAAGCTTCGGCTTGGTCAGCCCAATTTACATTTTCTTCGTTTTTAGACGCAATGAAATTTTCATCTTTTTGCGTCGATTGTTTATCATGTAAATTTGACATTTCCTATAGGAATCCATTATTCACTGATAACTCAATAACAGAGTATTCATTCCCATCGAGAATCATGCTATATTCTGCCCCAGTGACAGGGCTATCCTTCAATACCCGGAAGGGATTAAATATTGGAAGCACACGGCTCTCCATCATAAGCAAACGGGAGCTCGCGCGGCTGCACTGCCGAGAGAGATTACAAAAAACAGATAATTCTCAGATTTAGTTTTGGTTAAACTTTCATTTTACTAAATTTATTTTGATTTCCTAATCAATTTGAACGTATTTGAGCATAAATAAAGTTAATAAAAAATTTATCGACCAATAAAGCATTAGAGATCTAATAAGCGGACTGCTATATTAAATTGGTGAAATAGCTGGGAGGGTTCACTACTGATGAGTCAAGGACTTCTAATTTTTTTTTCATCGCATTAAGGACAGTAGAAGTTTGTTTTAGGTGTAAAAGAAGAACTCGTGCCTTATGTTTTCATTTCCTATATATAGATGTCGCATTATTGCTTTATATTAAAACTATATTTTAATAATATTTCCCGAAAAATTATATTTTTTAATCGAATATTGAAGAATTAAAAAACTCCCGCCATTAGAAATTGACCAACTGTGGTTGCAGAGCGGTTCAAGGAGGTGGTGTACGAGGACTACCCGCTGTATGTCCTCAACATCTGCGAGGTGTGCGGCTCCTACCAGTGTCCCTACTGCCCGTTCTTCAACGGCGGTGGGGGCCTGGTCAGCAGCCTGCTCCTCGTGGTGCTCCTCGTAGCCTTAGGCTCCTGCAAGTGACCACGTCCCCCTCCTCCATATTATATTGTTCCCCGTTATCTAACCCTACTGTTGTGGACAACTTGTTCTTTCCCGGAAATCACTCTCAGCAATAGCAAAATTATATAAATCTATATACTCTCTCAGAAATTCTAAGTACTGTTAAAATAATATAAAAATGTTACGAATTGAAAAAAATACAAATATAAAAATAAAATCTTATTACAGGTTAAACAGATATACAATAGATCAGTGCCGTATTACAATATACAAATCAAAATAAATGTTCGAGTTATTTATTAAATGCAGAACGTATATGAATATTATTTTAATTAGTTATATATTTCATTTTATTATCAAATATATATTATTTTAATATCAATATGTTTTGGAGAACCAGGTTTTGAGAAGGAGATATATCAAATAAGTGATTTAGTTTGAAAAGTTATATGTTGCTGGCCACAAATAATGAAGTAGGGGTGTCAGACAGTCGCAGAAATTCGAAGATATTGAAGCCAAAGAACAAGGCCAGTTTATCCTTCAACATCTGGGCGCTTCTAATTTTCAACCAAAATTTTCAAGCAAAACCAACATTATCTTTATTCTCTAGGAGATTATTTTTATTCTGTAATTTTATTTTAGGAAAATAATAGCCCACCTTTCATTTACCAATCTGAAGTAAGTTATGGAGACGGGAAACATTTGCGTAAAATGAGCTTTAACTTTTGTTACACATTCAAAGGGTCAAGTTGTATTAAATTTATGGCCAACAATGTATATATTACACTTTCTCATATTTTCATGTTTAATTTTATTTTTTAAAGTTATTATATATGTATATATACCCTTTCGCTCAAAAAGAAATATAAAAAGTATATTTTAAAATATTTTCTAAAAGCAAATCAAAATTGGTATATAAATCATCTCTATGAAATAATATATGAAAATTTCCTATATTTTATATAACAATATTGTTAATCACAACAAAACCAAAAGAGCTAGTCATTTAGTAAAACCTAAACTCATATTTCAGCCATAGTACATTATAGGTTACCTTGATGCTATAGAGTGATTTAATAAAGTCATCCCTAAATGTCAACACGGTGTCTTTGATTCGTGTTAAAAATACATTTCAACACCTTATAAAATAACCCAAATAAGAAATTGATATGAATAGTTTGTCTGTTAACGTATAAACCTAGACTTTGTATTTCTTGCAAATAGATTCATTAAATTTTGTCCCTCTATATAATTATAATTGTCTATATGTATTGTTTTTATATATGTGGCGACTACACTTTACTTCAGCGAGCGCGAACTAGGACGGCCTCGGCAACCGCGAGCGTCAACCTGACTACGCATGCACGCGGGACGTCATCAGAGACTCTGGCCACTCGGCGGTAAACATCTAGGCTAACTCCGACGGCCGTTGCTTCAACCGTTGCTTCTTTTCTATTTCTATATTTCTGGCTTTAAATAAATTAATTTTAATTATAATTTTATCAGCAGCCTTTCCACAAGCCACACCAAGACATCACGCAACAATCCTACAAATTTGGTGAGCCGGACGTGATATTGCCACCGCTAGCTCCCCCATACGACGGTCCATATGAAGTCCTTTTTAGGAAACCCAAAATTTACAAACTGAAAATTAAAAAGAGATCCACGTGGGTGTCAATCGACCGCCTCAAGCCTGCTTTCACATCAGAAGGACCGATGTTTTCCCAAGACCCGAACTTGGCAAGCCAATAAGATTGCATAGGATCGCTGGAAAGATCCTACTGGAGGGGGAGTAGTGTGGCGACTACACTTTACTTCAGCGAGCGCGAACTAGGACGGCCTCGGCAACCGCGAGCGTCAACCTGACTACGCATGCGCGCGGGACGTCATCAGAGACTCTGGCCACTCGGCGGTAAACATCTAGGCTAACTCCGACGGCCGTTACTTCAACCGTTACTTCTTTTCTATTTCTATATTTCTGGCTTTAAATAAATTAATTTTAATTATAATTTTATCAGCAGCCTTTCCACAAGCCACATCAACACATCACGCAACAATCCTACATATATAAGTAATTCTTCTATTTTATCATTTTAGTAATGATTGCTATGTTTTAACATTGATTTTGTATTAAGATATAGTATAAAGGGTTTTATAAAAATAGGGGTTTATAATTTAAAATTGTAAATTTTTAATTGGTTCATATAGTTAACAATTTTGCCAAAATATATGGCTGAATTTCTTACTTCAAAACTGGTCTTGGGCTTGTTGTCATAAACCTTAGATTTTTAAAATCTAAGGGAAAATGTCTATCGTCTCGTAAAACCGCATGTCGGGACTGCCAATTCTGTCACCAAATCGGGAAATTACACGAACAACAGATAACAGTAATCTTCAGTCACATTTATTCAAAAAGCTCAATTCAGTCACATTCATGCAAAACTACCACAACCCTATCCTTTATACCTTTTTTATGAATCGATGACAATATAAAAATAATTATACACTTATTTTTTTCTATCAAAACTCTTTCTTGTGTGAGTTTTGGTGCACCCTGTATATATGTGGGGAAATTGTAACGGGTAAACAGTCATGGAGTGAATTGATGGATACACAAAGTGGCAGAAGCTTCTAAATTAAAACAAGCAATCTTTGAATGGGGGAGTGAGAGGACCAAACGGCTAAAGGGTCACTGCTGAGGTCAGCTCGTGGTCCCGAGTGACAAGTAGGCTACGTCTAGTCCAACCGTTCCGTAAAACTGTGTCAAGGACTCCTGTTTTCCGAACGTATATTTGGAATGTATGGAAGAGACTGGTGTCTCTACTCTACCTGGGCCTTGTCAAAGAAACGCCGTTGTGTCAGGCCTGGACCCTAAATAGACGATCTGGCCTGGCTGTACCCCTCTCTGTCGACCCATTCGTTTGGTATTTTACTTAACCAAATACACAACTTGATAGAAATTTAGAATACGCATTAAGTACAATATGCATTATATATACTTCAGAAATATGAAATACATAAACAATTATGTAAAATATATACGCATAATGCAATGACAAACTTATAAATTACATATACACTGAAAATAAAGTGAAAGTCCCAAATCAAATAGCATATACATCTATAGACTATAAAAATGTAGTAAGCGCCTCCGAAAATCTGAAGTATTTACAAATAAATTATATTCACAAAGTACATATACACACAGGAAACATGACACTTGACACTTGCTAGCTCTGCTGAGTCTTAGCCCGCGGCGATCCGTCCAGACCCTCCCCAGGACACTCCAACCTACAATCCTTCTGCTCCTGGCGTCGAGCTCCAGCCTATTGTCGTCTCTACCAGCGCCCTCCTCGACACTACTGCATCATCAAAAGCAGCCCCTGCCAAAGACAAGGCTGGACCAATCATCCCTACCCCTAAAATACACAACCTCCTCCTCAGACTGATGTAGAATAGGTAGGGGAGTTGTTCGACAACTTGAATGCCGACTCCAAACTGGAGAACCCCAATATGAAGATTTTTATAGGAAAGAAATAGAAGCTATTTTGTGTCCCCACTCTACGAGAAAGGAAATAATCAATCTGGTCACGCAGATGCCTGCTCAGAAAGAATTCCTCGATATTGCGATAGCGCATGTCGAGGACAAGGGCTCAAACCTAGGTAGGAGGCTGTCCAACTTCAGGGTGGCTTGTGACTATTATTGAATTCTAGACGTCCCTTAAGAGGGATCCAGATGGTATAAATCATTTTTATTTAAATGTATTTAATTTATATGTTTAAAATTTATCTGTTTTGTGTATATATTGACTTCTTTAGGTATATATATGTTATAAAGAAAATTATTGAGAGATTTTCTGCTCGAATTAGATCATGTTGATGATTATGGTATGGTAATGCAGTCGTGGTTGAAATCTTTAAAGTATGATAATGAAAACTAATTTTGATCAGTAACTTAATTGAGTTAAACGAATATATAAAAAAACAATTTGATAAAAGTAATGCCTGGCTTAAGGTGAGTAGAATAAGGAAAACAAAAGATTATTTACATAATGTACAAAGGTTTTGAGCCGGCCATTGGGATAGAGAAAATATCTTTATTTACGGGGCTGCTAACCAAAATAAATGATTTTTGAGCCCCAATGGCCGCGTAAAGCGGAATATATAAAACACTATGACCAGGCTGGAGAGGCTAGGAACAGGATCTCCGTTAGGGAAGAGGCAGGTTAGGCCGGATTGGGTCCGTAGAGGCCAAGAGGCAGGAAGAAGACGGGGGGACTAGAACTTTGCAGCTCTAGCTCTGGCAGTTGGGCAAGACATTGATCTTGCCTCGTGGTCGGCAGAGAGGCCCTTGGCTAAGCAGTTGGCGCACTTGGCCGTGCGAGGGTTGGCAAGAGTTGGACAGCTTCGGCCTTGATGGTCACCAGAAGCGCAGTGGAAGCAGGTGACCGTAGCCTTGGTGCACCTATCGGCGTTGTGGCCGTAGCCACAGCAGCGGTAGCAGACGTGGACGCGGACAGACTCCTAGTAGTTCAGAATCACTTGGTCCACAATGATCCTGTCACGTCTTCCAATGGCCTTGTAGGAAGCCAAGTCCAGATCAATGAAGGCTGTGCAGGTGCCATTTCTGGTCGGAGATCTGTGTGCCACTCGGACAGACTTGTCTTCAGGAAGCTGGCTGAGGGCATCGGTGGAGAGGAAGGCCTTGACAATGTCCTCATCCGCGGTTTCTGCCTCCACGTTGAAGAGGCAGATTCTTGGGAGGAATTGCCTCAGTTCCCGGACTTTCAGGCCTTGGAGCTTGTTGTCCAGAGCAGATCTGACGGCAGGAATGACTTCTGGGGGGCTGGAGTACAGCAGCAGTTTTCCCCTGGTGCACAGAGACGCCCAGACGCCTTGGGGCAGAGTGTGGGCAGCTCGGACAGCTTTGAGGATGTCCCGTGGGTCAGCCTGCGGGTTATCTGCAATAACCACGATATGGGCCGCAGATTTCTCCCCATTGATGGAGCCTTTGGCAACTGCAGGCTTGGGGGCGCGGGAAGATGCAGGCTTGGCTGGAACCAGTGGTTTGGTCCTCTTAGCGGGCGGGTTTGACGCCTCTGACTGCTTCCTCTTGGTTAGAGCAGGATCTGGCTTCTTGGGAGCAGGTGCTGCCACAGGGACAGCAGCTGGAGCGGGGGTGGCAGGCTTGATGAGCTCGGTCTGAGCGCTAGAGTCCTTGCAGGTGGGAGCAGGGCCAGTTTGAGTGGTCTGGCAGGTTTTCTTGGGCATTTGGGCATCCATGATTTCATCCAGCTCCATGAAGTCATTCACGGTGCCCGTGAGGTTCTTCACATCCCTAACTAGGCACTTGATTATTTCCGTTTGCTGCTCAATTAAGCGAACAAGGTCCAGGTGAAGAGCTGCTAGGGAGGGCTGGCCGAGGGATTGCAGGATTTGGTAGTGGCGGTAGATGACCATGTTGTCTTCTTCAACAAGAGCCGCGATGTCAACCGAGGGTTGAGAGGGCTTGTTGGGTTTCTTCTTCTTCTTCTTGCAGGAATCCATGGCAGGAGAGCGTCGAAGCGTTGAAGAAGAGTGGGATGGCCATTGGGATAAAACAACAATGATTTTTATAGGGGAAGAGTGACCTCTGGCGGTCGATTTAAACAGAATATTTGAATCTATGAAATATATTTTTCAAATGAAATAATATTTTAATATAACATTTCCCCCCTGTGAAGAGAATAATATGGGTTAATTAAGAGTAAAGTGATAAAAAATATAGCTTTAAAAAAAAAAGATAAAATGATTAGAAAGAAAGGTGAGAGGTGATATTCACTTATCATATTGGTTTTACATATGGTAACCAATAGACAGGAACAGTGGATATTGTTGGGAGGTACAGTAAACCCTCTACATGATCGTATCAAGTCTTGTTCTGGTAGACTTGATGCTGTAACCACACTCCCTCTTTAAAAATCCTGAGTTCGGCTGGCCCGGTTGATGGACTTCAGCGGGGGTCCCACTCCGGGGATGTGGAGGAGCTGTGTCTGTGCTCATGTTAGAGTCGGCAGCAAAGGCTTCCATTTTAAGAACAGCCTCAAACTACAGGCAAAGTCAGACTTTCACCAAAGTGTGCCTGGATCATGGTGCCATGATCAACGAAAGCTGCACCCCAATACCCCATTCCATGAGATCATGAACTCATGGAATTCGTGTAATCTTTACACAAGGGGATAAGAAACAACAACAACAATAGACAGGAAAGTACAAAATGATGCATAATATGAATAATGATAACAAAAATGTGGTATAGAGTGAAAATGTGGTATAGAATGAAAATGTAAAGAGAGAGGAAAAAAGTGTTCTATAATCGTATTGGCTTATTGTGAACCAATAGATTGGAAATAGACAAGAAAAAAATGATACTATAATATTAAAAATCTGGAAGAAAAATAAAATGCATTAAAATTACAAAAGTGAAATTAAAAGGTGGTTTTCCTTAATCGTATTGGCTTATTGTTAACCAATAGATTGGAAATAGACAAAAAATACACATATAATATTAATGAGGAAGAAAAATAAAATGAATTATAATTACATTAGTAAAGTATAGGTGGAAACATTGGATGATTATAAGAAAAAGGCATTTGTGAAAAGTAATAAACAGTAGGCAAAAGGTAATATTATGTAAAAAAGGCAAAATGTAAAAACAAGGGATGAACATGTTAAGAAAAATTAATGGTAAGAATAAAAGATGATCATTTGAGAAAAAAGAATCAAGGTGGACAAAAACAAAAGTTCAAATTTACATATGCTAATAATTTACATATTTGTTAGGCACGCTTTCTGATATTTACACAGGATATAAGTAATGGGGGTAAAAATGATTTTTTTTTAAATAATAACATATTAAGAAATGAGATTAAATAAAAAAATATCAAAATAATAAAAGTTTGGGAATTTAAAATATAAGATAGAAATGTGAAGCTATAGGGTATTGTGGTTATTAACGAAAAGATACAGTGGGAATATGACAAACAAAGATTATTTTTCATTAAAGATTGAAGATGTGAGAGAAATAGATATAATATTTTGTTGTTGTCCTCCTGGCCGACTTTTTTACATATAGTGTAGTTTTAAATATTGATATGGTATGTGTAAATGGTATAACCTTATTGCAAAAATTTAAAAAAATATATGGAATGAGCTGTATTTAGTAACTAATTATACAAAGGAAAATAAGCTTTACAAGGATTAAAGGTAATAATAATTTTGAATAAATAGGCGATTGAAAACTATATAAAACATGATTGAGAATTAAATTATAAATCAGGTTTAAATGGGGTAAATGGCAGAAACAAAGTATAAAGTACCTTGAAATGGCTGATGCAGGCTGGAGTTGATCTCCGGGAGATGACTGGCGTTGAGCGGAAGATGTGATGGCTAGAGATGGAAGGGAGAAGGCTACTTGAAACTTATGGATATGGTAGGAGATGGAGATGTTTGGTTGTAGAGGCTATGTATGCTTGTGTTCAAATCAATAAGCTTGAGGGATGAGTTTCTTTTGCAAATAAATTTATTTCGAGCTTTCTCGGGCAACGCCCTTCTACAGGAAAATTTAAAATAAAGTAAATTAAATTATATTACACTGAGATTAAGCCAGGCAAATATATAACGGACTATAGAAAATAAATATCAGAAACAAACACACGTGAGAGTACTCGTGCGCCATGCGTTCATGATACATTGGGGGGTTGGGTGGCTGCAGGGAATATTACATTATAAATTTCAGGTAAATCAATTTTTCTATTAAGGTTGTGGAATTTACTTGACAGGAGGGATTCGATGATTAGTCTTTGATGTTTGCTGGAGATATTGGAATAATGAATTTTAGGGGATGTAATGTTGAAGGAATGGCCTGTTTCATTTATATGCTGCACTATTAGGGATCTATGGTCTAGGTTATCGATTTTCTTTTGTGTTCGTGAATTCTAATGTTGACCTGTCTCCCAGTTTCACCTACGTAGATTTTTGGGCAGTTTGAACATTCTATGGAGTAAATAACGTTTCGTGCGGTGCAGTGAGGTTCATTATAATTAAGTTTCATTATCTGGTTTCGGAGAAGGTATGCTTGTGGAGATGGGTATGTTTGCTTGTGGAGATGGCTATGTTTGCTTGTGAAGATGGCTATGTTTGCTTGTGGATATGGCTATTTTGCTTGTGGAGATGGCTATGTTTGCTTGTAGAAATGGAGATGTTTGCTTGTGGAGATGGCTATGTTTGCTTGGAGAAGGCTATGTTTGCTTGGAGATGACTGTCTTGTAGATGTCTATGGCTTTAAATGACTATGGTTACTTGTAGGAGAAAGCTTTCGTTGGAGAAGGCTCTTTTTGATTGGTGTAGGTTATGTTTGATTTGCAAAATTAAAAATGAGCTATGTTTGCTTGAATTGGGCTATGTCTTGTTAAAGTAGGTTATATTTGGTTGAAACGAGCTATTTTTGATTGGAATATTTGCATATTTGAATTTGAAGAATTTTGCTTTTGGCATATTGAACAAACAGGTAAATATCCAGTCGACTATTGTTATATAGAAAAATATTGAGATATTTTCTGCTCGAATTTAGATCATGTTGAGGATTATGGTATGGTAATGCAGTCGTGGTTTAAATCCTTAAAGTATGATAATGAAAAATAATTTTGATCAGTAATTTAATTGAGTTAAACGAATATATAAAAAAAAAACAATTTGATAAAAGTAATGCCTGGCTTAAGGAGAGTAGAATAAGGAAAACAAAAGATTATTTACATAATGTACAAACGTTTTGAGCCGGCCATTGGGATAAAACAACAATGAGTTTTTATAGGGGAAGAGTGACCTCTGGCGGTAGATTTAAACAGAATATTTGAATCTATGAAATATATTTTCAAATGAAATAATATTTTAATATAATATATATATATATATATATATATACTAGTCGAATGACCCGGTCAACGCCCGGGTTTTACCCGATTAAATGTTTTTATTCAAATAATATTCGTTACAATTATAAATTGGCACCGTGGATGTCACTTTTGTGCAACGTCCCGCTCCAAACTTTGTGTCTGAGAAGCGATATTTTTATAGTAAGATGATCTGGCTTTTGTTTTCTGCTCGAATGAATGTTTTTCTGTTAGAATTTTGTTCCTGCGTACAAAATAATGAGCTGGTTTCACCCGTGGTCTCTGCTTTTTGGAATTTTTCCCGATATAATTTTGTATCTGATAATCTTACATGATACAGCAATATCGTCATCATTATTTTCTGACTAATAATATATAGTTTTAATAATTGATTTATATATTTTTAAAAATAGCCTATCGTCTTCCCCTATATTTTTACCTATGTATGGAAATATTGGTTTGAATTAGTGAACTAAGCGAATTTGTATACCAGACATACAAACCAACAAACAAACATACAAACATTCATTTTTATATATATATAGAAGATATAATATAAATGAGTTTTAAAAATTGTTTAAAAAAAATGGATCGGCCGGGAATCGAACCCTGGCCGCCCGCGTGGCAGGCGAGCATTCTACCACTGAACCACCGATGCTTTAAAAAAATGGCCATATTTAGGTATTCATTCCATTCCGGATTAGTCCGCGTAAAAAAAAGTTCTTCAAATGAAAAAAAGAAATAGCCAAAAATACTAATCAAAATGCAGCCGAAAATTTTCCTCAGGTTTATAAAAAGCGACATGCAAAATTTGGTACCAATTGGTTCAGTAGTTTTTGAGCTTATCGCGAAACAGACAGACAGACAGAAAATGACTTTTATATATATAGAGATATATTAAGAAAAAGGCATCTCCTTATCGTGCAACTGAAAGTTGCTGATGGCTTGCGCCATCTATCGGAATAGATATCAACTATTCTCGTTGATTTTTAATTATTCCAGAATTGGCCCAATACCCATTCTTGATTAATCAAGAAAAGCTAACCACGGACGCGTTTTGGGCTGTTGGCCCTCATCAGCGTGGTGCAAGCTGTACCTCAACGACCAAAAAATTGGTCATTAAGGCATTCTGAAAAATCATGAAACGGGTAGTTAAGGCCAGATTTGAGTGAGAACGCTACACAATGTGAAAAAATAGTACAAATGTGACATTTTACTGGGATAAGGTGCATAAATTAAGAAAAAGGCATCTCCTTATCGTGCAACTGAAAGTTGCTGATGGCTTGCGCCATCTATCGGAATAAATATCAACTATTCTCGTTGATTTTTAATTATTTCAGAATTTGCCAAATACCCATTATTAATTAATCAAGAAAAGCTAACCACGGACACGTTTCGGGCTGTTGGCCCTCATCAGCGTGGTGCAAGCTGTACCTCAACGACCAAAAAATTGGTCATTAAGGAATCCTGAAAAATCATGAAACGGGTAGAAACTAATTAATAAACAATGGATTCAAAGTCGGGGAGGCTACCGTTTTTCCCTCACCGCTATTCAAGATAGCAAAAAATATATATACGCTCCGGCGTCCTGGCTTTTATTCAGGGCTTTGGCCTAAAGAAAGCACTGGAGCCTTATGGCCAGATTATTAGCATCAGACCCCTACCATTCCCTACAAACAATCCACTCTTGAAACACCTATCATTGCTGAGACGGTAAATCGTATTTAAGAACAAAGAGAAAACCTCTAGGCCGGCAATCATTAATGTGCCATACATGGACAAAACCTTTATGATCTTCATAGGGGAGGACGTCGTTTGCAACGGTTGCAAACGACACGGACATATCAGAAGTAAATGTCCATTCGACCCTAATATTAGATCTATAGTGACGAAGTCTTTCTCGGAGGTCCTAAGCCTCTCACCACGCCCCGATATACCAACTGAGACACCGAAGGAGGCCCGCGAATCGGCCTAAAAACAAAGATGGTCCCAAACAAAGAAGCGAGCTCTCACAGCTTCCTCGGAAGAAGACAATCGTCAAGAGGGAACGAATGACCTGGGAAAAAACCAAGACCGGATTCCCAGAGCGAAGAGTCATCGCTATCGCCTCATGAAAAATTGGTGGAAAAGGGAGTATTTTCCGAACAAAGAAAGGGGTCGATTGAAGAGAAGATTCTCAACGTGGACCTCTACCTGGCGGGGTTTCCAGGCCCAGGACCCGGATTTAAAGACACAACCTCCGGGAATGACGACAATGTCGACCAGCCAATCAGACTGGTCGGTAACATCTTTCCAACTCCAAAAAGAACTAGAGGAATGTGAAAACGAGCCTAATGCGGACCTAGAAAAGGCTATTGTAACAATTTTATAAAAAACAGGACTTTCTAGAAAAATAAAAGTCCAGGAGCAGGTTGAAAGCACCCTGACGTAGGTCATCAAATCTCCCGACATCTCAAAGACCTCCTGGAGAAAAAGAAATATATCAAGAGCATGAAGAGTGAAGATATGAAAGTTCTGAAAGAGAAAATCCTCAAGGCTAAACTTATCTTGAAAACAATGGAACTAAATCGTTTTCTTTTGATCACGTCTCCCTTTTTATGGTCATTCTAATACCCTATTTTTTACCTTCTATACTAAACCTTTTCGCTTTTATTTATTTATAAATATTTAGCTTTTAAAACTAACACGATTATTTTACTCTCCTTCTATTTACTTTCTTTTACCTTTTTATATTCTACCTTTTTCTACAAATTTGGATGTTGGACTCTTACGTGCCCTACAGCGACGTTGTAAATACTGATTTTTTAAAAATTGTATCGCTCAACCACCGCGGAATCGCGAACAAAGAAAGAAACGATTATTTACAAAAATGGATGAAATAAAACAAATCGGACATCTATGGAATTCAGGATTCCAACATAGAAACTTTTAGAATGCAAAACGATCTTTAAAAAAATACAAAATTTATGTAAATCAACAAATCTCTCGCGGCGGTGGACAACTTCTGATTATACAGGGTGATCCAAAAGTCACGCACTATTTTAAAAATTAATAACTCCGGGAATATTTGCGCTAGAGCAATGCGGTAAACACCATTGTGTTCAGGATGCAATGGAATTTTTTATGGAAAATAATGAAAAATTCGAAATTTATTTTAGTTACAAATTTATTCGCTAGATGGCGCTCTACCAGAAGCAGAGATTAAGCGGCCAAATTGTTTGATAAATTGAAATATATAAATGGTCGACACGTATTTTTCCTTTTTTAATACCAGGAAAGAACCCTAATAATATCAAATGATAAATTAATAAAACACCATTTCGCCAAAAGTATAATAATTGGATGACAATTTTTAAATGCAATCCGAGATATGAACATAAAGTCGGTGGACGAGTGGGTAACCCCCTCTATTCCCGACAGTCATGAACGCGGGATTGAATCCCGCGTTAAAATTTTGTTTAATATGTGAATAACCTTCACATATTATTCGCTGTTCAATTATCATGAACTAGGTTGCTCTTCCTGAGCGGTACCTATTTATGTGAATTTGAACCATCCGAGATATGATCCGCTAGTTTGAATAAATATTTGTGAAATATATAGTCTTATACACGTACTTTAGGGAGTCCCACGCGAAAAACCCGAACCATTGAAGATCTCCCTGCACCAGAAGCCCCCAACACTAATTTTACCAACCCCAAATACCCGGTAGGTACCCGTAAATATTCAATTTGGAAACTGCCAGAATGCCCAGAATTAAAAAATGAAGAAGATTCTCAAGCTTTGAAGAAATACTCCGGCGCGGTCGAAACCACCTTTGCGGAGCTAATAAATTTTATTGACTTTTACGAAAGGGAACTGTGAGAACTGCGCTCAAACTACCTAGAACACAATACTACAAAAGCTCCCGCGAAGCGCCCAAGATAAAAATCACCAGTAGCCGCAAAAGAAACAACAACGCAAAAAACAACCAGGTGCTCCAACCAAAGATCACAAGGAAATCCTGAGCCAAAAGTACAAAATAAACAGCCTGAAAAACCTCATGAAGCAGAAACAATCGAAATGGAAATCGAAGTGGCACCAAACAAAATGCCAAATCATGAACAAAACCATAAAAACTCTAACTCATCAAAGAAATCTAACGAAACATCGAATAACAAACCTAACAATCCCACCCCTAACCCCAAGATCAGAATACCACCGATTAAAATAAGCGGAGTAAAGGAATGGTCAGGCCTTAGAGATAGTCTTATCAAGTGTACCAAACAAAATCCAGAATTTTACACATCAGGCCGATACATCAACGTTCAGACTCACACAACATCCGACTACCGGACAGCTACCAAGTGGCTGGAAGATCGCCACTACACCTTCCACTTCAAGATCCTAGACGACGAAAAGTGCCTTAGAGTGGTCGTCAGAGGTCTCGACCGCTGCATCACCATCCCCGAAATACAAGAGGATCTGGAAAATAAGGGATTCGAGATGTCCAAACTTGCAAGATTACGAAATTCAAGAACAAAGGAGTAGCTACCACAAGTGCAACGTCGAGGCTTACAGGGCTCCCAAAGGCCCCGGACAATGCCATAGGTGCCAAAACTTTGGGCACTCTCAGTTTGAATGCAGGGAAACTCCCAAATGTGTAAAATGTGGAGAAAATCATTTCACATCCGAATGCGCCAAAGAAAAAGAAGTCCCACCTAAATGTGCAAACTGCCAGGGTCAGCATACAGCAATTTGGCGTGGCTGCCCACTATACAAAAAAAAATAAATAGAGTGCCCCAAACTCAAAATAATCAGAAACCAAACCCCAATACAGAAAAAGAAAAATCCAACCCTATAGGTCCAAACCCTTCTGAAATTCCCCATCCCATTCAAAACAAGAACAAAACTCCACATGTTAATAAAGAACGTCCCAATCCTCCTTCAGCCACTAAGGTCGACCAACTAGAGAGCGCTATCAAAAAGGCTCTCAGTGACCCCGCAATAATAGCCAACATCATGAAGAACGTTGTAGACACCTTTAGATGTAAATGAATCACAAAAATATGTATAAAAATAGCCTTCGAATCGTTCACTGGAACGCGTGTAGTCTCCGAAACAAAAAACAACAATTCTCAAAATTCCTGAACGATCACGACATCGACATCGCACTAGTGTCAGAAACCTGGCTTAAGCCGTGCCATAAAATGAGGATTCAAAACTTCATCACCCTCCGCAACGACAGACTAACCGGACAAGGTGGTGGAACTGCCATATTTATCCACAAGAAGTACAGCCATGCACCTATTCATGCCACCACCTCAAGCCTGGAAACCACAAGAATCTCAATCAAAAACAAAAACGGGTTAAATATGAACCTGTATTCATGCTACAAACCACCAAACACCTATTTAGATCAAACCGATATCTATAACATTTTTTCAACAGACACACCGACCATCATAGCAGGGGACCTAAACTGCAAACATCCTGCCTGGGGTTCCACCACCACTAACCCAAGCGGGAGAAGGCTCCAAAACACAATCAACGTTATGGACCTAGATGTGAGCTACCCTGACGAACCTACTCATGACTCACCTCCAGACATCATTGACATCGCCGTGCACAAAAACATCTCCCAAAGCGCATACTCTAAAGTCCTGCATGAACTAACCTCTGATCATCTCCCAGTACTACTTGTGCTACAGGATTTCAAAATCTCCTACTCAAATACAAAAATAAAAATTACAGATTGGGCCCTATTCAAGTACAAAATGGAAATCGCTGAACCTCCTGAACTGATCCTAGACACATCTTCAAAAATAGACGAGGCTATTGCACACATTGAAGAAAAAATGGTGCAAAATTTGAAAGATTCAACAAAATATAAGGACCCGGAACTAGAACGAAGATATCCACCTCACATTGAAGAAAAATTACAATCCACCATCAGACTAAGAAAAAAAATGAAAAAAACCTGCGACCCCCGAGATAAATCAGCCTACATGACGGCCCGGAGAGAATCACAGAAACTTACAAGAGAGCACGATAACACCAGCTGGGACCACTTTATCGAAAACTTGAAAGTCACGGACCAAACCATATGGAAAGCCATCAAACGATTATCCAACTCTGAAAAACAAAAAATAACACTGAAGACAAACAATGGGCAGACACTAACCACAGAAGAAGCAGCTGAATCATTTGCCAACAACTATGAAAAACAGTTCACCCCCAATCCCTATACATCCCACTCCAAGCCTACTCGTACATACATAAAACGTGTGAACTCATACATGAAAAAAAAATAAAGAAACAGGACTAGAAACAACAAACATTGGTGAAATAAAAGCGATTATTGAATATCTACCAAATAAAAAAGCTCCCGGAATCGACGAATTGCCTAATGAAGCTCTCAAACTGCTCCCTAATCATATACTAGCATCAATAGCCGAAATCTTTAATGCCTCACTGCAGCTTGCCCACTTCCCTGACAGATGGAAAACGTCCATTATCTGTCCCATACTTAAAAAAGGAAAATCCATGCATGAACCAACAAGCTACAGGCCCATTTCGCTGTTACCTGCCATCTCAAAACTATTCGAAAGAATTGTTTTAAGAAGACTCAGAAAATCCCTAGAAGAAAAGAATCCACTCAGACCTGAACAATTTGGCTACCAAGCCAAGCACTCAACATTGCACCAGCTAGTTGTTGTCACTGAAAAAATAAGAAAAGCAATGGGCCTAGGCCAAATAACAGGAGCCGTATTCTTCGATATTGCCAAAGCATTCGATAAAGTCTGGCACGAAGCCCTTCTCTACAAAATGTGCAAAAAGCACCTTCCTGGAGACATCATAAAAATAACCCAAAACTTCCTAACAAATAGAACATTCAAGGTACGAGTCAAAGATGAACTTTCAACAGCTAGGAACATCCTTGCTGGGGTCCCTCAAGGATCGGTCACAGGACCAACCTTATTCGACATATATATAGATGACTTCCCCTGTATTGAAGACACCTCCTTACACCTATTTGCCGATGATACCGCCATTTTGGCCTCGACATACGACTTCGACAGACTCCACATGAAACTTCAAGAGGCCTGCATCTTTTCCACGCTCTGGTGTAAAGAATGGCGAGTCACAATGAACTCCCAAAAAAGTGAAGCAATAATATTCTCCAGAAAAAAAAAGACAAAATTAAGAAACCTTTAGATGAACTTTTTGTTTTCGAAGACAATATTAAATGGAAAGAGAACATCCGATACCTAGGGATGACCCTAGACGAGCACCTAACATTCAAAAAACACATCGAAAACAGAATTAATTTGGCGAAAGCGGCCCAACACCGACTATCCCTACTTCTAGGACCGAAAAGCAAATTATCCCTTCATTGCAAAAGAACCATTTACACATCAATAATAAGACCAATACTCATATATGGCCACCCCATTTTTATGACAGCACATAAGACCATCCTTAAAAAGCTAGAAGTCTTCGAAAATAAAATGATCAGAAAAATCATGTCTCCACCCTGGTTCGTTCGGAACACAATCCTCAGGAACGATCTAAATATCGAAAACATCAATGACTACATTATTAGACAATCATTCAAATTCTATGAAAATCCGAAAAATTAGAAAACCCCACCTTTAAGGAAGCAACAAACTACAAATGCCGAAAAAGGAAAAAAGGAAATTTAAAACCTAGACAAATTCTCCATCAATTAAGCCAGAATGACGAAAAGTGGAAAAAAAGGAAAAACAAACCCACCTTGAATATCAAACAAGCCAGAAAAAACCTTCTCAAAAACAATATCCCCAAGGACCTGAGAATCCGGACCCAACGACATCATTATAAATTATAATTGTAAATGAACCCCTGTACATAACAACCCCCCTCAGTATATTGTAAATATGATGATCTAGGTTGCTCTTTTTGAGCGGCACCTAATAAAGTTAATTGGAACTTGGAACTTGGGTCCGAGATATAAAAAATAAAGTCGGTGGATGAGAGGGTAACACGCTCGATTCCCGACAGTCATGAACCGGGATTGAATCCCGCGTTAAAAATTGTTTAATATGTGAACTTCACATATTATTCATTGTTCAATTATCATGAACTAGGTTGCTCTTGCTGAGCGGTACCTATTAATGTGATTTGAACCAGAATCCGAGATATAATATAATAAAGTCAGTGGACGAGAGGGTAACACGCTCGATTCCCGACAATAAGTCTGTGGATGAGAGGGTAACACGCTCTATTCCCGACAGTCATGAACCGAGATTGAATCCCACGTTAAAATTTGTTTAATATGTGAATAACCTTCACATATTATTCACTGTTTCAATTATCATGAACTAGGTTGCTCTTGCTGAGCGGTACCTATTAATGTGAATTTGAACCATCCGAGATATGAAAAACAAGGGGGACGAGTGGGTAACACCCTCGATTCCTGACAGTCACGAACCGGGATTGAATCCCACGTTAAAATTTTGTTTAATATGTGAATAACCTTCACATATTATTCACTGTTTGAATTATCATGAACTAGGTTGCTCTTGGTGAGCGGTACCTATTAATGTGATTTTGAACTAAATCCGAGATATGTAAAATAGGTAATTGCAAATTAAAACATGTAGCAAAAATATTTATATTTTAGATGGAGTTTTGTGAAATAGATTGAATGTTTGAAAAACACTGCTGATATCAATGCAAGATTTTTTGAAATGTTAATATAGTACCAAAAATTATGATGGCACTATTAATAGGATTTCTTGCTATAAGGAATGTGTAGTTTCTTGACTGATTGGCGACACTTGACTATTTAACTGGATATTAGTCATGATCCAACAAATGAAATATTGAGGGGAGTAACAAAATATATTTGTCGTACTTCATTCCAAATATCCTATGGGCTTGTCAAATGTTATCATTGCTTATTATACTGTACACAATTTTAAAAATGTATCCCCTTAAATAAAAATCATTTTTAGATCGACCTTTTGCGTTGAAATACGTGGTAGTAGAATCATTTTGTATAATATTTTTGCACAAAATTTCTAAAGTTATTGGCGTACAGAAAATATTGCTTATGCTATTTCTTCTAATGAGCGAAAAGCGAAAAAGTAAACAGAAGGGGTAAAATTGTGTGTACCAGTGTTATTCGAGAAGTTATAACACTTTGTTGTGCACGACATAATATGTGAGCAAATGACTAATATAAATTACTGTTCACAAAAAAGAAAAGAGTCAAGATGTTAGGACAGCATTTATTATCCTCATAACCCAACACAAAGAGCTGAAAAATATTGGTAGATAATATAATACATGGCAGCTTATATAACACATGAGGTAACTGCCTTCTGTCTTGTATTAGGTCACAATCCTTGCTCAATGTGGCGCCCTTCATTCTCAAACACCGCCTGCAGACGATAGATGACAGATTGGACAACATTAAATAACATATCTGTTGAAATTGATAAAACGTGCCATCTAATAAAAGCCTTCAACATGGCCAATGTGGTAGGCCAGCATAAAAAACACACGATTTAATGTACCCCTATAACCAAAATTCGCAAGGCGTCAAGTCTGGTGATCTTGGAGGCCACTGGTATATAAGGTGGCGACTTATCACACGATTTTCACCGAACGTATCATTCAGCAATTGTTTGGTACCTCGGAAGATATAAGGAGGTCCTCCATCTTTCATGAATGTTATTTCGCTTAGTGCTTGTCTGTCCTGCATTATGGGAATACCCTTTTCTCTCAAAAGTTTAACATAACGTTCACCAGTTACAAAAACTTTTTAAAAGTTCTTCCATTGATTTCCCAAGAAAAATGGCCCAATAATAAAAGAAGTGAACCCACACAAAACTGTAACTCTAGGCTGATAAAGTCCCATTTCTGTAAAAATCCTAGGGTTTTCTGTTGCCCAAATGCGACTGTTTTGAATGTTAAATTCTCCGTTTAGAGAAAAGTGAGCTTCATCTGTCCACAGAACATTCGACAGCCAGTTTTCGTCAATATCAATTTGCCGGAAAACTCATGCAGTGATTTCTTGACGCATCTCAAAATCGCCAACTTTCAGCTCGTGAAATCTTTGAATTTTGTATGGGTGCACACAATAGAGATATTAAGTGAAGCGTCTTCGGATATCACAATCATACTCGGCGATTTTAACGCCAAAAGTTCAACTTGGGGATCATCTGTCCAGGATAACAAAGGTCAGCAGGTTGAAGACATGCTAACCAACCTCGACCTTACACCGTTAAATGAGAGAGAGAACGCCTATCTATCCAAGTCCACAGGCACAGAATCCGCAATAGACATCACAGCGATAAATTACAACATCGCACCCACAACACAATTATAAATCCTGAGAGGTGCAATCAGTGACCACAGACCAATTTTAACAACCCTAAACTTCAAAATTGAGAATGTCCAACAGAATAAAAGAACATGGAACTTTAGGAAAGCCAACTTGAAAAAAATTCACAGAAAAGCTTTAGAACTGTGCAACGATGAATTGAATTACAGAACGCTTGACAAAAACTTGGAAAAATTCTCTTCGAACATATCCAAAGCTGCAAAAGCATCAATACCTAGAGGGCGACGTACCTATATAATACCGTTTTCTATTTTTAAAATTATTATAGATATATATATTAAAAATGATAGAAAAAATAAGAATAAAAAGATCAGGTGTTGATATTAAAAATAAATAAGGCATATCCTGACCAGGAGCACATGTGCTCTTTAGATGGCAGAGAGCGCCCTCTAGTGGAACATAAATAAACTAAACATTTATTTAGCCTGTTCCCTGAAGTGGTACAGCCTACTCCACGCTAACGAGCGCCAACAGCGCGAAAGCGTTCGCGTGTATGGCTTTTCTTGATTTATCAAGAAATTGGGTTGGCCAAATATCAGGGAACAGGCTAAATCAATGTTTAGTTGATTTCTGTTCCACTAGATGGCGCTATGCCATCTAAAAAGCACATGTGCTCCTGGTCAGGATATGCCTTATATATATTACTAGCCGAATGACCCGGGCAACGCCCGGGTTTTACCCGATTAAATGTTTTTATTCAAATACTATTCGTTACAATTATAAATTGGCACAGTGGATGTCACTCTTGTGAAACGTACCGCTCCAAATTTGTGTCTGAGAAGCGATATTTTTATTGAGAGATGATCTGGCTTCATGTCTTCTGCTCGAATGATTTTTTTTCCTGTTAGAATTTTGTTCCTTAATACTAAAAATGAACTGGCTTCACCCGTGGTCTCTGCTCTTTGGAATTTTCCCGATATAATTTTGTATCTGATAATCAAATGATGATACAGCAATATTGTCATCATCATTTTCTGACTAAAAAAAAACTATTTTTGCCCAAAACCTGTCAATTTCAATTTTTCTTGGCTAAAAATGCGACAAATATCCCTTTCATATTTTTCTCTATGTCCTGTTAAAACCCCTTTTTACATGTACCTTAGGTCAGCTGATATTGCCTTCCATCTTCACCACTAGAGGCGCTGCTTGCAAGCGAAAGGGCAAATTTGCAACGCAATTTGCAAATAACTCGACGAATATTCGGAATAGAGACCTGAAATTTTCACTATAAGTTTTTCAGATTCTACTCTATATACTGTTAAAAATTTAGTCAGATTAGTAACGTATTGTGGACGCGTATAGCCGACATAGATACCCACATACATACATACACTGACTTATATATATATAGGGATTATAATTATTTGAGAGTTAATTCAAATTCATTACTAAAAATGGGAAAAAAAAAATTAAAATTAATATGACCGATAATTTGGTCTTGAATATGATAATGAGGCTCAATTATTACAACTTTGAATAATTAAACAATTTATTTTTCTTCACACATATTAATTTAATATCTTATATCTAAAATGTCTTTATATACAAAGTTTGTTTACAATTTCGAAGGCACCAATATAATTGATGATGATAACAAATATTTTTTACAAAAATATTATAATTTCTAAACTATCAATAATAACCAAAAATAAAATATACAAATTGAATTTACATTTTCTAGAATAATTATTGAGAATGAGTGGTGTCCCTACATCGCTTTATCATATTAAGTGTTATTTTATTAATGGTGTTTATTGTCAACACTACTATTACCTTACTCATAAAAATAGAACATAATTAAATATATTATACTTAATACACTACAATATTACAAGGGCAGAAATCACGTGGAAATAAGGAAACTTATATAATGGTGAAAAATTGATAGTGCTTCACACACGTCAAGTAAAAAGTGCTCTCTCTCTCTGACGCTATAACCTTTAGAAAATTAGCAAATTTCATCGATTAATTGAAGGCGTTTCGTTAAAAAACAATTAAAATATTTACCTATTTTAATAAGTAGCAAACATATAAAATATACACGCGCAATAACAGCAATAAAATACTTTTATTTTTAATTTTAATATGGGGCAATAATATATAATTAAATTGTTTGCAATTAATTCAGGACTAAAAACAATAGCTATATACCAAATTTCATCACTGTAAGTCAAATTAGTCAAAAGTTATGAGCTGAATAAAATACCTTCCGTCAATATAAATAGCACAAAGCGGTTTTCTACCTTGTGTCAGGATGGCCGAGTGGTCTAAGGCGCCAGACTCAAGGATAACTTATCCCGAAGCGGGAGTTGGGTGTTCTGGTCCACGGCAGTGGGCGTGGGTTCGAATCCCACTTCTGACACTTTTTTTTGGTGAAATTTCTATTTTCATGTTATTTAAAAAAATTGTTATTAATGTATATCTTTTAAAGCCTAATTAACTATTTCAAATCAAATCGGTTTATTTTTCGTAGAGCTTCAATTGATGATGTTTCAATTTACGAGTTTCAAAATGGCAATCTCTTTGGAATAATTGATATTTTGAATAGTGGAAATATATTGCTTTAGAAAGAGCCGAGAAAAGGCACATAATAACATTTAATTATTTTTTTACATAACATATATATAACGCTTACAACTTAACGTCAAATAATATATGTTCTAGACTATGGATATATTTCCAGCATTTAAAAAATATTGATTAAGTATACTATTGTATATTTTGAGAAAATTTATCCGCTTTTTATAAATAAATATTTATTGTTTTACATATTTAAAATTTGAATATTATACTATAAGTGTATATTTGATTAGAGAGAGGTGTATTTCGAAATCTATTAATTTATTAAAATAAAGGTGAGCGAGCTTACTTACCAAATATGTATATTTAAAACTATCTCTAAGCCTTATATGATTGGAATATTATAGTTTAATATATATGACACACGTGATAATATGATATAACGAGTTGAATCCCAACGAATAAGTAGGTTACGACAGTGGATAAATAGTTACAAAATCAGGTCCCAGATGGCGTGATGAGTCCGTCGGTCCAGCTACAATCGATCCCCGCTGGGAGCTATCTCCTAATTGGTTACAAAAGTGTTTATTCACCCTGACTACTAAATTTTTCTTATTGATCTCATATTTCTCTAATATTATTTTAAATTTTACATCATAATATTATCGTTTTTATTATAATGCAAGATTGCGGGATAATGACATTTATATATCGAAAGAGTCACCTATTCCTATAAAAGGGCATTAAACCAATGCCTTTTGTTTATTACTACGAAATGTATAAGCGGTAGAAAAGAATTTGCCACTACACTTGTTTTGACAAACACAGACAAAAGCTAACCAGGCTTTTGAAATATGGTCTTCATCAGTACAGGGGCGGCTTCGATATCGAAATATTCTACGAGAGGAGTTATGAAATTGACAATATTTGCCAAAAATATCAGGACTTCTTTAAGATGCATTGCCTAAACACTCAAAGGCAATAGCTATTTCTCGAAGTGGTAATTTCGTAATGTTTTTAAGCATCATCTTTTTTATCCTATTGTATTTTAATATAAGGTAATTGAAACCAAATTCTCTAATTAGGTTTACATTCTTTGTAGGGCTGTCGTATAGGTCCTGTGTATTGAGACACCTATACATTCCAGGAGGAGGACCTCTCTAGTCCTGCACTGTGGGAGACACCATCCCCGAAGAGAGGAGTGGTCACATATCTAAAACTTTAATTGTCGAACCATGTCGAAGTAGTTATTGATAATCATAGCGCAACCACACATATAAAATTTATATTGCTTATCAATACCACTTTGAAATGAAATTTGTTTTTTTTTTTAAGTATAAAAAATGACAAAATAAAACATTTTAATGCGCAACAAATGCAATTTTAGAAGTATTTCTGAGATTCGAACCCAATTAAACAATTCGATGTGTAGAATCGTTGAGCTAAGGTAAAACGCTCGCTTTACTAACCCTATTCTAAGAATGCCTTGTATTCGCCTACGGAATTAGAGTCAATTCGTAATGAGCTGTACACAGCCTGATAGCCTTGTTAGCAGAAATCTGTCGCGGAACCTATCATATGGTGGAAATAATTTATAAAAACTATCGATAGATTTCAACAAATGTATATTTGTATAGTCAAAACGACTTCTCTTTCGAGTAAAGTCGCCCCCTCTAATATCTTATGAAAGATATAAGAGGAAATGAGAACACTATTCATAAAATCAAATCTTTGATTTTAATATACATACTCAATACATATTCTTTTATATCGTTGATGAGCTAGTATAATAGTGATTTTCTCGAAATGTTTCTTGTTTTATGTTTTATCGATGTTTTCATGAAACCCTTTTCAATCATAACTACATATAGTGAAGATGCATTTTACCACAGTTAACCGCATATCTGTAGTTCGAAATGTTCAAAAAGGACCGTATTTCGACGACAAAGCTCGTAGGGCTAGGCCGGATCTGCTGCCATCAATCGGGCTATTATTAAAACAGCAGCCAAAATATTGTTGGAGAAATATTCGCAAAGCCTTAAATAAACTGAAGGATATATAAGTCAAACAATTCCACGGTATTTTATATATTGCACGACTTTATATATGTGACGTATCTGTGCGACATGGATTCCGAGATTGTTATCACCTGAATAAAAAAACATATTGTGTCTCCACATATGGCATTGGGACATAGCTAGGCCTTATCGGCTTCCATCATCATTTGTAGACCGATCCAAACATGGATACAAATGTAATAGTCCACGTAAAGACGATGAAGAATATTCTACAACTCCATATGTGGCTAGTTCAAACAAAGGCCAACCGGTATTCCATGGTTCCGGGCTATGGACCTCATCGGTCCAGGGTTTTGGCGCATTTTCATCCCCACCTTAACGTTCTGTTCTGGGATAATGAACTAAAATACATTTCCCTAATACATTTTTAACGGGAGAGGTGTCATTTTTGGTGTATGAATACAATCCTCCCGCAACATTATGTTATATATATTGTCGCGGAGATAAATAAAGTAAGGGAAAATTTGGAAATAATTAATTTATTATATAAGAGGGTATTTACCCATTAGTTCTCCAACAACTTATCACAAGAAAAATAAAATATTAACAACAAGTGTGTTTGGCCACTGAGGCGTCTCGGTTTTCTTATCCGTCGATAAGATTCCGAGAACCCCTCGCACCTGTGGCGCCTGGAGTCCACCGATGATTGACAGGCGTCCATGGAGCTTCCTGGCTTGCAAAAGATACTTGACATTATGTAGAAGAAAATTTTCAATATTTAAAAATACGTATATATTAATAGTATATATAAAATAGGTTTCAAATATTTCAAATATTCTGGTTATAAGAGAACTACAATATTAAAACACGTTACAAAACTATTACAAAGCTGAGAAAAATCCATCGCCATCTCAGCATGAAACTTAATAGTAAAATAACGCAATTCAAACATAGTATATCGTATTCCCTGTAAATTCTGCCCTGAACCTTACATAGGTAAGCCGGCAGCAAAACTCTGGAAGAGAAAGTGTATAATACAACACAAAACAGCCTTCAAAAACCATGGTCCATTGTAACTTCTATCATGTAGTGAGCATGCACTTAACCATGGTCATATGCCAAATTTTGAAAACGTAGAATATGTATACAATAATATTCAAATAAGAATTCAGGACTTTTTTAGAAAGTTGAACATAAAACAGTATTAATTAAAAGGCATATTTTGGATCTAAAATAAAACAAACATTTTATTTAATATAAAATGCCAATATTTCAATAGGCTATACGCCTAACTTCATCAGGGCGTTTCTTGTTTTTAAACTGCTTTGGATGATCACGTGATGCCTTCACGCGACGATATATAAAATATTTACAACTCTGGGGCTAAAATTTAAAATATATACACACAAAAAATAAAACAGTATACATAGAAAATGTGGCATCCCCTCCCTTATATTTAGAGTTTAAATCTTTATAAATTTAAATATATTTATATATAGTTTTTTTTCATTACACATATATCAGATATATATTCAGATATCTACTAGCTTATACAGTATATATATATTTAAAATGTTATTAACAGAGTATTTTGTAAATCCTTCATATGTAGCCGCGTGTAGATCCCGCGTGTTCAGTCAGAACAACTTTCAAAAGAAGAGATACCTCGAAGAATATTGGCGAGCAGCCTCTCGAAATAATGAAGTTTTAAATCAAAATAAAATGTTTTATTTTTATTGATCTATAAAATATTAAAAATGGCATATCCTGACCAGGAGCAGATGTGCTTTACAGAAGGCAGAGCGCCATCTGGTGGAACAGAAATCAACTAAACATTGATTTAGCCTGTTCCCTGATATTTGGCTAACCCAATTTCTTGATAAATCAAGAAAAGCCATCCACGAACGCGTTTCGCGCTTTTGGCGCTCGTCAGCGTGGAGTAGGCTGAACCACTGCGACCAAAAAAAAGATTTAATGTGCTAAGCGTATTTACGCAAGTTTGGCCTTGAATACCCATTTCTTGGTTTTTCAGGAAGCCACTGGGACCAAAAAATATTTTTTTGGTCGCAGTGGTTCAGCCTACTCCACGCTGACGAGCGTCAAAAGCGCGAAACGCGTTCGTGTATGGCTTTTCTTGATTTATCAAGAAATTGGGTTGGCCAAATATCAGGGAACAGGCTAAATCAATGTTTATTTGATTTCTGTTCCACCAGATGGCGCTCTGCCTTCTGTAAAGCACATGTGCTCCTGGTCAGGATATGCCATTTTTAATATTGATATCAACACCTGATTGTTTCATAACGGTTTTTGTTTTTTACGGTGAAGTTTTTATATTCTTTAAATAGTACTTGTTCTGCTCTACAAACCTGTATTATTTGTTTTTTAAAAAGACGTATTTTGTTCTTTTTCCAGGCTCGAAAATGGAATATCCAGAAGGCAAAAATCAACATTTTCTTCGATTTTCATCGAGGTCAAAAAGCAGCCGAAACGGCTCGGGACATATGCAACGTTTATGGAAAATGTATCATAGGGGATCGAGCAGCACAAAAATGGTTTTCAAAGTTCAAAAACGGCGACTTGGACCTTGAAGACACGCCTCGAAGCGGACGACAATCAGAATTCGATGAGGAACAGCTAAAGGCCCTGTTAAAGGAAGATGGTCGCCAAACAACCCGTGAGTTGGCCGAAAAAATGAAATGTAGTGCTGTGACCATCTCAAACCATCTTCATACAATAGGTTTTTCTCAAAAACTCGTAGCTTGGGTGCCTCACGAGCTTAATGAAACCAACAAAGAAAATCGCCTTCAAATCGCTGCTCAACATCTGGCAGGCCGAAGCCAAGAATAAAGCAAGATCTTCACCTACAAAAGGCTATGATCTGCGTTTTTGGGACTGCGAAGGTGTGCTGTACTTGGAAATGCCCGAAAGGAATGTCACGGTCAACAAGGACCTCTACATTGCCCAATTGCATATCGTCAATGAGGCTATTTAACAGAAAAGACCCAATCGACAAGGTCAAATCATTCTCCTTCACGACAACGCTAGGCCGCATGTTGCACAAGTCGTCAAAGCCGCCCTTCAAGAGCTCGAATGGGAAGTTCTACAGCACCCTCCGTGCTCTCCGGACCTTGCACCAACCGATTACCACCTTTTCCGCTCCATGTCAAACCATATGAGAGGCACTACCTTCGATGATGAAGAGGACCTCAAAACCTGGCTCAACAACTTCTTCGACACCAGACTGGGCGATTTTTGGCATCAAGAAACTAGTCGAACGTTGGGAGGAGGTCGTAAATAATAACGGATAATACATAATTGTGATTAAATAATTGTTATATATTTTTTTCTAAATAAAATTGTCGAATAAAAACGAAGGAACTTTCTTTACAACCCAACATTTCTGTATTTATTTCTCAATATTAATATATATATACTAGCGGACGTACCCGGCTTCGCCCGGGTTATACCCGAGTAAAGGTTTGTCTAACTAATCTCTCGATAAAGTGAACATTTTTTCCCGGTCCCTTGAAAAATACTCGATAAGTTGAATAAAATCAATATTAATTGGTTCCATCGGTAATTGGAAGTTAAAGGAATAGTATCTTGCCTTGGAATTGTATCATTATTCTTGTCTCAAATAAATTGCCGTGTCATCCTGAATTTTGTCTTTCCTAATTTTCTACATTACAAAATCATCGTATCATCATGATAATATTTAGAGCAGATTGTTGAATTATAACAGAAAAATTAGAAAATGTATCTTGAATTTTTTAGGCGAAAAGTTATTTCAAATATTTTATTTGCTAGAAACCTTCCCAGTACTATACTAAATAACTTCCCAAAGTTTCATGGCGTTCCAATGAGTGGTTTGGTCAGGCATAAAGGACAGACACACATACATTCATTTATATATATATAGATAAACAAAAAAGCGTATCCTGACCGCGCTCACATGAGCATTTTTAGATGGCAGAGCGCCGTCTAGTGTAACAAAAATAAACTAAATGGTTATTTAAATTGTTCTGTGATATTTATCCAACCCAAATTCTTGATAAATTAAGAAAACCCAACCACGTACGCGTTTCGGACTGTTTGCCCTTGTCAGCGTGGTGCAGACTTCACCTCTAGGACCAAATTTTTTTTTTTTAAATCTCTATATTAAAAAAGAAAGTGTATTCGAAATACCTCAAACTGTTTTCATTATGATGATAATAAATGATAGGGAAAACGGTTGCCTTATATATACAGATGTAGCAAAAATAGACAATTTTAATATTATTATTATATATTTATAATTTGTAAAGCACAATATCAGTATGGCGCATTAGAGCGTCATCTGTTATAAGAAATATAAACTATTTTGACGCGTATGATTCTTTTTTAATTAAAACAATTTTATACTGGCCTTACTGCAATGATAAAATAAAGGGAGGACCTTGCTCATCAATGATGAACCCTCCCAGCGGTTTCACCAATTTAATCTACCATACCGCTGTAATAGTGCATTTAGCTGTTTTATTTAATACCGATACTGAAGCTAGACTCTTGAAAAGGGTATTTTAAATAAACTATGGACATAAGCTTTGAGGACAGCACACGCATACAATTATGGAAATATATAATACATTTACCAAAACTTAATATATAAAGAATAAATAATAGCAATCTAAGGTTTTCATGAAAATTATTTGTGTCAATTATACAAAACCTACACACAATGATGCCTGTAAATAGGGCTTCACCTTATTTACAATCTTTTAAAATGTTCTACCTTGTTAAACCTTATATTAATTTCGGGCAGAATTTGCTATTTTAGAACGCTAATCTGGCAGTGGAGGTGCAGAGCAGGCTGACTGAGACTCAGTGCCAAGTAAGGAATGCGCCGGGTCGGGCTTTGTAGCGTGGAAGGCACCGTGTCGGACAGAGAGCGCCGGGCTGGACGACATGGGAGGTGACCACCTTTTAACTGGATCAGAAATGGCTGGTGGAGGAAGGTGCCGGAACGGATGAGGAAAGCACCGGGCTGATGGAAGAAGGTCTTAGAACGAATGACGAAGGCACCGGGCTGATGGAGGAAGGTGCCGGAACTGATGAAGAAGGGACCGGGCTGATGGAGGAAGGCGCCGGAACTGATGAGGAAGGGACCGGGCTGGTGGAGGAAGGTGCCGGAACGGATGAGGAAAGCACCGGGCTGATGGAAGAAGGTCCTGGAACGGATGAAGAAGGCACCGGGCTGGTGAAGGAAGGTGCCGGAACTGATGAAGAAGGGACCGGGCTGATGGAGGAAGGCGCCGGAACTGATGAGGAAGGGACCGGGCTGGTGGAGGAAGGTGCCGGAACGGATGAGGAAAGCACCGGGCTGATGGAAGAAGGTCCTGGAACGGATGACGAAGGCACCGGGCTGGTGGAGGAAGGTGCCGGAACTGATGAAGAAGGGACCGGGCTGATGGAGGAAGGCGCCGGAACTGATGAGGAAGGGACTAGGTTAGCTGAGAGAGGCCGTAAGTTTGGCTCCTTCCTAAAATCGGTTGCTTCTACTACTCAAAACCATCAGGCTCTGATAAAGAAGAGAAAATCACTACTCGATGTTATGTTAAAACTCCACAACATTCTCTTTTATTTTGGTTATTCCCGTATTTATGCATGATATTATTCACATAAAATTGTGCATGGGTCAATGTGTATGGGCCGGGCTGTTCAGGATCCATTAGTAGAACCCCTGAGCGTAGATACAATCCCGGCTTGTCGCTTCCTCATCACGGTAGAGTTCCTAGGGTCAGATGGTGCCGGTAGAGGTATGGCATTATCGTCGGCCCAATCCAAAGGACATACTAACCGTGTAGTCTTTACTGGAGAGTTTACTTGGAGAGCGTTTGTTTCCATGTCGCATGTTGGTATGTATATGTCGAATGCAGGCACCGATACAGGTAAAGGCGGTGCCGTACTTGCTTCTGTCGATTCATCGAGCGCATACTCCTGCTGCGGACCTACCGGGGTAGAGTTTCGTGCTTGGTCATGGGCTGTCAGTAGTCTCAGGTGTACTGCAGAACTCGGGTTCATTGGAGTAGGGTCTGAGATACTCAAGAGAATGTTATCCTACATGGAACTTCTCATTTATGTTCATAGGAAATTCCTGTGGTCTGTCCTGTGCGCTTATAACACACACACACAAAAACCAATATATTTTGACCCTGAAATTAAGACGGGATTCAGAGGCGGACACTTTTGTCAATATCATATATTCCCTTAAGTATATCTTTGATTCAAATGACTATAAGCTGAAAAGGAATATATTGCTACATGTTTTCCGTAAATTTTAAAAAGGCTTTCTCGATACAGTGTCCCATTCATTACTATGGAGAGATAAAGTAGATGCAGGTCTTAACCACCGTTTCGTTAACTTAATTAAAGGTTTTTATACATATATATATATATATATATATATATATATATATATAGTGTAGAAACTATATAACAAAAAGTAAAGGATTTTTTTTTTTTCTCTCTCTATCTACAAATTAATAACATTTTACAAATTTTATAATTTGTATTTAACTGATCATAATAGTGAAGATAATCTTAATACAAAACTGGACTATAAAATTAAATAACTATTTATTATTATATATATATATATATATATATATATATATATTATATCTATATTAATAAAATGGAAATTTCATAAGTGGACATCACTAAAAACTTTCGTTACCATGCATCAATTTCAACCAAATTTTCAACATTTATGTAAAACGAGATGGAGCAGGTTTTGCTTAACATCAAAATATATTTCCTAACATTAACATGCGTAACTTCGCTGTTATCGATTAAATACAAAAAAAATCAACAGAGTTAATTTTGTTTATATATAAATACAAAATTAAATTTCAACAGAGTTAATTTTTTTACATACTAGCTAATAATCTCAATCTAAAAAATATTCAAAACAAGCAATTTTAAGATAACACCATATGTAAAACAGTCGGCCAAGAAAACAACAACGATATTACATCTTTCTCACATATTCACACACAATCTTGATTAATAATTAAAACTAATCTTTAACATTGTTTATTATACTTCAACTTTTATTTCTACATTTGTTTTTAAATACCCAATTGTTTTATCATGTTTCTAATTTCGCCTAACAAATATACAAATTTATAGTGACCAACATATGCAAATTTTATCTTTGTTTTTATTTAACTTGATATCGTAAACATAACATCCATTGTAAGCATTTTTCTGTTCACCTTCCGTGGTTTCTCTTTTCTCTGATAGTTTTTAGGTGTAGTATATTTTCTTATTACTAGACTACAAACATTCCCTCGAGAAAAACCTGGGCGAAGCCGGGTACATCCGCTAGTATATACATATGACAGCGATGGTGCGATGGGTCAACTCATCGGGAATTTTACAATGTGAACCAATGTCACACCTTACTTATTTATACTTTTAATAAATGATTTAAATAGAATTTTCAATAACTCAAATTTACTTGGAATATACCTCCCAAAGTATGGAAATGTTCATCTCTTTCTATATGCAGACGACATTGTCCTGATTGGTGAATCTAAAAATAACCGTCAAATAAAAATAATAATGCTAAAAATATATTTTGAAACAAATTTATCCACCTTTAATGAAAATAAGTCAAAATATTGTTTTCAGGAAAGGGCGGTCGATTATAACAAAATGACAAGTGGTTTTAGTGTGAGCGGCAGCTGTCTGTTATTACGAAATATCTATACTTAGGATTCCCGCTTAAAACTGCAAACTCACTAAACAAAGTAGAGACATATTATAAGGGGAAAGCCTTGGCAGCAATTGGTGTCGTATGGGAGGTCTTGACAAAATCCAAGGTGAACTCTTCAAATGCGGTAATTAAATTACTTCACTCGACAAAATAAAATTAATTGAAAAAGTTCAGAATATCTTTCTAAGACGCTACTTGAATTTACCAAAATACACTTCGGGCTTTATGTTAAGAGAGGAGCGTGGATGAGTATCACTGGAAATTGTCATCATTAAACAGATATTTAGATTTTGGGTGAGGATCATTAAAATGGAAGAGAGCAAGTTGCTTCGCGCATGTTTGGCACACCTCTGGACATTGCATCAAAGAGCAGGTTGCAAATTTGTTGAAAACCTGTAAACTATTTTAGACTCCAAGGGCTTCTAGTTCTTAACGTGTTGTACGAACTATGCTGTTATCCAGACCGAAATACCCGGTATTATTCGAATAGCAACTGAACAAACCCTCTAAAAACAAAGCGCAAATCTTAAATACCTCTCATTACAATCACTTCAAACATTTAAAAAATTCAATTGCAGCAGAACTATATCTACTTATAATTAGTCCTCTGGAAAATAAAATACTTTTGCGCAACTGAGACTCCTATGAATTTTCTTTCCAGAAAATCGTTCAAAGCGCTGGAAGACTGATTGTCATTTAACTTGTGATCTATGTAAAAGTAGAACACACATGATGAAATCATGCATATAATATTTGGAAGCTTTTTCTTTAGGAAACAGAGAAAAGAATTATTCGGTGACTACCTTTATCTCAACCCGATAGTCAACAAATATGTAACCGGATGAATACAATGATGTTTGATTTGGGTCTCTTCTTTTGTTTATATAAATTTTAAAAGGCCGCAGTGTGTCCGCGTTCGGAGGAGAATAATGGATTCGTCGAATGCCGTGGTTCATTTGGATGAAGAAAGCGAAGACTAAAAGGCGGCTAATCCCACACTCGTCTTTTCAGTGATACGCAAACCTTTACATATGCACGATGGAATCTGTGGCCACTGGACATGCGTCGGACTTGGAGGCTGTTGTTGGATTCTGTGATGACTAGAGTATAGGGGCTATATCTATGCTTCCTTCTTGCGAGGAATCTGTAATGAGACCGATTGTCTTAATAAAATTTTGTATGCGTATATTTTAAGACACACTGGCCTTATAGAAGATTCTCCTTGCAAATTAAAAGACAGGGAACCTTTGGAGAATAGGAAATGTACATATATAGAACACAAAAGGAAATGAAGTTTATATATACAACATATTTAAGGAATTGTTAATGACGCAGATTATAAATTATGGGCAATGGGAGCTTCTTGATTATTTTCATCTCCATCTTGCAAGTCTAACCTTATTTTTAACGCTACTTGTAAAATTGGAAGTATTCAAAGACAAATGTACTGTTGAACAGAAGGTAGTGAAGATTTTATAAGACTCTAAATTATTGTGTTGGCGTGTTTGCAAGACTGAAATATTTTCTTAATGCTTGGAGCGAAGAACAGTGGAAAGGTATTTGGGCCATCCTATCTTGCTATATAACTTTTCAAATTTCGCATACTGGGGCGCCAACATTCTTCCAAAACGATCTTCGGAGAAAACTAGCCAAAAACACTGCTATGATAAGAGTCTCTTAATAGGAAATTGGAGTTTGGAGGGCAGATATTCCTCAGTCAAAAATGAATTATTTAGATGTTGGTGATAGCTATAGTGAACAGAGTTTATTATTTTTGTATGGTATTTTTGAATAGATTGTGCTCGGTTGAAATACATGAGATACTAGGGATTTCTCTTTGCGAAGTAAGATTATATTCGCATTTTTTTTCAAAATGGAGAAATCTGTAGAGTCGAGATGGATTTCTGAAAGTGAGACAAACAAGTATACGAACTTTTCCATTCAGTATACGCAGCCAAATTTTCAGGGTAAATTTAATTACAGTAACTTCTAGGGACGACCGTCTACATTCCGCCTGTAGTAAAAGGCCAGGAGTAAATCTGATTTTCAGATGTAGAAATATATAGGTATATCGTGTCTTTTGATATTTGACGTCTTATGTACGCTCCAAGAACATGGGTATAAGCTAAAATTGCTTCGACACTGTTCAAATTTTCTAAATATATTTCTTTAAATATGAATTTAGATATAGTGATGAAAGATAAAACTGATTAATATTAAAAATGGTTTATAAAATTCGTTTACTCAAATTTTTAAAAATAAAATTTTTTCGAAAAAAATAAATATTACCAAAGATAATTATACAATTTTTCCAAGGTTATAAATGATCATAGGTGAAGATATAGGCAAATATATGTATATACAGAAGGCATTTCCTGACCACGAGCACATGTGCTTTTTAGATGGCAGAGCGCCATCTAGTAAAGCAAAAATAAACTGAACGTTTATTTATCTTTCTCCGTGATATTTGGCCAACCCAATTTCTTGATAAATCAAGAAAAGCCATCCACGAACGCGTTTTGCGCTGTTGGCGCTCGTCAGCGTGGAGTAGGCTGTAACCACTGCGACCAAAAAGATTTTTTGTTTTGTTTATTTTTGTTCTACTAGATGGCGCTCTGCCATCTAAAAAGCGCATGTGCTCGTGGTCAGGAAATGCCTTCTTTATTTTTAATATCAACACCTTACCCACTTATCTTTTATTTTTCTATTGGTTTTTCATATATATATATATATAGTATATTTTAAACTGTATGACACTTTTAGTATATGTCACATACTTCCAAATAGTTAAAGCCGATACCTTAAAATATCCTACCCTTCTATTGAAATGTACAATATTTCTATTTACTACCACCCCATATTTTGTATGTAAAACTAAAAATGTTGACGTCAAAATAGAGATCCAAAGAGAGAGCGGTCAGCTGGTGGCAGGGATAGAGGGGAGGAAAAAAGGCAACGCCCAGCCCATGTGGGGCCCCCAGGGACTCTTTATTTACGACCCCTGAAAACAGGACAGGTTTTGGCAGGGGGTCAGCAGCATATGGCTCAAGGGTGTTTTCTCGGCAGTCCGCTTCAGCCTGTCTCTCACACAGTCTCTCCCTCCATGTCTCGGGGACAAGCATCCAAGTTTGTGTCATGGCCTCTACCTCTGTCCCGTGGGCTGTTCCCGATCACTCTCGGTGTTAACATCTAGCCCTGCCTTTGCTTCTTGTTGTCCGCGTGTGGGAAGAACATCAACACTCGCCTCACGTACACGACTGTAAGCTTATCCATACGTCGGCATTTGCAAGAATATAACACAAAGTCGACAGGATAACTGAGTACAGCGGCATGCAGAGGATGACAGCGGCACCGGTGGTCAACGGCGAATTCGTGTGGATGCTCCTTCTACTTGTCCTCCACCTTGACGATCCAGTGGACCATCTCAAAGACGCCATACGAGGACTAGCCGTACCTCACACCGAGGAGATCATCATCGCTCCCATCGACAGCTCCTGCGCCACGAGCACTTTCCTCCATCGGCTCGAACAAGCAGACAAGATCCATCGCGTAAGCCTCGTGACGCCCCGCTTACCGACAACGACGATGTCCCATTGCAACCACCGCAAAAAGTGATCACCAA
This sequence comes from Cordylochernes scorpioides, assembly GCA_030710605.1. NCBI lineage: Eukaryota > Metazoa > Arthropoda > Arachnida > Pseudoscorpiones > Chernetidae > Cordylochernes > Cordylochernes scorpioides. The sequence goes on along the minus strand of CP092886.1, from coordinate 111,857,711 downwards.
GCCTCATCGCAACCCACTCTACAAGACCCATCCAAGACATCATCCATCTGGTAGGAGAATTTTCTCTACAGAACTCTCTTCATATAACACTATCTCCATTTTTTTTTTCGTACTAAATTTACTACTAAATCGATACCCTATTTTTATGATAATAGCATTTTTATCATATATTCATTTAGTTCTTCATTTTATCTGCCCCAATGCTATTCAAATTAATACAACTTTAGATGGGTATAAATCATTTCAACATTAATCAATTATATTATTCATTATTATTATTTTGTGTTTCATTTAACCATCATTAGCAATGCCGTCAGCTATCAACAACTAAATATATCTTTTTTTTCTTCAAATCGTATTTTTCATCATCTCTAGGCTTATTATTACACACATATTATAACTTCAACCATCTTTCTCATCATTTTAAAACTTTTAATATATTGACAAGGTTAATAATATTTTTTTAATAGTTTAAGATATTTTGAATTTATGTATTTGATCTATTTCGTTTTTTAAATTTTATAGTTGACGTCTCCTAACCTCCCCAGCCCATACCTTCTCATGCATTACCCCAAGGGCTTCCTGTTCGCCAATCATTTTTTTATCATTGATTAATCCAACTGAGAAATCCTTCCTCGCTATATCATTCCCAATAGTGAGTTCAGGATACCCCGCTAGATTATTTTTCTTATCACCCGGCTCATCATTACCAATCATCTTTTTTTTTTATTTTTTTTATTACCATTCAAGTCGGGTGAAATCATCATCGGCAACAGAACAACCCTTGCAACTACCTTCCCTTTCTTCATTCCCCAATTTCATATATTCCCCTCAAGAGATTCTTGCTCGCCAGAATTTTTTTTTTTTATTAATCCAACTGAAAACATCCTTTCTCGCTATATCTTTCCCAATAGTGAGCTCAGGATACCCAGCTAGATTCCCTTTTTTTTCTTTTTATTACCCGGTTGATCATTTTTATCATTTTATCATTTTTTTTCATCACACAAGCCGGGTACCATCATTATTGGCAGCAGTTCATCTCTTGCGTTTACCTTTCCCTTTCCACATTCTTCAACCTACATACCTCTCCCTGCTAGTCTGAACTAATAATGCAGACGGAAAATCTTGAACGTTCTGTTAATTAAAACAGTACCTCACTAACACAAGTTCGTACTGCATTGCAGAACTCATTAAGCTATTTCTTTGCAGGAACATACCCTCATTAACCCTCTGCATTAACTTATAATCTTAGTTCAACTTAATAGCTTTATTCTTTTCTTTTAGTTATTTTTTTTTCATTTAATGGATTCTCAATTTTTTTTCAATAAGTAAATTACTTTACGGAATTTCTAATTTTATTTTGCATATTTTTTCAATTTTGTCATTTATTCTTATGTTTTTTCTTTCATCATATTCTATATCTTATTGAGACGTCATCATTATTGTCCTATTTTATTATCCTATACTTATAATAATTTTAACTAATTCGTGCTCAAATTATTTCTTTTGATTTTATAATAGGTTAGTTAGGTCATCATTCATGTTATTTCATTTCCCCCAAACAAACCTTCATCACCGGGGGCACATTCTATAGTATATTTTTAACTGTATGACACTTTTAGTATATTTTACATATCTTCTAATTAGTTAAAGCCGATACCTTAAAATATCCTACCCTTTTATTGATTTGCACACTATTTCTATTTACTACCACCCAACTGAACGTTTATGTAACTTTCTCCGTGATATTTGGCCAACCCAATTTCTTGATGAATCAAGAAAAGCCATCCACGAACGCGTTTTGCGCTGTTGGCGCTCGTCAGCGTGGAGTAGGCTGTAACCACTGCGACCAAAAAGATTTTTGTTTTGTTTATTTTTGTTTTACTAGATGGTGCTTTGCCATCTAAAAAGCGCATGTGCTCGTGGTCAGGAAATGCCTTCTTTATTTTTAATATCAACACCTGACCCACTTATCTTTTATTTTTTCTATTGGTTTTTCATATATATATATATTGTATATTTTAAACTGTATGACACTTTTAGTATATATCACATATCTCCCAATTAGTTAAAGCCGATACCTTAAAATATCCTACCCTTCTATTGAAATGTACAATATTTCTATTTACTACCACCCCATATTTTGTATGTAAAACTAAAATGTTGACGTCAAAATAAAGATTCAAATAGAGAGCGGTCAGCTGGTGGTAGGGACAGAGGGGAGGAAAAAAGGCAACGCCCTGCCCATGTGGGGCCCCCAGGGACTCTTTATTGACGACCCCTGAAAACAGGACAGGCTTTGGCAGGGGGTCAGCAGCAGATGGCTCTAGGATGTTTTCTCGGCAGTCCGCTTCAGCCTGTCTCTCACACAGTCTCTCCCTCCATGTCTCGGGGACAAGCATCCAAGTTTGTGTCATGGCCTCTACCTCTGTCCCGTGGGCTGTTCCCGATCACTCTCGGTGTTAACATCTAGCCCTGCCTCTGCTTCTTGTTGTCCGCGTGTGGGAAGAACATCAACACTCGCCTCACGTACACGACAGCCAGCTTATCCATACGTCGGCATTTGCAACAATATTACATATATATATATATATATATAGATGGAAATTTTGCCGGGAGGAAATTGATCTAAAGAGACATGGGTCGCCTCTCCCGTCAAAATAGACGATTAAAACCAGACGCCATCTATTGACCGTCGCCACAAACTAGCGGCCTCGGGTCGATGACAAAGCCACAGCACTAGCTTTGGCAAACTGAAAATCGTCCACCTAGAGACCATGGTTTCGGGCTAATGGCCCTCGTCAGTCTAGGGCGGACTTTTATTCCATGAGATCCTCACGGGATCTAATGGAATCTTGACAATTTGCTAAAGAGGTGTGTCGACGGGAGAAGCGACCCTTGTCTCTTTAGATCAATTTCCTCCCGGCAAAATTTACATCTATATTTTAGCCATAGATATGCCCCAGCCACTTTGCCAGCTAAACACCTATTAGGCAAATTGTCAAGATTCCATTAGATACCGTGAGGATCTCATGGAATAAAAGTCCGCCCTAGACTGACGAGGGCCATTAGCCCGAAACCATGGTCTCTAGTTGGACGCTTTTCAGTTTGCCAAAGCTGGTGTTGTGGCTTTGTCATCGACCCGAGGCCGCTAGTTTGCGGCGGTGGTCATTAGATGGCATCTGGTTTTAGACGTCTATTTTGACGGGAGAGGTGTCCCTCGTCTCTTTAGATATATATATATATATATATACAGTATATCTTGTTAAAATTGAGCGAAACATTTTAATAACATTAAAATAAAGGCATATCTTGGATCAATATATTTATTCAAAATATTTCCGATATTTCGATGAGGCTGTTCGCCTATCTTCCTCTAGGAATTCAAACTACTTCTAAGCTCATCATCCGTGTGATGCACGAGAAGTATTGTCTATAAATATGTAAATATGTAATCTTTTATGTTCTTCTTTACGCCTCAAATCAAGTATTTCTTCTTAAATTCCTTCATTAGGACAAAAAAAATTAAAGCAAATTATGATTCAAAACCTTTGATTATTATTTTTACCACGACTTAAAAAACACGCAATTGCTCATATATCAAAATAATATCACAAACATACTCATGTATCCGAAACAAAAGCAAAATCTTATCTCAACAATTCCAAAATAAGCAGAATCTTTTTTTATAATATATATTAACATAATAATATATATTTTTATAATATGTATTATTTTCTCTATCTCTCTATTCTTATAAAATATCGATATTTTCTCTGCGTTTATCAATAAACCACTAAACTACTGTAGCAAATACAAACATGTTCCATGCAACAATGTTTGCTCCTGCGAATGTTTTTTTAAACCATTTTTAGCGTAATTTTATTTCAAGTAACCCTCATATAAAAAGGAAAATAACTAAGTAAATTGAATTTTTGAAATATTTATTTTATATTTATCTATATCTCGTACAAAAATATTTGAGCCGGCCAACGGGAAACAACAACAAAAGGTTTATATAGTGAAAGCTGCGACGTCTGACTGTCGACTTTACAGAGTAGTTTATTCTAGAAATATAAATTTAAAATAACATATTTTTATATAACATATAAATATATATATAGAGAGAGAGGGTCTCAAAAGGGACTGTCTAAAACATGGGTAAACCTGTCTCTCCTAGAGGTGGTCTTTCATCGGAGGTTCTGACCGACAAAAAAGAAACACTGATAAGAGACCACCTCTTAGAGAAACAGCCAAGTTTTTAGGCATTCTCTTAAAGGAGTCTCTACTCTGAATCTAATTGTTCTCAAAGTTGTGTAAATAAGTGTCATTTTAACCATGGAGTAAATGTTTCTCAATCCTGTCTCTTCATTTGATATTGCATTGGCAAAATCATTCCATTTCAATGACTTCGATATTCCTTATATCATTTACTATTTGTCCATATAAATTGAAATATACCTCCTGGACATTAAATAAACAATTAAAAATGTTTTCCGGAAATGAGTTTCTTTTTATTTTAAAACAATCTCAAGCTTTCTTGCATCTTTGCCCTTCTACAGGAGAACATATACAATGGATAAAACGCCGCCTGATGCCAAACTATGTAACTTACCTTTTATATGAGACACATTATAAAAAACATAGTTCCATTATACATATATAAATGTTGTATTTAAAATGGTATGCTGATTTTATTTTTTATTATCTTGAGGATTATGCTATGGGGAATTACAGTCGTGGTTAAAATCTTTAAAGTATAATAATAAAAATAGTTTTGATCAATAATTGCTTTAATTGAGCTAAAGGAATATATAAAAAAATAATTTAATAAAATTAATGCCTGGCTTAAGGCGTAATAATCTAAAAAATGAAAAACTTATTTACATAATTTACAAAAGTTTGAGCCGGCCATCGGGAAACACAACAATCGGTTTTATATAGGGAAAGACCCGACATCTGGTGGTAGATATAAATAGAATATTTGAATCTATGAAATATAAATTTAAATAAAATAATATTAATATAACATATATATGTTATGCATTCGCCGCTAGGTGGCCGAATTGACTAGACGTGCGTCGCATCGCTCTTACAATCCGGTAAATATTGCTTTTTATTATAATATATCCTATTTAGTTTTCATTACTGTACCTTTAATATTTGATAAGTAAACTATAATTCCTTATTTTATTAAGGGGAAAATGAAGTTGATAATAATTCTGCTTTTGTTTAATTGGATCGTAATTAAAGATGAAACTCACTATAGATCAACGTATGCAAATTTCAATAATGAAATTGTTTTATGTTATGCAAATAAGCCTGAAATGAAAGTACCCTCCTATACTAGGAAAGCTAATCTGAGATGTATAGTGCTAATGCTATTACTGCTATCCGGAATAGAGCAAAATCCAGGGCCTAAATCTACAAGGCAGACAACGTTGGATGTAGGTAAAGAAAGAGATTTACATGAGTTAATGGCAGCGATGTCAAATAGAATTGACGATTGGGGAGCAAATCTGGAATCAAGATTTTCGGGGTTAGAAACAGGTTTGGAAAAAATTAACAGCGCCTACTAAAACTGGAGACTTCCCTAGGAACTATGACGAAGTCTGTATCGGCTAACTCGGGAAAGATCTGTGAAATCGAGAAAAGGATGGATCTCTACGAGATGAAACAGAGGGAAAGAAACTTGATTTTTTTTTAATAGAAGGAAAAGAAAATGAAAGCCCCAACGAATCTCGCTCGCTGATACAAAAACTAATTACAGATAAGATTAAAATATCAGAGGAAATTGAAATACAACAATGCAGAAGATTGTCCGGGAAAGTCAATTCACCACTTCTCATTGAGGTACCCGAATATAAAGAAAGAAGTGTACTTTTGAAAAATTCATTCAAGCTCAGAGATAACAAATTTTTCTAAATAAAGATTACCCTCCAAATATTATAAACCAGAGAAAACTACTAATTAGAAAAAGAAAGGAACTCCTGGATAGAGAAATAAGAGCTAAATTGAGAGACAACACCTTATTAGTGAGAAATACAAGATACTATGTTTCAAATGACCAAGTTATGGACCTGGGAGGTAAAGTTTTATAGCAACATATAGTTTGTAAACATTCTAACGCAAATAGAACTGGTAACTATATATGTAGATCTTTGTCTAAAAATGTTTCCAAACAGTTTCCTGCTAAAAATGCGACAATTAGATTACTACACTGGAATATTAACGGATTTCACTCATTGACTATTTTAAAAAATTCGAAGTGTTTGCAATTACTGAAACATGGCTTATAGAAGAAACCAAAATTTTTACAGAGGATTACCATATTATACAACTCCCAGCAATAAAGACAGAAATGAAGGGAAGAGTTTCCGGAGGAATTATAGTAGGGCTTAGGAAAAATTTACAATTATAAAAACAGAGGTAGGTTTCTGTTGAATAACAATAATTATAGACAAATTAATCGATGGGTCTGATGTGAACACATGTTTGCTTTTTACCTACCTACCCCCTATGCATCACATCAACAAAATGTAACCAAATTGATAAATCAGATTAAATACCAAATAAAAGAGTGCAAAGAAGTCGTGATTGCTGGTGATATAAATATAAGAACAGAAAACAGGGGCAGTCTGCACAACCCATTACAATTGGAAACAACCCTAAATAAGCACAGACATTCCAAAAACCAAATAATTTCTCCATTATCAGAAAGACTCATTGCCTTCAATGATTCAAACTCAATAACAATAGAAAATGGAAGAACAAAAGGAGACACAGAAGGTTCATTTACCTTTGTGTCAGATAGAGGTTCATCAGTCTCCAATTGCTTTATGTTCACACAAAGTCTAATAGAGAACATATCTGATATGTGGATAGAAGAGCTCCTCTATTCTGACCCTATATAGATAAAGATTGATATATATATAATTGTAAATCAAAATTTCAAATTGATTTTTCAGGAAAATATTGAAACGAAAGGTGATTTCTAAAAATTATTGGCCTACCGTCATCCCAAGAGTTAAAAGAAGTTAGTAAGACAATTCAGTAGTATTTGGTACAAGAGTTAAGGAGATTATTGAAAAAATTGAACAGTAATACGGACACAGACTTTGGTTTTTATAATAATATAGACATATATGAAATTAAAAAGTATTATAAAAACAAATATTTTTTTACAAATAAAACAAACTTCTACTGTCCTTAATGCGATGGAAAATATTGGGAGGGATCTTGGCTCATTAGTGACGAACCCTCGCAACGGCTTCGACAAATTGATCTACCAGATCGCTTCTAAGAGCTCTAATACTGTATTGGACGATTCTGCTAATATATGCTACACTGATGGGTGGAATATCCTAAATGGTATTCAAGCAAACTATGGACATAAGCTTTTATGTGTAAAGGAAACATTTGCGATTTATATTGCTTTCATTTTTTATGTTTAGATTGCGCATTATTGCCTTATACTATAAATATACGTGCCTAAAATAATTAAGAAAACACAAAGTGAAGTAAAAATGAAGTAAGAAATATTTCAACGCGCCATCTATGAGGAAATCTTAAAACTGTTTCGACGCTATATTTTAGGGACGATAATAGTAATAAAACAGAGTCGCCAAATATAAAGTAAACGTTGCATTAAGCAAGAGCTACGGACGCGAAGACTACGAGGAAGACAACTACGACGACGACACAACAAATAAGTAACATTAGCAACTTCTGAAGGTAAATATTTCATTATTTACTTTTTTAATTTACCTTTATTATGGAAACCCGATCGGGAAACGCATACAAAACCAATAAAGAGGAAATAAAGGTCAATTACCCTACAAAGATGAAATCTGGCGTAATAATATGCAGGCACAAAATTATAGTCAAATACTAAATTTTACAATTTTAACCGAAATACGACAAAGGTTATAAGAAAGAAAATGTATTCGTTGTCAATTTAAATAGTATAAAGCGGCTTTCTGCTTCGTGTCAGGATGGCCGAGTGGTCTAAGGCGCCAGACTCCCGCAACTGAATTCCACCCATCTTCCCCAACTTTACTTCTCTCTGTTTCCGCAGTGAGGCGCTGATTGCGGGTGAAATAGGAACATTTGTTAATAACTCCAAAGATATTCGAGGTAGAAGCCTGTAAATTTTCCTATAAGTTTTTCCAGATTCAACTCTATATACTGTTAAAATTTCAGCCAGATTAGGTACGTATTGTGGACATGTACAGCCGACACAAACGTATATATAGATATACAGTAACTACATAGAATATACATAGAAATACTCATGTGAGCCTGGTCAGGATATGCCTCTTTTATTTTTAATATCAACACCTGAACTTTTTTATTTATTTTCCCCCATACATATTGTCGCATACCTTGGGATATTTGCATGGTATTGTTTTATTTTGTATATTTGTATATTCTGTATATTTGTATATTTACATTTTGATTTAAGACGAATAATCCTTTCAATAATTATAATAATGAATAGATTCAAAAAGGATGAGTTTCTTTATTTGAAAAATTAATTCGAGCTTTCGGGCGCAAGCTGCCCTTCTACAGGAATAATAGTTACAATTTCAATTAATCATGTATTTACAGTTATATATATTTTATTTAAATGGTTTCTCGCTTTGGTCTTGTATAGCGTGAGTGGATCCACTCACGCTATACAAGACCAAAGCGAGAAACCATTTAAATAAAATATATATAACTGTAAATACATGATTAATTGAAATTGTAACTATTATTCCTGTAGAAGGGCAGCTTGCGCCCGAAAGCTCGAATTAATTTTTCAAATAAAGAAACTCATCCTTTTTGAATCTATTCATTATTATATTTACATTTTGTTTCTTTAAAAGGATGGTGAATTTGCATGTCCGCGAGAAGCGCGCTATTTATATATAGGTCAAAAAAGGTAATAAAGTAGAATTTCTTTTGCTTAGGATCTTCTCTTATTCATTCTTACTCGTTCTTTTAGATAGAACATCACAATATGGCGCAGCCGACAGGATGATCTCGACAGAGCTTGTAGTAACTAGCTGTGTTAAAGCCCAATTAAAAACTTTCAATTTACTAACTAACAAATCCATTAACAGTCTTAAGTAAGGAAGGTTATGGATAATCTATTAAGTGAAAATATATCAGAGCATGAATAAGGAACAGTCAAAGAAAATTGAAATGAACATTGAAAAAATAAAGGAAGAAGCTGTTAAGTATGAAAACCTAAAAAAAACGAAATAGATGATATTGAAGACATGCAAGATGAAGAAATGAAGGATTCTGAAGCGAGAAGCCTAAGGACGAAGAAATGAAGGATTCTGAAGCGAAGCCTAAGGGCGACGGAGTAAATGATTCTGAAGCAAAGCCTAAGGGCGACGGAGTGAAGGATTCGACCATTGAAAGCCTCATCAGGACGATGGCGAATCAGCAGCGCTTAATGATGGACTTTCTTCTTAGAAATAAGAGTGGAATCAGGGTAGGTAGGCCAGTTAAAATGAATGTGGCTACCTTTGATGGAAGAAATGCTGATCCTAAAATTTGGATCAAAGTATATGAAAACATTTGTGGAAACAATGGATGGGTTGGAGACGAGGCTAGAATCAATGGGATGCGATCCTATCTGACAGGATCGGCTTTGTTATGGTTCGACAACAAATTCCAGGATGAAGAGGAATATTGTTGGAAGGATTGGAAGCAGGAATTCATTTGTTCTTTTAACGAAAATCACATTGTGAGTTACGACCGTGCTTTTAATTGGAGATATCGAGGAGGATCCTTGGTGGAATATTTTTACCAGAAGCAAGGAAAGATGCGACTTGGTATGCCGGGCCTTAGCGAGGAATTATTGATTATTGGGATAATCCACGGACTTCCCCAGTATATGCAGGAGCAACTGGCCACGGCAGGTGTTGAATGCAAGCAGGATCTGCTCAAACTCCTGAAGAACATCAGGCCTATATCGGAAAAGAATTATTCTGAATCCAGGCCATCTGCAAGAACTCTTGGCACAGTCGAGAAACCAGATCATTTTACTGAGTCTAGTGACACGGGGTTACTCCAGGCGGCGAATGATAGAAATGTTTCGTTCTTGTCAAAAAAACTGACGAGTATGGGTTCGCCGGTCCCATGGTCAGAATCGACCATTTTTTCAATTTGTGATTCTCCCCATTCCTTCATTGATGTGACTATAAACTCTCACTTGGTAAAGGCCTATCTGGACAGCGGTTCTTCTCTTAACCTGATACATAGAAATTTAGTGCAGAAAAACAGGTGGAAAACATACCCTACGAAGATTTTAATAAACACAATCAACCATAGTAAATTCACTGCTACCGAAGCCATTAATCTGGTTTTGGAGGCTGGGGAACAGTCAATCGAAATCCAGGCCATTGTCCTCCCAGATATGCCCTTTGATCTATTTATTGGTAAGCCTACGTTAAAATCCCTGAAAGTGAAGTGGGACTTCTTTACAGATCAGATCAGTTTCTTTTCTGAAACTGGCCCGAACCTCGTTACCAGGAGGGATGTCGAGGCCAAATACCCCAGCCTTTGCACAAGGACTTTTCCAATGATTTCAAAATTTGAAGTTGACTTTGGACTGCAGGAGAATTTTCGAGTTGTCAGTGCAAAGCCATATCAATTGGAGAATACAAAAAGAAACTGGTTAAATATGAAAATTAGATCGATACTAAGCGAAGGAATAATTAAACCATCAAAATCGGCATTTGCATCTCCTTGCATAGTAATTCCAAAAAAGAATGGAGACTATCGATTATGTGTCGACTATCGAAGGATTAACGATGAAACACTTTTGGATCCTTTTCCCTTTCCTCGAATAGACGACATTATTAATGTGTTCGGAGGATGTCGTTTTTTCTCAAAGCTCGATTTGAAGGATGGATTCTGGCAACTTGGCATATCAGAAAATACTCGAAAATACACTGCCTTCGTAACTCCATCTGGTCATTACGAGTTTCTAAGGTTTCCGTTTGGATGGAAAAATTTTCCAGCTAAGTTCCAGAGAATAATGACTACAATTCTAGGAGACCTACTGGGTGATAAGGTAGTAGCATATATCGATGACATCTGTTGTGGTGGCTACACTCAGGAGGATTGCTCCATTTTGACGCATAAAATTCTTGAACGGCTGAACACTGCGGGCCTAGTGCTAAATCTTGATAAATTTCAATTTTGCGTCCCTCGCATAGACTTATTAGGGAGAGTTATTGATGGAGACACAAAGAAAATAAGGTCTGAAGTTACCGAAAAGGTTCGAAATATGAAACGTCCATACAATTTGAGGTCCTTACAGTGTTTCACCGGATTGACTAACCACTTCCGCGCCTTTATAAAAGATTATGCTCATATAGTAAGACCATTAGACAAATTAAAAGGAAAAGATGTAACCTTCGAGTGGGATTCTGAATGCGAGACAGCTTATCAAAAACTTATCGCACTTATTATTGAGGAACCAATTCTTAGGGTTCCTGATGGGAGATTGCCATTCGAGCTATCAACGGATGCCAGCTACTATGGAACTGAAGCCATTTTATATCAAAGGGACCTCCAGGAAAAAAAGATGTAAACAACTTCGGGTAATTGGCTATTACTCCTACACCTTTACAAAAGCCGAACAAAATTATTCTGTTACCGAGAAAGAGTGCTTGGCGGTATTAAAGGCTGTGAAACATTTTCGTTCCTACTTGGAGAGTCGCCCTTTTGTGGTACATACCGATCACAGAGCCTTAACTCAACTTTTAAGTTGTGGAGAACTTAGAGACCGTTTAGCCAGGTGGCAGTTATTCCTGCGCTCCTTTAATATCATAATAAATCATCGGTCGGGAAAGGAACTGAGGGACGCCGACGCGTTGTCACGATTGTGTGTAAGCGTCCCAGACAAGTCTGATGAACAGACGTTCTGGTTGAAGCATAAAACTTTAGAGCTGGAATACGACGAACAAAGAAAATCTTATTTGGTGACTCCTGAACAGGTTCCTAGCATTCTCGGCTTGTATCATGATGATCCTAAATCTGGTGGCTACTCGGGATTCTGGAGAACTTATTATACAATTAAGAATCGATTTTGGTGGCGAAATATGAAGGGGGACATTCGACGTTATGTCCAATCGTGTTCTACCTGTCAGAAGGTGAAGGCCAAATATAGATCTACCTCTGATCAGATTAGTTTGCCTGTTCAATCTCATGTTCCATTTCATACGGTTCATGTTGACTTCGCAGAACTCAAAAAGAAATCAGAATCCAATGCCTCTACCCAGTCATTCTTAGTAGTGATTGATGAAGCTACTCGGATTGTATACGCTAAATGTATGAAACAGTCGGGTAAAGCCCTAAAGGAATACTTTACGGACCATCCCATTCTTAAAAATGTAAAGAAAATTATTTCCGATAGAGGTACCTCCTTTACTCGAGGGAAATTTTACAACTGGACGCAGGAGAAGGGAATCGGGTTTCTTCATACCAGTCCTTATCACCCTGCGGGAAATGGTCTGGCCGAGAGTGTGATTCAAGAAATTAAGACCTTCATGGAGTGCTACCCACAGTTCCCTAAAGGATGGAAATGTTGCTTGGAGGCAGCCGTCCATTATCACAATAGACATCATATTGCCTATCTGGGTTGCTCTCCATGGTATAAATGGAAGGGAACAGTACCAATAGTGCCTGCTGACGAGGAATTGGGCTTACAACTCCTTAGAATTGAAACGGAGAATAATGACAAACAGCGCCATAAATACCGTCTGCGCACTAAATATTATTATAACAGAAATCGAAGAAGACCTGCTGATGTCAAACCTGGAGATTCGATTCTGGTGAAACACCAATACACAGGTAAACAGCGACTGCAGACTGGACCTCATGTTGTTACTGATGTAAAGATGGTGGACGGCTGTGTTAAATATGTCCTTTATGAATCAGAACGAGGAACCCAGAGTGCCCACATCACCAACATCATTAAATTTCATCATAGACCACCAGGAGTCCCATCACAGGAGTGATGAGAAGTCATGGGGGGGGGGGGAGTCTGTCGCATACCTTGGGATATTTGCATGGTATTGTTTTATTTTGTATATTTGTATATTCTGTATATTTGTATATTTACATTTTGTTTCTTTAAAAGGATGGTGAATTTGCATGTCCGCGAGAAGCGCGATATTTATATATAGGTCAAAAAAGGTAATAAAGTAGAATTTCTTTTGCTTAGGATCTTCTCTTATTCATTCTTACTCGTTCTTTTAGATAGAACATCACACATATATTAGAGCAAATTGTCTAATTTTAAAATATTTAAACGCTTCAATTTTAAAGAAATGTTTCCTTTTTAGGGCATTTTTTATTTTATTATTAAAACATCCTAGTTCTTGGTATAATACAGAATAGCTCAATATCATATTAGAAGCTTTCATGCAATAGCACAACGGTGTGGTGGGTCAAATTGGTGAAGCCGCTGGAAGGGTTCACCACTGATCAGTCAAGCTCTCCCAAGGTATATTTAATTACACTAAGGAGACAATAGGAAGATGTTATATTTATTTAAAAATCGTTCTGAAAAGGCATCAAGTCTTGTACATAGATGGCGCGCGCAAGTAACATTTTGGATCTAAAAATAAAATATCATAAAGATAAAGATATGTAAAATATATTTAAGAGTAAAATTATATTTAAATTCAATATGGAGGCCAGCTGTTTGTATCCCATGTCTCAGGAAAGCTAAATAGCTGAAGAGATGATGATCAACTGTCTGTGGTTCTTCTGGAAAGTGAGCGATGAGAGGGATATAAACAAACAGTTTACAAATAAAAGGCTGACGTAACATCAAGTGACTGATGATGATCCACCGAGTAGACCATCACAGACGAACTGGCCATCCTCGCATCGGCGAAATCGAGATTTAACCGATACTTCGTCCAGGTCGGGCTGGGCCAGGCCATCGAGGACCCCGTCATCGCCTGGAGGAGGACTCTATCGCGGTGAGGAAGAACACCTGGCTGATCTTTTTCATGTAAATATTTTAAACTGTAACCTCTCTCCCTACTGTTGACTAGATGTCAATAAACTGTTTTTAATTGTCATCACAGAGTATTAAGTGACAATATTTAATTTTAGATAAACTCTAAGTCATTCATATATCTAAAATATTTCACGCTTAAACATTTAGACTATTTTCAGAAAAATATTAAATTAAAAACCTAATTATTTGGGTGTGGATGCTTAAATTCATTATGAATTTAGTAGATGGAACTGTTATTTTGTGTGAGAGAGATTGCTCTTTTAACTATAATTAAATATATCTTAATAAATAAAAAGGCATATATTGGATCAAAATATCATTTATTTTACCAATATTTTGATCAAATTACCTTGATAAAGGTTGGCGCTCAGTCAATTGAAATATTGGTAAAATAAATGATATTTTGATCCTATATATGTCTTTTTATTCAAAAATGTATTTATGGATTTCTCTATTTTCAAAAAAATATATATCTTAATCTGCACCATCAACTCTATTTTATTATTATTTGAAAAGATTATACAGGTTATGTGGGGTTAAAGGGAAATGCATTGAGTTAAAACAACTTTACTAACACGTATATTATTGTAGTCTAGGGGGTCACCTTCAAGGGACCCATGCTCCACCCAAGTAATGGCCCTTAAGTCATCGACATGTCCACAAGGGAAATACCAATTTCAACTCCCAGTTACGGCACGCCTATGTGCCATCCGGTGTCGTAAAGAAATTTAGGAAATGACCTCAGAACGGAAGCATGGTGTATTTGCGGCTTTCTTTTTCCTCCTACGGCGGCCAGTTTACTTTGTAAATACAGTAAATCCTAGCGCCACACCTGGAGTCAAATATAAGTTGGCATTAGAGGAGAGGAGTAAAAAGAAAATTTCGGGTTTGTACGAGGACTTTTACCTAGTTATTACCTTATAAGCTGGAACACAGAAGAGCAAAGTTTATATGTTATAAATTTTTATTATATATCCATTGGGTTTTTCAAACTTCATTTTGATAGAGATTATATGCCGATTGAATGTAAGAATATTTTTCTAATGTTTTGCAGTCGTGAACCTTCTTTAAAAACATTTTAGTTTGGGGAGATGGACGCAGTAATTATAGTTGTTCGTCTTGAAGTTTGTTTCCTTAGTTTCATTGTAAAACGCCGTTAGTCTCTGAAAGTCAATCAATATACGTATTTCGAGTAGCGTGGGAGAAAATTCGTTTATTTCACGCATGTTCCCATTCATATATGTTAGGTCTTCATAACGTGTGATGTTTCGTGTGCTGAAAACAGCGGGGTTGTCTGGATATAAGCCCTTTAAAAGGCGGCATTTTGTAAAGACGAGGCATAAAAAATCGTTGCGCAAATGCTACGTAAAATCGATGTTAAAATTCGGCGCGATATTTTTCAAACTTGCGAGAATTTGTTTGCTTCGCGGTGATAAAAATCTGTGCAAATTGTAGTTAAATAGATTGTAATAGTTGGTCAATTATTTTATTTCCAAAGCGCTATATCCCGCAAGGGATACTTGCGCCAAACAAGGAGAAAAGTTTATTTACATAATTTATTTACATTATTCAACGCATGAAGACATTAAAGATCCAGATTTTGTAGAAAGTTTATAATGTATTTACAAAATGAATTGAACTTTAAATATGATTTTTAATCGGAAATCAAAGCTTTAAGTTCACAAACAACTAGTTCATTCTTCATTCTATAATCTTGAAATGCTGGGCAATCGATCAGTAGATGTCTTGAGGTTTGTTCCACAATACCACAAAAGTAACTTAATCCTTCCCTGCCTTTATTCTATTTAAAAAACTTTAGAAATATTCGTGGTTTGTAACAAATTGAGTATTATAAAAATTTGGACGAAAGTATTTAGGGATTTCTTGGGGGGAAAAGCTTAAGAAAGTATTATTTGTTTCGTTTTTCAGAACATTCATTCTTGATTTGAGAAAGGTATCTATAATTCCTGGAATAAATGGCTCATAAATTTGTTGATCATCTGTGGATAAGTTTCTCAGATCAGATATCATGATTCTGGATTCGATAAAGTCTGAGATCAGAGGAATGTTGGCCAAACCATGAACACAGCTATATGATGTGGATTTATAGGCTTGTATACATCATGTTAGTATTTTATATTGGGTTGAATTTAATTTTTGTAAACATTTTTTATTTAAATATTTGAACCAAATTTCGGCTCCATATGTAAGTATTGGTCTGAAAATGGATTTATATAAAGTTAGCCTTTTCTGGGTGCTTAGACCCCAAGATTTCCCACAAATTGAGAAGAGATAATTTTTAAAACGTTTTGTACGATTTACTATTTCTTCTATGTGGCATGAAAAATTTATTTTGTTTCTTCTTCTGTGAATTGCAATTATTATTCCTAAAATTTTGGTCTTCAGAGTTGGTATGATTATTTTATTATTAAATTTGACTGGGATTTTTTTTTTGTGTGTGTAAATAAAGTATATTAGTTTTTTCTAGACTTATTTCAAGTTTGTTACTCTTACACCAAACATATTCGTATTTAATGCCTTTTCTATAACTAATTTTAGATCTTTGCATTTGTTGTGCCAGCATATAATTGATACACCATCCGCATAACATACCACTTTACTATTAGGAACTTGATATTTGATCAAAAGATCGTTTAGTTATATTATCCATAGTAGTGGAGATAGTGAGCCACTCTGCGGACATCCCTTTGTAATTTGTTTATTTATTGTTAAGTTCTCATATGTAAATTTCGTTTTCCTTGATTTGAAATATGATTGGATAGTCCTTATTAAACTTTCCGGCAAATTATCTTCATTTTTTAAAATCGCAGGCCACCATGCGTTATCAAAGGCTCCCGCAATATCTATTGTGACCAGAGCTGTCAGTTCTTTGGTTTTGTGTTCCATTATTATATCTATTATATTATTTAAGTATAGTTTGACTTTTGATCCATTTATATACCTTTGAATTCGTTTGAGTGTAAAAAGATCGCGTTGCGTCGTGATATGAAGTAGGACGAGGCGTTATTAGCGATGGGCAAGCAGTTTGTTACATTTTGTCCAAGTTGTATTGAAGAATTCTATATACAGTTACGAGCGTCATGCGTTCTTAATTCTTAATTTTTCATCTCTGTCACCGTTTGCTTTTTTTTTTTTTTTTGGAATGGCGCTCTCCTATTGGTTGGCTACGATCACGCCACCTTTGCCCCCCCCCCCCCCCACCATTATCCCCCTCCCCCCCCCCCCCCCACTCGCTTTTTGGTTTTTGTAACTATTGTGTTGGAGCGGGTCGCTCCTTAAATAAATGCATATATTAGTTAATAACTAAATGGAATCCTCTCTTTCTTTTTCCCAGTAAGAGACTCCTACGGAAGCCAACAGTACATAGACAGATAAAGCACATAGGCTATAGTTATTAACTAATATATGCATTTATTTAAGGCGCCAATTTATAATTGTAACAAATAGTATTTGAATAAAAACATTCAATCGGGTAAAACACGGGCGTTGCCCTGGTCATTCGGCTAGTATAGAATATGTGAGTAATAGTTACCTAGAAAATATTAGAAAAATAATAAACAATATTAGGTAAAGGATTTCTTTTAATTTTGATTTTCGCAAGCTTTCGGGAAAATTTCTGCTCTTCAACGGGCATATACTTCTATATACAATATCAAGATGAACTTTGTACAGTAATAATTGAAATTTGATGCACGCCCACGAGAGCACATGCCAATAACACATTTTCAATTATTAATGTGCAAAGTTCATCTTGATATTGTATATACCCTTTGAAGAACAGAAATTTTGCTCGAAAGCTTGCGAAAATCAAAATTAAAAGAAACCCTTTACCTTATATTGTTTATTCTTTCTTTTTCGAATATAGAACATCGTAAATTTATTTTTGTAAAGCGTTCAAAAGGACGTCGTGAGGAAGGATTGCGTTAATTTGGTAAATAATTTTTTGTATGAGGTTTTTATTTATATATATCGCGTTTTAAGTAGTAGTGGAAGCGTTATAATTTTGTGTTTCGCTATTAAAATTGTTCGGCGGAAGTTTGTTTGTAAATTTTCTGACTGGGCTTTGAGGGGTGTTTAGGAGTTTTCGAACGTAATTCCCAGTATATCGACTTTGTCGTTTTTCATTTTTATATTTTTTGGCGTGTCCGTTCATTTGGCCCAGCTCCCGCACCATAGATCCTTGCTTTTTTCAAAATTATTTTCAATACCGGAAATTCTTTCAAAGTCCTTAAAGCATGTGTATAAACGGTCGAAGTCGTTTTTGACCTTCAACAAAAGTATGAAATCGTCTCCGTAGGCGTGCAAGGTGGTTGTGGGGTTCAAACGTTGTTCCATAAGGCAGTAAGGGTCGTTGTTGAAATTGAAAATAAAATCTCCGGGAGTCCGCAGCCTTGCCTCACTCCCCTAGTGACATTAAATATCGGCGTGGTTTGATTATTTACTTCGATTTGAATCGTGTTGTTCTTAAAACATATTTCGATCCATTTAATAAATTCGTCTGGTTTTTTTTTTTTTTTTTTTTTAGTCTTTCGATGACAAGAATCCGTTCACAAGAGAGTCGAATGTTTTATCGAGGTCGAAGATAACTACGGCGAGGGGCCTGTTGAAAAGATTCGCTGTGAATATATCGTTTCCGATATCAGGAAGAATGTCGTAGATCGATCTGCCGGGAACCGCGTATTTCTGTTCGCTGAGCACGATTTGCGGGGAATACGGCTTAATTTTGGCAAGATAGAGGGTCGATGATATTTTGTGGTCCGTGTTCATGGATTTTATCGGTTTCCACTCTCTCAATGTTTTGGGACCTGGATTTTTAGGAAGAAGGAACATTCTGCCTTTGCTCATATGTTCCGGGAGCTCTCTACTTCATCCTCTGCAGTCGTGTAAATATCGATTAAAAGTTCCGCCGCGACATTCGGGAATTTCTTTTAAGATCCGGCGGGTACGACATCATTGCCGGGCATCTTCCTGTTCGGGAGGTCCTTAATTGCTTGCATGATGTCATCTTCGATATGAAGCGTTTTCTTTATTAAATTTAAAATCAATATTTACATATGTTTAAATATCGTCTAAAATTAACGTTTCGTCGACTCTACTTTTGTCGCGGTAAAAATTGTAAGCGTGGTTTAGAATATTTCGATTGGCATTTAAGAGTATTTTATTTTCATTGTAAAGAGAAATAATTGCGAGCTTAGGACGTCTGGGCCTTGAGGGAGAAGTGAATTGGCACACCGTTGCGATGTCTAAAATCAATTTTTCGAGGCATCTCCATTTCACCTGGGGGTTTAAATGACTGAAATCCGTATGAGAATGCTCAATATCATATGTATAAATAACCTCAAAGAGCCGAGAGGTAAAGATTCTTCTATCGGTGGCGTTGAACGTGTATATCGTGTTCTCCGTGCGCAAGCGAGTAAAAATTGCGTCGTGGTCAGAAATTGTATATGGTATAATTTCGTTATTTTGTATATCTCGGGTTAGATCAGTCGTGCAGAAGATATATTCGATTATCGTTCAAAGCGATTGTTTCCTCCGTGATTGTTTTTCCTGGCTTCCTGGCTTATCGCGGATATTAAAATCGCTGAGAATTATTGCCGATGTTTTCTTGGGTAACTGTCTAAAAATCTTTGTATTAAAATAAAATCGTTAATTAATTTGTCGGGATTCTGGAAGATATGTACATTTAGTAAAATTACGAGTTTCTTGTTTAAAACGCACTCGATGGCGCAGATTTCGCCGCTTTTGGTGATTTTAAAATTTGCGCAAAGAATAGCGCGAGTAAAAATAAACAATTATCCACCGCCGCGAGGGTTAGTATTATTTACATATATTTCGTATTTCTTAATTCCTTATGCAAAGTTGGCATTTTCACGTCTGTTTCTTTTGTATCGCGATTATATCTGCTTCTAAATATTTAATCCATTCTTGGAAGAATTCGTTTCTGTCTTCATGGGATATGCTGCGGGCGTTCAGTACTATTATTTTCAAATATTCTTTGGTGTATAAGTCGTTGTAGGATGGCTCAAAAGAGTGCAGCATCCTTAGTTGAGCAGACATGAAAATAAAATAAGTAAAATAATATTTAAAAAGTATATAATAAAAAATCGGGTTAGTGTAAAAAGTGTATATACAGAATAAAATTGTTAGGTTTTTTTAATTATCATTATTATAGTAATCTATATGTTAGGTTTTATTTTTATTATTATTATTATTGTATTTTATTAATTAATTATAATTCATATTCATAGAATTTTATTGTTACTTATCATCATTCTTTTTGTTGTTTTTCTTCTTCTTCTGTTTTCTTTTGTGTTAAATACAACTAAATCGCATTAAATCGTAGTGTAATTCTCTTTTGTTGTGTGAAATAAATCGAATTGAGTCAGCTCGTTCTTTCTAGAAGAAACATCAAAGAAAACGTGCTAACATTTTTTGGTGCCGAAACCCGGGAAAGAAGTAGAAGAAATAGAGTAGAAGAATAGAAAGTTTTCAGAAGTCATAGAAATAAAGAAAGGTAAGGTTTTGAATACTAATCTTTAAAATATGGAAACAGAAACCTTAATTTTTGAATCTCTGATTAAAAGTTTAGAATTGATAAAAGCAGATGTAGAATATAATTTAGAAGGCAATGATAAATACGCACTTATGCAAAATAAAGAAGACTTGTTAAATTTAAAAGCTAGCTTTGATAATCAATATGTGAAATTAGTAAAATATAAAGGCATTAATGCTGAAGAAAAATTTAAGGTATCCTTTGAGGCAAAGTCTAAAATCAATTCTTTTTTGATAAAAATAAATAGATCACTGGTAAATTTAAATAAAAATACATTTTCTGGTGAAACCAATTTAGAACTTCCCAAATTTCAATTGCCCACCTTTAGTGGTGATATTTCAGATTGGCTAAGTTTTAAGGAAATTTTTATTAGATCTATTGATCAAAATCCAACACTGGGAAATTTTCAAAAACTTCAATATTTAAATTCTGCACTAAAAGGAAATGCCGCTAGACTTATTAGGGCGTTCAATATTTCTGATGAAAATTATCCTATTGTCTGGCAAACCTTGGTCAATAGATTCGACAAAAAAAGTGAATTGGCTTTTAAACAAATTCAAAATTTGTATGATCTAAAAAATGTAAAACAAGAATCGACTAAAGATTTACTTGATCTCCTGGACACTTGTAACGAAAGCATTCAGAATCTCTCTATCCTCGGATTGGAACGTAATAATTTATCAGATATGATTTTAATTCATATAATTCAATCAAAACTTGATCGTTCAATAAGAAAGGAATGGGAGATGAGTTTGCATGAGAAAGAATATCCATCGTATGAAAAGATGATTTCTTTCCTGGAAAGATTTGCTGGAAGTCTCGGGAGTTTTCAGAATAAAGAAAATTCAAAACAATTCTACAAAATGAATAAATCCACTCATTCTCATTCAGCAACATTTGCCTCTGGCTCTAGTATAGATAGCAGAGTCAAGTCATGCGTCTTATGTAAAGGTGAACTTTTTTGTTAAAATGTCTTAAGTTTAATGGTATGATGTTACCTGAAAGATGGACATTTGTAAAAGATAATCGTCTATGTTACAACTGTCTAAGATCTAACCATAGAGTATCGTCATGCGTATTCACGCAAAATTGCAAATCATGTAATAAGACACATCATACTCTTTTGCATCAGTTCAAACCGGAAATGTTAAGTCCTGTTGCGGACATATCTCCATTGACCCATGCCAGTGTCTCATGTTTTGCAGACAACAAAAGTCATGATCAAATATTACTCTCTACGGCTTTAATAAAGGTCAAATCGGAAAATGGGGTTCTACAAACATGTAGAGCCCTCATAGATACAGGCTCTCAAAGGTGTCTTATAACAAATAGTTGTCGAAAGAAATTAAATCTTCCTCTTGCTGAATGTAAAACTACAGTTTTTGGTTTGGGAAACAAACTTGTAGAACAATCAATAGGTGAGGTCTCTCTCCAATTTAGCCCACATTTCTCAAACCTAATATTCAACGCCAATCCTATAGTCATTGATAAGATCACATCAGAATTGCCCAATTTCTTTATAGAAAAGGATAATTGGCCTTATTTGAAAAATCTTCTGTTGGCTGACCCCAATTTTGACAAATCTAGCCAGATTGATTTAGTGATAGGAGCAGAGCTTGCTCCATGCTTATTTAACGGGAAGGTTAGATTCCAAAATTTATCTGGACCCACTGCGTGCGGATCCAAATTGGGATGGTTACTTACAGGTAAAAAATTACTGTCAGGTGAAAATTCCAATCAAGATATAACTATGTTCGCGTCGGAGGAACAAGATGATTTTCTCAAAAATTTCTGGGAGCTGGAGTCGGTACCCTCTGCCAAATCTTTAACCAGAGAAGAAATTTCGCGCGTGTGAAGAAATATATATTAATAACCTCAAAATTCTGGAAGATGGAAGATACTCTGTTGGGCTGCCATTTAGAACATTGCCAACTCTTGGCGAATCTAGGATCAATGCTCTGAAACGATTTCTATCACTTGAAAGAAAATTACAAAAATCTCCTAGTATCCTAACACAATATTGTGATTTCATGGACGAATATCTTTTAATCAATCATATGGAGCTTATTCCCAGTGATGAGCTGGATACACCTTCAGGACAATGTTATTATATACCTCATCATTGTGTTTTTAAGGAGCGAAGCACTACCACTAAATTGAGAGTTGTTTTTGATGCATCTTGCAAAACTAGCAATGGCAAATCTCTAAATGATTTTCTTCATGTAGGACCAAAACTACAACAGGATATCTTCAACATTCTGATAAGATTTTGAACACGCCCAATAGCTTTTTCAGGAGATATAGAGAAAATGTATCGCCAAGTAAGAATCGATTCTAGGGATTGTGATTTCCAGAGAATTTTATGGAGAAAAACCCATCAGAACCTTTATTGGATTATAAACTACTGACTGTGACATATGGATTGTCTTGTGCGCCATATCTCGCCATGCGTACCCTACATCAACTTGCAAGGGACAAGGTGTCAACTTTCCCAGTGGCCTCAAAAATAGTACAAACCGATTTTTATGTTGATGACTTGCTTTCTGGTGCAGACACAATTGAAGAAGCTACATGTCATATTCGTGAAGTCAATAATCTTCTTTCTTCAGCCGGATTTTCTCTTAGGAAATGGAGATCAAACGTCCCAGAGGTCCTTTCTGGATTATCAGAACAGGTTGAAGATAGGCATAATCTTTGGGATTTTGAGAGTGATTCATGTGTCAAAATACTTGGTATTTGTTGGAATCCTTCCTTGGACATTTTTCAGATTCTTGTTAATGACATTCCAGAACAAACAAATTCTAAAAGACATTTGTTGTCCCACATCTCCAGAATCTTTGATCTTATAGGCTGGCTGTCACCAGTTATTATTCGTCTTAAAATTTTGCTTCAATCACTTTGGAAACAGAAGTTGAATTGGGATGATCCCTTGCCTGATACTTTGTGCTCTCAATGGAAGAAAATCGAAAAGGAATTATCCGTATTAAATAAAATTCAAATTCCTAGGTACTTCTCGTGCAGGGAGCTTTACTTTCTGTTGAACTTCATGGTTTTTGTGACTCTTCAGAAGTTGCATATGCGGCAGTATTTTATATAAGATCTCGTTTCAAATCGGGCCAAGTGAAAGTTTCTCTAATTGCTTCCAAGACGAGGGTAGCTCCTCTGAAAATGATTTCCATACCACGGCTGGAGCTGTGCGCTGCTCTTCTTCTCGCAACTTTATATGATACTATTCGCAATTCTTTATGCTTACAAATTGATACAGTATTTTTATGGACTGATTCCAAAATTGTTCTCAGCTGGATTAAATCTGAATCTAGACATTGGAAACCATTTGTCGGAAATAGGATTGCTGAAGTTCAAAGATTGACTTTACATTCTTCCTGGCATTATGTCATTTCGAAAGATAATCCTGCAGACTGCGCTTCCAGAGATATAACTCCTTCAGAGCTGGTGGATCACTCTCTTTGGTGGCGAGGACCAACTTGGCTCTCGGATGTGAACTTTGAAGATCCAATTCAAACTCAATATGATTTTCCGAAAGAAATTTCAGGTGAAAGACGAAAAACATTCTCTGTTTTTCATTCCAATAATCTTCTTTTCCCAGACTTCATTTTCAAATACTCAAATATCAACGAACTTGTTAGAATTACAGCATGGATTTATAGATTTGTATTCAATGTCCAATGTTCTTTCAATGAAAGAAAGAAAGGACATCTATCTTCAAGCGAATTAACAAGTTCAATTCACAATATCATTCGTTTCATCCAAAGTTCTGAATTTCAATCAGAAATTACCTGTTGCAAACAAAAGAAATCTTTACCAACTAACTCAAGGCTTTTATCTTTGAATCCTTTCATTGATGAATCTGGACTATTACGGGTTGGAGGAAGATTACGTCATTCAAATCTGCAATTTGATGAAAAGCATCCAATAATATTACCAAGGGATCATTTTATCACGGAATTAATAGCGCGACAGTGTCATCTGGATCATTTACACTCTGGTCTTCAACTGACCATGTCAGCACTACGATTACGATATTGGATTCCTGCAGGCAGAAGTTTGGTCAAGAAAATAATCCACCAATGCATGGTGTGTTTCAGGGCTAAACGCCAAGTTACCAAGCAAATCATGGGAGATCTGCCTATGCACCGAATTGTGAAATCAAATCCGTTCACTAAAACTGGAATCGACTTTGCAGGACCGTTTTTGATGAAACCAAACATCAAAAGATCCAAAGTAAAATTAAAATCATATCTTGCTTTATTTGTATGTTTCTGCACAAAAGCATTTCATATAGAAATTGTATCAGACCTATCTTCAGCGGCTTTCCTCGCAGCTCTCAAGCGGTTTATTTCTCGTCGAGGAAAACCTTCTGATATATTTAGTGATAACGGGACCAACTTTAGGGGAGCTAACAACATTCTCCGAGAGCAGTTTGATATATTGAAATCTTCAACAATTCAAAAATTCATATCTAATGAACGAATCAACTGGCATTTTATACCTCCTTCCGCCCCAAATTTCGGAGGTATCTGGGAGGCTGGAATAAAATCTTTCAAATTTCATCTTCTCAGATGCTTAAAGTCTCAGATACTCACATTTGAAGAGCTGAGTACTCTGACAACTCAAATAGAAGCTTGTTTAAATTCACGACCTATTTGTCCTCTAAGTTCAGATTCAGACGATTTTAATCCTCTTACACCAGGACACTTCTTAATCGGGAGACCCTTAACTGCCCTTCCAGAATCTAATGATGATGATGTTCCGATAAACTACCTCGACCGCTGGAGCCTAAATAAAATAATTAAAAATGTATTTTGGAAACGTTGGAATCGAGAATACCTCAACAATTTGCAACAACGCCTAAAATGGCAAAAATCCTCACCCAACATTAAGGAAGGTGACCTCATCTTGCTCAAGGATACCATATCACCACCAGCAATGTATTGGAGCCTTGGTCGCATCACCAAAGTCTTTCCGGGAGCAGACGGAAAAGTTCGAGTCGCCGAGGTGAAGACCAAGCACCAAGAACACCTTACTAGAACTGTCTCTAAAATAGTACCATTACCTTTTGCTGAGGACTAAGTTAGTCCACCGGGGTGGAGTATGTTAGGTTTTTTTTATTATCATTATTATAGTAATCTATATGTTAGGTTTTATTTTTTATTATTATTATTGTATTTTATTAATTAATTATAATTCATATTCATAGAATTTTATTGTTACTTATCATCATTCTTTTTGTTGTTTTTCTTCTTCTTCTGTTTTCTTTTGTGTTAAATACAACTAAATCGCATTAAATCGTAGTGTAATTCTCTTTTGTTGTGTGAAATAAATCGAATTGAGTCAGCTCGTTCTTTCTAGAAGAAACATCAAAGAAAACGTGCTAACAAAAAAAGATAAAGGTAACGAGAGAATAAAGAGTAGGAAGTAAAATGAAGGTAAAAGATTTTTAAAAAGCGATTAAAGGGAAGAAATTGGTTGTAAAACGAGCTCAGGTGTGTTATTTTTCACTCAATGTCTTGAGAATTAGTTTCGCCATGTATATTCTGTCATACAGCAATTTTCTATCTTCACTCTTTATTTTTCCTATATTCTTTAACTCCTGAAGATTCTCGAGGTGGCGGGAATTGTTTTGCAAGTCGGGGTGCATCTTCATCCTGTTCTTGCACTTTTTTTCTTGATGGAAAAGCCTGATCTCTCGAAGATTGTAGCTATAATCTTTTCCAGTTCTGGGTTAGGTCTACTCTTGCACTCCTCCATTTCCTTGTCGAGTTGAAAGGATGTCATCGACCAGTTGGAGTGGCTTGACGACATATCTTCATCGGTGTCGATGGGTTTTACCTTTGGATAGGTTTCCGCTCCTGGTAACCCCGCTAGGTATTGGTCTATGTTTAGGATTTTGTCCTCCTTTTGTTTATTTTCTTGATCGATATTTTCCTCATTTCCAAAGTCCTGGCATGGGAGGTGACCTGCCACACTTGAGGGGATATATTTGGCCTTCTTCCCCTATTCGCCTGTTTCTTTCAGGCGATTTGCCTTTTCCAGAGAGGTGGTGAGGGATCGTTTTTTTTTTTTTTGTGCCGATGACTTTTTGAGTTGCTGGGCCGGCTCGCGGTTGTCTGTTGGCGCATGTTCTGGTATGACAGGTCGTAGTGTGGGGTTCAGGGCTTCAGAAAAGGTCTTTGTCGCCTTCGCTCTAATTTCAGGGTCAAAGGGACAGTTGTTCTTAATGTGTCCATGCCTCTTGCAGCCCTCACAGGATAAATATTCACCAATGAAAATCTTAACCGATTTCTCCATATATATGATGGTTATGATTGCAGGCATGATAGTTTTCTCCTTATTTATAAATACTATCTCTCTCCTCAAAGAAGATAGGTGTTTTCGGAGCGGATTTTCAGTGGGTAATGGGAGAGGTCGGACACTAATCACCTGTTCATAAGGCTCAAGGCCCTTCGCGATATTTTGGTCTCCTTCACTTTGAAACCGTTGTTGATGATAAGTTCTGCCTGTTATTTATTAGCCATAGAAATAATGGCCTGTCCGTTTATTTTGCATACTGAGTAGATGTTCTCAAAGCCGATTATGTTTGCGATCCCAACTGGGTGGTCCTCCGCCATGGCGTTCAGGAGCGATTCGAAGTGGATGGCAAATTTGTGAATCTGCTTCTCTTTTAACAAGTATTCTTTCTTTTTCATCAATTTTACCTCTTTCTTCTGAGGTAAATTGGACTATTTGGCTTTGCATATTTAGTTGTTGATTTTGATTTGTTGGTTGGTATGATAGTTTCTCTTCAATGAAGCGTAAATTAGATGAAAATTTAGGTGAGGTTTAATCAGCCAATGGAGATGTAGATGAATATGATGACGCAACGTCCGGCTTGGCCGTTGTCATGACGATGAATTGTTAGTTTAAACTTGAAACTTGAGTGCATATGGTAATTAATACAAACAATAACGCGCCATCTATATATAACAAATTTAAACATTAAGACGCGAATGTTTCTTTTCACAAAGAAATCAAATTCTTCTGTCTTGACTGCGTGGCCTATCTGACCTTATTCTTATTGTTTACGGAAGAGCATTGCCCGATGCAAATATTTAAATGCGATTCTACTGTCCTAAAAGCTTATATCCATAGTTTTCTCAAATACTATTGCTAAGATTCCATCCTTCAATGTAGCATATAAAAGCAGAATGATCCAATACAGTAGTAGAGCCCGAAAGAAGCGGTCTGGTGAATTAAATTGGCGAAACCGGTGGGAGGGTTCACTATTGATGAGCCAGGCCCTCCCAATATTTTGGAATCGCAGTAAGAACAGTTGAAATTTTATTTATTTGTGAGAATAAACATTCGCTTCTTGTTTTCATCTATTATATTGTTACACCAGGCTTCAGTTTGGCAGATTCTTCAGTCTTGATTCTCTCCTCAGACGCGTCTTGCATCTTTCCAGAACGTGTGTCAATTATCCTACAAGGTTGAACCAGTCAATAATTAGACAACTATATTTTCAGGTAACACCTCGAATATCTCTTTATTTATCAGATCAAAGTTTAAAGCAGGTTGGGTATCCAGCGTATCAAAATACAAATTATTTTATAGTACATAATATTTCATAATAATATTCTGTTTTATAAAAATAAATAAATATTAAATTCAAATTTGAAATATATGAAAAAATATTATTATGAATCATTTTAAAAATAGGAGCATTAATCATGATGCAACACTTCCCCCTCTCCAGAGGTCGTCACGTCCTCGTGAGTGACCTCATCAATTCTTTCAAAATAGGGTTTGAGTTTTGAGACATGGACAATCAACGGGTCTTGGCCTGTATTATATTTCAGTTCTATTAAGTAATTCACGTCAGACAACTTCTTTAATATTTGATATGGGCCAAAATATTTTCTCAATAGTTTTTTCACATTTTCCTATTTTACTGACAGGTGTTCAAACTGCCACTAAATGTCCCGGTTCATAGATTCTCTCATTGTGTTTTTTGTCATAGTTTATTTTCATTCTTTCCTGAGTTTTCTCTGTGTTGTTAACGACTACCTGTCTCGTCCTTGCTATTTTATCAAAGTAATTTTCTATATATTCGTCGTAATCATCCATGTTACTGTCCATTTGGATATTCTCGTCGTCTAAGAGGGACATGGGTTCCCTCCCAAACAACAGGAAAAATGGAGAGTAGCCTGTGGTTTCTTGAATCGTGGTATTGTACGTGTGGGTGATAAAAGGGAGGATTTCGCCCCAGTTCTTCTGGTCTGTATTTACGTACATGCTAATCATGTTTATTAGAGTTCTATTTAGCCGTTCCGTTAGTCCGTTAGTCTTGGGATGGTAGCTCGTCGTGAAGCAGTGTTTAACGTTGCACATTTTCATGACCTCCTTCATGAAATTGCTAGTGAACTGTGAACCTCTGTCGCTAATAAGAAACCTTGGGGCCCCGTGACGAAAAAAAAATTGTTCGAATAAAAATGTAGAGACTTCTTTCACTGTTGCTTCTGATACTGCCTCTGTTTCAGCGTATTTGCTATAATAATCAATCAACACAATTATTCACTTCCTTCTTCTTTTCGTTGATGGCAAGGGTCCAAGAAAGTCAATCCCGATTCTTTCAAAAGGGTAGTTAGCTGGGGGAATAGGTTGCAAAAGTCCAGAAGGCGACTGATTTGGACCTTTCCGACTTTGGCAAAGATGACACGTCTTTACAAATTATGAAACATCTTTCAGCATGGAAGGTCAATAATATTTATTCTTCAAACGGTATGTGGTTCTGGCGACGCCTAGAAGGCCATTCAGCATATGGTTGTGGAATTCGCTCATGATTTCTTTCCTTCTCTTCTTCGGCACTACCAACAACCATGATCTGCCTTCAGGGTTTGGTTTCTTCTTATATAGACACCCATTTTCCTCTTTAAAATTCTGTGTAATTACTCGTTTGCTTCCTTTAAGGTTTTTCTTAACATTTTCCATGAATTCATCCTCTTCGTTAATTATCTGATTAAAAAATAGTCGTTCATAATCTTCGACCCAATCCGTTTCAGGTAGGGGTCCTCTAGATAAGCCATCAGCATTCAAATTTTTTTTTACCCGATTTGTGTATTATGTCAAAATCATAATTCTGAATTTTCAGTGCCCATCTTGCAAGTCTACCTGTTGACTCTATAAGATTTTTCAGCCATCACAATGCGTGATGGTCTGTTATTATCTTGAAGTGTCTTCCATATAGGTAGGGTCGTGATTTTAATATCGCCCACACCACAGCCAAACATTCCTTTTCGGTGGTTGAATATTTTTTCTCAGATTTACTTAGAGTTCGACTCAAATATTGTATCACCTTCTCTTCCCCACCGATAATTTGAACTAGTGTTGCACCTAAGCCAATGTTAGAGGCGTCTGTATGAATGTAGGTGGCTGCATTTGGATCAAAGTGACCCAAAATTGGCGGATTTACCAGAGCTTTTTTAAGGTTTGAAATGCTTCCTCTTGATTTTCTGTCCAGGTAAATTGCACATTTTCCCTGATGAGTCTTGTCAATGGATCAGCAATTAATGAGAAATCTTTAATGAATTTTCTATAATAGGAACACATTCCTAAGAATGATTGTCCTTCTTTGACCTTCTTGGGCTGTGTTAAATCCCTAACGGCTTTGATATCATATTCGGCCGGTTTTATACCCTGTTGGTTGGTTATATGACCAAGGATTTCAATTTCTTCAAAAGCAAATATGCAATTCTGCATTACCCTTTAGGTAACGCCTCGAATATCTCTTTATTTATCACATCAAATTTTAAAGCAGGTTGGGTATCCAGTGTATAAAATACAAATGATTTTATAGTACATAATATTTCATAATAATATTCTGTTTTATAAAAATAAATAAATATGAAATTTAAATTTGAAATATATGAAAAATATTATTATGAATAATTTTAAAAATAGGCGCATTAATCATGATGCAACAATATATGATTTTTTTTTTGCTTATCCCTATTACACGTGGTACAGGCCATGATAATCATGGTGGGTAGAAGTAGGCGACTGCTTTTACTGTAAGTGCACCACATGTCTACACATGTGAAAAGCAGTTCGATTTTGCACTTACAAATGTGCCAGAGCGCCGTTTGGTTACTTGCACTCGCTGATGGGGTTGGACTTTTGCAAGAATCGGGGGCCCTTGGAGCATTTTTTTAAACAAAAAAAGTGCCCAATGTGGGAATCGAACCCGGATCGTAGCGGTCGAAAACCAACGGTTTAGACCATCCTTCCACCGACCCCCTTGATAAATTTTATATGCAATAAAAAATTTAAAGTGCGAAAATATAAATATGATGGATATAAAAAATGAAGGAAATTGTAATGGGGAACGCGAATATACAAGGTGCGTTCATTAATTTCCAGGACTGGTTAAAAAATAAAATAAATAAAAAAGCTAAGGAAAAAAATTTTATACAGAGTTAAATATTGGACATTCGACCACACCTGACTGAAAGCACCTGTCTCGTGGCGCACGCGCCGATCTAAAAATAGAACAAAACAACTTCCTTGTAAGGTTCGCATTTCTAATTTTAAAATGGCCATTTTCGAAGAGCAGAGAATCTGCATTAAGTTTTGTTTTAAATTGAAAAAAAGTGCTACTGAGACGTATAAGGCGATGCAGCTTTATCCCGTTCAAGAACTTTTGAATGGTTTTCACGCTTCCTAAAAGGTCGGGAAAAGATAAACGATGATCAGCATACTGGCCGTTCAAGATCATTACGTTGCGAGGAAAACAAGCTCAAAATAAAGGAATTAATTGAATCTAACAGAAGAATTCCTATTAAAGACTTATTTCCAGAGACTGGACTATCTGTAGGACTGTGTCATCAAATAGTAACAAAAGATTTGGACATGATCCGGACGTCTTCAAAATTTGTTCCCCGGATTCTAACAGAGGAACAAAAGGAGGTTAGAATGGATGTCTGCAAAAACATGGTTGAAATGATTCGGACCGATCCAGAATGGATACAAAAAATCATTACCGGGGATGAAACATGGGTGTATCAATATGACCCGGAAACCAAACGTCAATCCAGCCAATGGATTGAAAGAGGGGAACCGAAACCCAAAAAGGCAAGATTTACAAAATCCAAAGTCAAGACATTGCTTGTTACATTTTTTTAGATTAATGGTTTGTTTCACCATGAATTTATTCATTTTGGACGTACAATTAATCAAAAGGTTTATTTGAGGATAATGAGGCGCTTAAGGGAGGTAGTGCGCCTTAAAAGACCTGAAAGATGGCAAAACAATGACTGGATACTTCACGTCGATAATGCGCGTCCGCACACAGCCCATGTTGTTTTGCAGTTCTTGGCCAAGCATTCAACCATACAGATCCCTCATCCACCCTATTCCCCCAACTTAGCCCCCAATGAATTTTTCCTCTATCCTAAATTGAAAATGAAGTTAAAAGGAAGGAAATTTGACAACGTTGATATGATAAAAGCTGAATCGAAGGCAACCTTGAGGAACCTCTCAAAAAGTGATTTTATCTCCTGCTTCGACAATTGGAAAAAAAGATGGAACAGGTGTATTGAGGCAGGACGGGCATATTTTGAAAAATATTAAATCAGTTTTTTTATTTGTTTTATTTTTTTCAAAAATATAGAGCAGTCCTGAAAATTAATGAACGCACCTTGTATAAATTAAACGAAGACTTATGAATTTGCGAGAAAACACGAAGCCCGAGTAACTTGCGACCGCACGGCCGTATATGTATGTATGTATGTATAACAAAAACTACTTTTATTTAAACACAAACGACAAGTTACATCTTAGTGGGGAGGAGGTACAATTAAATATTTTTCTACAAAGTATTTGTAAATATCGAATTTTGCTTTGTTTAAAATTAGTCGGATTTCTGTTTTTTTTTTTTCTGTATTCCTTCTGTTAAGTGAGATACAATAAAGCGCTAACTTTAGCTGCAATCCCTTCGAACTCACGTGTGTATCTTTGTGGCATCCTGAGTAGACAAAGTACACGAATAGTATCTGAGTATGACGTAACAATATTGTAACAAAGTATTTATTAATTTTATTATTTTTATTAACATAGTGGTCATTTTTATGTTTGTATTTTGCTAATCTGTAAAATTCCCTCGTGGCTTATCTTTTGTTTGCCATTCATAGTTTGTTCTTGCCTGAAATAAATTGTTGTCTCATCCCGAAGTTGGTCTTCCCTAATTTTCCACGTGCCAATTTGGTGGAGATGCCGGGTAAGTTAGGGAAGACAAACTGAAGACCGCCGAGAAGTCCTTGAAGCCATGGGTGCTGTGATATACATTTTCGGAGACTGGCTCCAGGATTCCACCGCCGTGCTAAAGCCAAGACTTCCCTCGAAGATGACGATGTCCCTAAAGACGATACGACGACAAAGCCGCTCTTCACGCTGCAAGAAAAAGGACGCAAAGGTACTAGGGACAAAGTTCCAAGACTTCGATGGAATCCTTGGCAGAAGCACGTCATATCCATGTCAGTATCTACAATAATTGCTAGCTGTGGGTCACAGCTCCCTTAGGGAAGAAGCTATGTAACAAAATATATATTAATTTTATTATTTTTATTAACATGTGTTAATTTTTATGTTTATATTTTGCTACTCTGTAAAATTCCCTCGTGGCTTATCTTTTGTTTACCATTCATAGTTTGTTCTTGCCTGAAATAAATTGTCTCATCCCGAAGTTGGTCTTCGCTAATTTTCCACGTGGCAATATTGTTTTAGATATCGGGGATTATTCTCCGCTAGGGGGCCAAGAAAGGCGTCGCAGATAACGTCGTCTCCCGATAAGTATTTTTTTCCCCAAACTATAATTTTGTTGTTTATAATACTTTATTTACTCCTGTCTCCTAAATACCCTGAGTTGAATCATATAACTAGTAATTCTTGCGGAGAAAATGAAATTATTTTTACATCTAGTTCTATTCAATTTAATATTATCCACAAAGGAAACTTGTCCAAGAACTAAGTATGTAAATTCAAACAAGTACAATACTCTCTGCAACAAAACCTAAACTAGTTACCGATGCCCATGCTAGAAAGTTTACTCCTGGAAGTATTACACTGATGCTACTAATTATGTCGGCATTGAGCAAAACCCGGGCCCCAAATCTACAAGACAAACAACGTTAGATACATGCAAAGAAGCAGATTTGCATAATTTGGTATCGGCGCTGACGAAAAAAACGTTAGAAACTGGGATAGAAAAAATAAATAACCGGATACAACATATTGAATCCTAGTTGGAAAGTGCAGAGAGAGCTGCCTCGGCCAACTCTGAAAAAATCTGCGATATTGAGCGAAGGTTGGAATTTTCCGAATTGAAGCAAAGGGAAAGAAACTTGATTTTCTACGGAATCGAGGGAACGGAGGATGAAAGTCCGGATGAATGTCGCTCCGTGATAAATAAACTGATATCGGAAAAAAATGCAGATATCGGAAGAAAGTAAGATACAACAATGCCGAAGACTTTCGAAAAGAGCTAACTCTCCACTTCTCATTGAAGTGCCAGATTACAAAGATAGAATTGTTTTCTTTAAAAATTCGTTTCGACTGAGAGATAAAAATATTTCCTAAACAAAGATTACCCGGCAAACATTAGAGATAAGAGAAGACTTTTGATTACCAAGAAAAAAGAACTCCTGACTAGGGGAATTATGGCTAAACTAAGAGACAATAAATTAATTGTCGGTGGCAAAGACTACTACGCCTCAAATGGCAGAATCACTAACCCAAGCGGTGACGAATTATAACAAATAACTGACAACAAACAGATTGTACCACAGATCCATACACATACGACACAAGATATTACCCCGCTGCGAAACATACTACCAATTTCACCAACCAAAAAAAAACTCCCGATGCTTATTCTCGATTACCAAAAAGTGTGTATTGGAATATTAATGGATTATATAGAATAAACTTCTCGCTTTCTAACTATTTAAATCAATTTGACATCTTCGCCTTGACTGAGACCTGGTGCTCCTCATATTCAAATTTCACAATTGATGCTTCCAAATGATATGAATCACCGGCTTCAAGGACTTCAAATAAAAGAAGATGCTCCGGTGGAATTACTGCAGGAATTAGTGACAAATTACAAAATACACTGGAAACGATCGACATCGAAAAAGACTGGATTACAATAACTTTTACACAAAACTAATTCACAAACGTGCATCATTTTTACCTACCTCCCTCCAAAAAAATGAACTTCAATTGTCGAACCTAAATAATTTACTTAATCACGTTGAAGACAAATTAGCCAAAGGAAACATTTTGCGGTAGAGCTGCTCATTCAAACTTTTCTCTGTATTCCTTTCTTTCAGACTTGATGGATAATGGGTCAGCTATTTTAAAGTCCTTTAATTTGTTCAAGACAGCAAAGAGGAAATGACCTAGCAAAGTAACTAAACTGTGTGGCAATATTTTCTTCTTCACAAGATGCAACCATTCACTCAATAGTCTAATTCTTCACTGTGTTCTATGCACGAAAAACAATGTAGATAGTCTCAACTTTTGTACATAGATATTCTTTCTCTGTTTTTCTTTTTCTATTTAAAATCTCCCTCAGCCTTTTTTTTTTTTTTTGTCTTTCTCTTTTCTGAGCGAGGATTCCATTTCTTCCCCTGCTTCGCATTTCTTTTTGGATCCATTTCTCACAAGAGAACCTTCTGTATAAGACGGAATGTCTTAATAAAGGCGTGTGTCTGTGATCGGGGATTATATCGAATATGGATCTCTCAGGGACTGTGTATTTTTGTTCCACAGGTACCATTTGCGGGGAGTGGGGCATAATTTTCAATGGCAGAAGTTTTGATAGAATTTTATAATCGGTATTCATCGAGGTGATGGGCTGTCAAATTATATTGACATTTTCCGTTTTTTTTTCCGATCAGGTTTTAGCGGGAAGAATGTTGTCTTCGTTTGTTAGTAAACCAATCTCTCACGCCTTCTCATTGGACGAATGTGGCCATGTCTGTATATAAGAGGGGAGCTAAGGGAATGCGATGGGGGGCCCAGAGCGTGGAGAATTGGTGTGGAGACGCTTAAAGTGTTTTTCTACGTGATTTTTCCGTGTCTGGGTATCTCTTCGAATACCGGTGTCACTCGAGTCCGATCCCTAACAACGCTACAATAAATATAAGTACTTTTTTATTTTATTTAACAAATCGTGAATTGTTTTTATCTCCTTTTTGTTGTTAGTGTTGTACTCTTGAGTGTACGTTTTTCGGTGAATTAAGTTACTTTTACGGTAGGCCCTAGTTTATTGCTTTTTGTGTGATAACCCGTAATACTAACTTTTGTCAGGGCCTCCAGTCATTTATTGTTCTTGGGGTTGGAGTGTTTGGTAAGAGAAACATTTTCCCCGTGCTCATGTGTTCCAGTAGGATGTTTTCGTTTTGCGCTTTTGTAAAGATCGAGAGTGAAGGTTCCGCGGCGACGTCCGAGTATTCCTTATAAAATTCGGCGGGTACGCCATCGTCGCCGGTCATATTATTTAAGTAGTTTTTTAATCGCCTCTAAAATATCGTTTTCGATATAAAGCGTGCTTGATTAAAGTTTAAATCAATATCGTGACGCGGAATTATATTTACATATTGTTTTATATCGTTTTAATTTATCGTTTCATCAGTTTTATTTTTATCAGTAAAAGATATAAACGTGTTCCAGTATACTTTCATTGTGGATTAAATTTGAGCCATTGTCGTTGTGATAGCGGGGGGAGAGTATATTTCTGGCATGCGACCGAGATATCAAGTTCAGTTTCTTCAGGAACTTTATTTTGCCTTTGTATTTAAGTTTGTAAAGTCCGTGTTAAAGTTTTCGATTCCGTGGGTGTATATAGTTTCAAAGAGGTGCGAAATAATTATTTTTCTGTCGAAGGTTTCGTTCTTGTTTATGATGTTCAGCATTCGCCAGCACGCGATGGTATAATATCGCTGCTTTGTAAATTCATAGTTTGGTCTTTTCAGCAGAATATGTAGTCAATTATTGTTTTAATTTGAATGTTATTTATAGTGTAGGTATGCGTGGCTCCATCGATTTCCGGATTTGTATAGCGAAACACGTCGAGCAAGTTTTTGTTCTTTGTAAAGTCGTTTAAAAATGTTGGGAGAATCTTAATAATTATTTTCTATTATAAGTAAAAAACTTCTTTATTGAAGACACTAATTACAATGAAGTCAAATTACTATAAAAAGAGTTTTAGAAACTCATACGTCTCCACACAGATTCTCACCCACACTCACTCAAAGAAAATACCTATATATATACACATAATCTACACCACAGAATAAAATAATCCACAGATTAATATAATCATAGAATGAAAAATAAACATTTTAAATTATAAATATCAACAAATCTCCCCTTCAAATTTTCAATTTTCATTCCTCAAAAAGTAACTCCACCACTTAGGCAGTTCTTAATCTTGACAGCATCCACACTCTTGGTGAGATGGTCCGCTTTCATTTCTTCGGATGGGACATGCAAAACTTCAATTTCTTCATCTTCCACAATTTGTCTTATGAAGTGACACTTTCTATTCAAGTACTTCGTACTTGCTTTCATATTTTTTGACTTAATCATTGAAATAGCATTCTGGCTGTCACAATAAACAGTAATTCGATCTTTCAAATCAATTTTTATTTCTCCAATGATGTTACGTGTCCAAATCAATTCTTTAATTCCTTCAGATAAGGCTTCTAATTCACTCTCTGCAGTTGACAAGGCAACATTTCTTTGTTTATTACTTTTCCAATTAAGTAAGTTGTTTCCCATTTCTATAACAAAATCAGAATACGATCTCGCATCAGCTGTTCTGTCCCAACTCGCATCAGTATAAGTCACAATACTTGAATCTCCCCTAGAATAAATCAATTCATAATTCATAGTTTTTTTCAAATATCTTAATATCCTCTTCAATCCATTCATGTGAACCTCTCTAGGATCTCTATTAAATCTACTCATATTGCTTATAGCATAACAAATGTCCGGTCTAGTTCTAGTTGCTATGTAAATCAACTTTTCAACAATTTCTTGATAGTAATTTTGATCAATCGATTTACTATTTTCAAATAAATCATAATTTGTAGAAATGCATAACGGAGTTTTCGAAGGATTGCAATCACGTAAATTATAGGTTTCCAATATTTCTTCAATATATTTCTTTTGATTTATAAAAATACTATCATCCCTATATTCAAATTCCATTCCAAGAAAGTTTTTTGCAGCTCCTAAATCCGTGATATCTATCTCTCTTTTTATCGTTTTCCAAATATTTTCCTCAAAATCGTCACCAGATCCTACACTTAGTATGTCATCCACATGAATTCCCAGATATAAGAAATGATTTCTAAAATTGCAATAATATAAACATGGATCATTCGCAGATTGTTTCATTCCTGCATTGGTTAATAATTCATCTAATTTCTTATTCCACATTCTACTCGCTTGTTTAAGGCCATAAATACTTTTCATTAGATAACAAATCTTGTTATTTCCCTTTTCATATCCAGGAGGTTGAAGCATAAATATTTCCTCCTCCAAATCACCATATAAAAAAGCTGTTTGAACGTCCTTTTGCTGAGGAATAACTTTTTTCATTGCAGCTATTTTTATTAGAATTCTTATGGTCTCAGGTCTTATTGTTGGAGAATAAATTTCGTGGTAATCACTACCCAATATTTGATCATATCCAGTAGCTACTAGCCTCGCTTTGAAGTTTTTAATTGATCCATCACTATTTTTCTTAATTGAAAAAATCCACCTACTTTTGATCAATTTTTTATCTTTAGGCCTATCTATCAATCTCCAAACTTTTAACTTATTAATCCTTTGCATCTCATCTTCCATGGCTTTAATCCATTGTTTTCTATCATCAGAATTCAGTGCTTCTTGGTAATCCCTCGGACATTTAATTTCAAAAGTTATATCAGAAACATTTTCCTTATTCTTTATTAGTTTTAATCTTTCAGATCTCCTCACACCCTTTTTTATAAGTTCTTCTTCCTCTGTTTCTCTCAAACGAAGATCTCGTTCTTCTCTCTTCTCTCTCGTCATTCCTGGTTCTGGTCCTCTTCTATGTGGAGTAATTATTTCATCAGGAGGTATTTCCTCTATTTCACTCAAATCTATATCATTTTCATCTTGAGGAATATGCTCATCATCGATGTTAAAATTTTCTACTTGGTCTTCTCTATTACCACCATAGTCTTCATTCCCGTGAGAAATCAAATTTTGGTCTTCTCTACAAAAAAAGAAAAGTTCATTTTTATCAAGATTTCTACCTCTATTATTCATTAAATAATATCCTAACTTAGCTTCATTAAATTTAACGTCTGATACTTCATGAATTTCATCCATTTCCGGTAAATATATTCTATAGCCTTTTCTTATCATACTATAGCCCATCATGATCCCTTTATGAGCTTTTGGTTCCATCTTCTTTCTCTTTTCTTTTCTAATATGAACATAAGCTTCGCTTCCGAACCTTTTTAAGTAAACAATGTTTGGTTTCCATCCTTTGTATATCTCGAAAGGAGTTGTATTCATTTCTTTGATTTTAATTCTATTATTTATATGAACAGCCACCTTAACACTTTCGCTCCAAAATTTTAAAGGTAATTTAGAATCAATTAGCATGGTTCTAGCTGACTCAACTATGGTTCTATTGAATCTTTCGGCTTTTCCATTGCTTTCAGGAGTATAAGCTGTAGTAAATTCTTGTTTGATGCCCTTACTAGATAACCATCGCCTCAAATAGTTTGAAATATACTCTCCTCCATTATCATTTCGAATTCTCTTTACTTTCCTGCCAGTCTGTCTTTCCTCTTGCATAATCAAGTTTATTATGGAATCTGCTGTTTGAGATTTATTAGCAATTGGTATAACAAAAGTAAAATTACTATAGTCATCAACAATAGTGATAAAATACCTATATCCAAAAGAATCATTTAAAGGTCCAACTATGTCGGTATGCCATAGATCCAAAATATCTTCAGATTGTTTATATTGTATACTTTTGTAAGATTTTCTATGAATTTTTCCTAATGTACAAGATTCGCAATTCGCTTTGTTATTATGTAAATTTTTTAATCATAATACAGTTGAATTATCATACATTTCTTTCAATTTCTGAAAATTTAAATGAGCAAGTCTTTGATGCCATAGCATATCATCTACTTCTGCTTTTCTAGCTATTTCCATATTTAGGGTTCCTTCCACTTCAAATTTATCACCATTTCTCCTTGCCTCATATAAAATCTCACCATCTTTACCTATTACCTCAGCTTTATATTTACTAAATAATACACTTAAATCATGATCCACTATTTTTACAACCGATAATAAACCTTCTCTCAAATCAGGCACATGCAAAACATTTTCAAATTTAATGAATCCCTCATCTACATTCGACTTCATTCTTATATCTCCAATTCCCGATGATTTCATCACTGCACCCTTCTCAGCTGTTGCTATAATTCTCTCCTCCTCTTCATACTCTATAAAGAATTCCTTCCCACTAACCATATGGCTAGAGGCTCCAGAATCCATTGTCCATCTAATTTTTTCATCCCCTTGATCTTCCTCTTCGTAATTAACTTCACTTGTCTCCATCACATGACTTGTAGACTCTCTATAATTTCTCCTGTTTACTCCTCTCCTAGGCCCATTATAATTATGCTCTGCATTCTCTTCACCTCTATTCTTTCTACATATTTCCGATTTATGACCAAATCCTCCACATTTAAAACATTTGATCTTGCCTCTGCACTCTCTAGAAATGTGTCCCATCTTTCCACAGTTGAAACATTTGATAGCAAAATTTCGTCTTCCCGTTCGGCCCTCTCTAGCTTTAGATGCTATTTCTGTTTGCCGTTTTTCTTCTTTTCTAAGTTTTAATTTTTCTTCTGTTTCCCTCAGGATTTGTCTTATAGTGTTCATATTATTTTGCCTGTCTGATTTTATAATTTTTATGTCAAAATCAAATTCAACTCTCAACCCTTCCAAAACGAAGCAAATTAACTCTCTATCTTTAATCTCATCTCCTGCTTGAATGCTTTTGCTCTTTATAATCATTGCTCTATTTAAGTAGTCATCCACCGTTTCATCTTCGTTCATTTTCAATTTTGACAATTCTATTCTATTTTTCATCTGTAAGTCTTCATTTTTAGATGCCATTTCTTCTCCAATTATATTCCATAATTTCTTGGCACTTTTTTCGCTCGAGTATTTCAGCACTTGAGTGTCATTCATTGTTCTATTCATCAAATTTCTTGCAATGGCATTGTCTTCATCCCAGTCTTCCCAGATTTTCATTTTTTCATCAAATTTCTTGTCTGTTTCTATTGGCTTTTCCACTTCTTCTCCTTCTATAATTCTTCTCCATAATTTTAATCCCCGTAATTCACTTTCAATTCGATTTGCCCAGATCAAGTAGTTTTTGTCTGAAAGTTTTTCTATTGGAGATAAATTAAAATTTTGCATCTTTTCTTTTTTCTAAAAATTTTTCAATTAATCTTGATTTGCATAAATTTAAATTCAACCGCTCTCTGCTACCAATTGTTGGGAGAATCTTAATAATTATTTTCTATTATAAGTAAAAAACTTCTTTATTGAAGACACTAATTACAATGAAGTCAAATTACTATAAAAAGAGTTTTAGAAACTCATACGTCTCCACACAGATTCTCAACCACACTCACTCAAAGAAAATACCTATATACAGGGTGATCCAAAAGTCCCGCACTATTTTAAAAATTAAGAACTCCGCGAATATTTGCGCTAGAGCAATGCGGTAAACACCATTGTGTTCAGGATGCAATGGGATTTTTTATGGCAAATAATGAAAAATTCGAAATTGATTTTAGTTACAATTTTATTCGCCAGATGGCGCACTACCAGAATCAGAGATTCAGCGGCCAAATTGTTTGATAAATTGAAAAATATAACTGATCGACACGTATTTTTCCTTTTTGAATACCAGGAAAGAACCCTAATAACATCAAATAACAAATTAATAAAACACCACTTCGCCAAAAGTATGAAGAATTGGTTAACAATATTTAAATACAATCAGAGATATGTAAAATAGGTAAATGCAAATTAAAACATGTAGCAAAAAAAAAAATGATATTTTAGATACGGTTTGTGTTTCCGAGAAGATAATAAATTTCTAATATTTTTTTAAATTCAACTCTCTCTCAGTATCGATTATATTTATTTTAATTCATTTGAAAAATATGTATCTATCTCTGATAATTTATTTTACTCTGGAATGCCGTTGTTGTTGTCGTGTCCAATAAAGAGCCTCAAATGTATCCATGCATCTCCATCACAGCAGCAGCAATGTCCACTCTCTTGGGTGTGTCTATGTCAAATTCCTGCAAGGCTGCGGCCGTTGCTGGCTATGAGAATATGTGGGTAGGTGTAAGTTCCACACCAGGATAATTGTTGCATGCCCTATAGGTTATTGTGCCATCTGGATGTATTGTCATTCCTTAATAGTGTTTTGTTCTAAGTCTTGTTATAGTTTTTGTCATTTTTCTCTCAGAGTTTATTTCGCATTTTGATCTTTTCTTATTTATTGTTTAATTATCTTGTATTTTGACAAAGAATCAGCGTCAAATAATGACATTTGTTCTTTCCTTTGGCTCAACTTTCTGGCTTCCTTTGCCAATTCAGATGCCATTTCATTACCCCCGATCCCAGCATGGGCAGGGATCCATTGTAGAATGCAGTTATACTCCAATGGTTCCAGTTGGGTAAGTAACGAGTGTATTTTCCGTGTGATTTTAGTATTGCCCTTCTGAATTGCTTCTAGAGCGTATATGGAGTCGCTGTATATTAAATTTCCTTCTTCTTGATGCAGGGATGGTTGGTTAAGGCATACATCAAGGGCTTTCCAGATAGCCGTCAGTTCACAAGTGAAGTTTGACGAAATCTGTCCTGCTCCTTCTTTGATTTTGATGTGCGTTCCATCTTGCAGTATTATGTTAATTCCGGCCCCTCCATAACTCAGGATAAGGTCTGAAGATCCATCTGTATATGCTGTTAAAGGGGGTAGCCTAGCATTTTTAATCAAGAATTTGTACTATGAGGACATAGCCGTTAATATTTCAAACACATTAGACCTCGAAGCCCAAGATATCAAAGTCTACCTCAATCAAAACAAAGCCATCAACATATACAATATGTATCACCCTCCAAACAATACACTTATTGACGATGGAACAATGGCTCAATTTCTTACAGACAACTCTTATTGTAGGTGACCTTAATGCCAAACATCAACTATGGGGATGTTCCACGCCAAACCCAAGAGGCAAAATACTTTCAAACATATTTGACGACAATGCCATCATGTGCTTAAATGATGGGAATCCTACCCATCATTCATTCAGCTATAATACTGCACAAGCCCTTGATATAAGTTTTTACTATCCTGACATTTTTCACAAATGCAAATAGCAAATATTAAAAAGTATTGTAAGTGATCATTTGCCTAATTCGATAGAAATTAGCACCAAGACCAAAACCAGCTCAATTAAGAAAAATTCTGGAACTTCAAAAAGGCTAATTGGATATCTTTCGAAAACACCATTATTAAAGCAGCCACAGTTTCAATACCAAGAGGTAATATTAAGAAATGGATTCCAAATTATACACACCAGGCAAAAAAATATTCAAACACTTATAACTAAAACAAATTGTAGAACTGAACTGAACATTGTGAATGTAAAAATAAAAAAGATTATACTTAAATGTGAAAAGGGAAAAATGGAAACAAACTTGTGAAAACCTGAACCCAAGAAACCCAAATACAAAACTTTGGAATTTGGCAAAACAAATTGACAGATCCCAGTCACAAACCGAAAAAACTAATATGATTAAGAATACAGATTGTACACCAGCAACTAATGACAAAATTGCTGCCAATATTTTAGGTAATTCATATTAAATAAGTAGTAAAATCAAGGTTGAAACAAAGGCCCGAAGGATTATTCATGACTGTAAAAATGTCACCAGCACTCATAATATTTTCCATGAAAAAAATCAATATGAAAGAGATAGCTTATGCATTAGAAAACACTGACCTAAACAAGACTCCTGGGCCAGATGGAATCCATGGCCGAATGATATCAAACTTGGGCAAAATTGGCAAAGAAAGACTTCTTAATATTTTCAATAACTCCTGGAAAACTGGAAAATTGCCTCAAGACTGTAAAATTCAACAATAATTCCCATTTAAAAACTTGACATATCTGCTGATGACCCAAAAATCTACCGACCTATCTCCCTCACAAGTATTTGCTGAAAATTAATGGAAAAAATGGAAAAGACGACTCACCTACCACCTCGACACAATAAATCTCTTACCAGAAGAACAATATGGATTTAGGAAAGGACATGTGA
This sequence comes from Cordylochernes scorpioides, assembly GCA_030710605.1. Classification (NCBI taxonomy): domain Eukaryota; kingdom Metazoa; phylum Arthropoda; class Arachnida; order Pseudoscorpiones; family Chernetidae; genus Cordylochernes; species Cordylochernes scorpioides. The sequence goes on along the minus strand of CP092886.1, from coordinate 111,813,624 downwards.
CAATAGACCAACTCTTATTTTTCACACAAAAGGTAAAAGATGCACAAAACAGAAAACCAACTAACCACACAATAGATGCTTTTTTAGACCTTACACAAGCTTTTGATAAGGTATGGAAAAACAAGTTAATTACAAAATTATACAAACATTTCAAAATTGATGGAAAAGCTATCACTTGGATAAATGATTCCCTTAAAAATAGATACATCAGGGTCAAATATAATGGCACTCTATCTAAAACCTTCAAATTGTATCAAGGATTACCACAAGGATCAGTCCTTAGCCCAAATCTCTTCACCCTATTTATTGCAGGCATAGAAGAAATTTTTCACATAAAACCAATATTGGACTTTTCGCTGATGACATTATTCTATGGAGCAGTAACACTAACTGGAAAAAAGCTGAAAGAGATTTGAACAATACTCTTCTCCACCTAGAAAAATTTGCTAATAAACATAAATTAGAATTTAACCCACAAAAATCTGAAACCTGTCTTTTTACTACCGATAAGAAACTATACAAAATAAGACCAAAAATTATTCTGAAAGAACAACAATTGCAATATAATAAACATCCTAAATATCTCGGCTACACCCTGGATCCAGACATTAACTCCAGTAAACATATTGAAGGAGTTGTTAGAAAAGGAAGAGACCGACTAAAAATCTTGAAATGTATTTCAGGAAGGGTGGGGAGCTGAAGCAACAACACTAAAATTAACTTACACATCTCTAATGAGACCTATCTTGGAATATGGATATCAAATCTATGGTACAGCATCTGAAACAAATCTAAAATCACTGGAAAGGATACAACTAAATGCAGCTAGAATTATCACAGGTCTTCGAAATACCTGCCCTAATAATATTGTACTTTACGAGGCAGACATTATGCCCTTAACGGATAGAAGAAGCTACAATCTGCCAAAATATATAAAGAAAATCAAGAGTTATGAAAACAAACACAGAACTTTCAATTATATACTTAATTGGGAATCCAATATAAGACTCAAAAAAGAAGGCCCTCTCCACCTGGCCAAAAGAAATGGATTTTTAAAATATAAAGTGGAAAAATATTATTTAGCAGAAAAAATATCTCCATGCGAATCACTAACAAAATGTTATTTTTATTGCCACTTTAAATGAACCCACCAACAAACAATACCAAAATCCAGAATACTTAAAACAATTATCATTAGAAATAATTAATAAAATTCCTAAAAATGTAATAACTATCTATCCCGATGGTAGCAGAGACGAGTTGGGACACACTGACAATGACTCTCTCATTAAAACCACAAATGGCAATGAGAAAATAAACAGAAGAAACCCAGATTTTTGCTCAGTCTTCAGATCCGACTTATAGCCATCTATGAAGCCTTAAAATCCATCAGAAACACTAAGCATCACGATATATGGATTCTTACTGATAGTAGAAGTGCCATACAACACTTGAGTCACACAAGGGAACTTAGAGACAAAGTAAGCAGGAACATAATTGGTTATCTCCGAAAACTCTCAATACCTCAAAAATTCACCTTCAATGGATACCCTTACATGTTAGCATTGAAGGCAATGAAGCTGCTGATGCGCTAGCGAAAAAAAGGCACAAAAGAACCCTTACTACAGAAAAATAAACTTACTTTTAAAGAAATAGAAACAGTAGCCAAAACAAAAATAAACAAGAACTGGAGGATCCCACCAAAGCACAGTTGGTACATCCTAGAAGCAGATGGCCACCCAGACCTTTCGGTCCACAAGCCGGCATTCGAAGCATGCCCTTCGCTGCTATTCTGTTCAACTCATAAGCCAAGTAACGGTATCCAAGCTTGAGCTTGGACATTGTACCTGGAAACACCACCTCCCAGACAACGTGTCTGGAAGGATTTCTATACCGGTGGCCTTTAAACACAGCAAAAGAGGAAACTATTTACTGTGTCCAGCTGGGACCGCGGGGAGGCGGCCCCCGGTCGACTCTGTTCACTCACAGTTGAGGAAAAGCTCAGATGCCACGTCGTGGGCTTTCTCAAGAAGCTTGCTGTGGTTTCTCAGCAGCTTACTCTCGATCGCGCCCCTCGCCCTCCTTCTCTCTTCCTGCACACCCACTACCCTTGGACAATCCAAGACGTAGTGGCGTGCATCCACATCCCTTTCTTCATAGACGAAATCAGGGTTTCTCTTAAATTTAAATCTGTGGAGACTTGGGGAAGAGCCCATGTCCCGAACTACCCTAATGAATTTGTGGGACATTACCTTACAGAGGTACTTGGGTGTTGTTACCCAATTGAATACCTCTCTCCCTTCACACTTTTCCTCCATCTGTCCAACCATAAGTCCTGGACGTGCCCCCTGATCCTCCTATAAACTTCTTTCTTGGTCACTGGGTTCCTCAGTGATCTACCTCTAAAGCATCCTGCCTTAGCGAGCCTGTCTGCGAACTCATTACCTTCGATGAGGCTGTGTCCCCTAACCCTCCGGAGCCCGCGTTATCATCTCCAGCTCCTGGATTATTTGATGCGCGAGTTGCCCTTTCACCAGATTGATGGCGACGAGGGCCGACATACAATCTGAATAGAGGCGGTCCGGGCTGAAGTTCTTCTCGGCACACACTCTGAGGGCTACCCTGATCGCAACCAGCTCGGCTGAAAAGACCAATTCGTCCACTCTGAGTGTTAAGCTTTCTTGGAAGATCAGCTCTCCATTAGTGAAAATCACTACTCCAGCTCCAGTATTGGTTCCAGACTTACTACCATTAGTGAAAACCTCCGTGTCAATCCCTGTCGGCCCTCCAGGACTCCAATTCCACTTTGGCAACCACTGCGGAGGCTTTCTTGGGTCCCTCTTCCATTCCAGGGCACCCGCTTCAAGTCCCAGGGCATCTTCCCTGTTCTCCCAGATCTTCTGTCTGATGGTCTCCTCCTCTAGTTTCAATCCCAGGGGAATAAGCCCAGCGAGGACCAAAAAGGCCTCACTGCTGGTAGTGCGATATCCCCCTGTGATTCTGAGTGCCGCTGTCCTCTGCACGCTCTCTAGAGTTTTTGCCACCTTCTGATCCCTGTTATAGCAGGATTGGCTCGACACAGGAGAGGCAGAGGTTCCTAAAAATAGTACCCTCCTTCTCCCCCCCCTATTGAGAGCCAACCAGAACAGGCCTGCACAACGCCTCCCTGCCTCTCGTCACCATCTCCTCCGCCTGGTATTGCCAACCCATCTTGTCATCAATGACCACCCCCAGGATAGTCATCCTATGGACCAATGCTACCCTCCGTCCTTTCATCCGGATAGCCGGCTTGTGCTCCCATTTGATCCCTTTCCTTTTAGTTCTTATGTCCCTAGGCTTAAAGCTGAGGGCTTTAGTTTTGGAGACATTGAACTTAAGGCCAGAGTCATGGGCCCAGTTCGAGAGGATTTGGAGAGAAGCTTCAACACACTTCTCAGCCTTCGCTCTCGAAGCAGCCTCAATGATGAGGAACTGGTCGTCAGCATAGAGAACCAGCCAGGCTCCCTCAGGTAACTCCTCCTGGAAAACGGTATTTACCAGGATATTCCACATAATAGGTCCGCAGCAAGAGCCCTGGGGGCAACCCCTAGCACAGTTTCTTTCCAACTTCCGCCCACCAAAACTGAGGCTAATCTGTCTATCCCTCAGGAAGTCACGAACCAAGTTGCACAAATTATCAGGACAACCCATGTCCATCAAATTTCATCAGCTTGTTCCAGCTCATGGAGTTGAACGCGCCATCAATGTCCAGGGCCACGAGAAGAACCCAAGCTCCCTTATTTAAGCCCATCTCAACTCCCTCTAACACCTCGTTCAGAGCCGTGGTTGTGGAGTTCCCTTCCCTAAAACCATGTTGGAAAGAGGAAAGGAGCTCATTACTCTCTAGCCAGTGCTTCAGTCGCTGAGCTTGTAGGCTATCCAGGACCATACCTAGACACACTAGTAAAGAAAGCGGACGATAATCATTAGGAGAATTACCCTTTCTACCAGACCTTTCGAGAAGCACTACTCGGGCAACCTTCCATGCCTCAGGAAAAGTACCAGTGTCCAGGCACCTATTGAAAAACCTGGCAAGAAGTGATGGGTGCATTCTTAACAGGGCTTTCACGACCGTGTTATCGATCCCTTCGGGACCAGGAGATTTCCTTTTCCCGAACTTGAAAGCCGTCAGTTTCACCTCATTCTCAGAAAAGGGCGGATCCACCAAACCACAAATGGTCAGAGAGATCTCGTCCTCTGGTTCCTCGTTTCCGAAGTGCCGATCCAAGTTGTTTTTATTTTATCTTCTGCTTTCGAGCGAGTAGGTCTAGAACACATTCTCTCTGAATTTTCTCATTGTTGGTGGATGAAACAGCACCAGTGATTATTTTGGCCGCTTTTGCTTTAACACTGTTTAGTCTTACTTTTAGTGATGAGCTTGAGGGAGCCCAGACCGGTGTTGCATATTCCATTATCGGCCTTATTAAGGTGATATATGTTGTTCTGAGAATTCTGGGTTTTTCTCCCCAATTTGTTCCACATAGCCATCTCAGAATGTTTAGTTTTCAGGTAGCTCTATTTGAGGTGCTAATTATGTGTTTTGAAAATTTCAATTCCTCATCAATGACAGTTAAAATAATTTTATTGACATCTTGTCAATACATACAAAGTGCACAGTCTGCACTATTAAAAAAAAAAGATAATATGAATTATATACATGTGATATCTTGGGACCTCTGGGACCAGTGTTACCTGATGCTAGACGAACCTCGATGTCAACTCTACCGTGCAGTCGTGGTGGAAGGCGACACAGCTGGGCCAAAGGTGAAATAAGCAAATAGAGATTCCACTTAGAAGCGTCTGAACGTCAAGAAGGAATGGGACGAGGAGATTTCTGGCAGGAAAGGGTTTACCTTTTATCGGAGCGTCCGGTGGACAGGGACTGGAACGAAGACTAACTAAGGACTGACTAACTGAGGATCGGGGCCTCCTTTTATAGCTGAGCTGGGTCCGAACAGGTCACTTCTCTTTTCTGACGTAAACAGGGGAGGGGGGGAGTTTTATTATCCAGGAGGGCCACGACCTCGTAAAAGTTGGACTGGGTTTGCAAGGCCTTCTCTCCTATTTTCACCTAAGCCTGATTAGTTTTAACCTTAATTTTCTCCTGTTAGTCTCCATTCCTTCTATCTGTACAGTTGCTATACTTTATTAGATTCTTACGCGGTACAGATTGATGTTAGTTGAGGCTTTCTATTTGCAGTAAATAAGAAGTTATATACAATTACGTGGTGGAACATGTAGTAGTAGATATCTGGACTATTTACAACAATTCCATGGTCTTAAATCATCACATACACTATGTACAATGAATATGGCGCCTCTGCCAGCGCTACAGAGTTTGGTGGAGAATCGCCAGTGGGTCTCCAGCGACACCACGCATTTTGCGATCTACGATGAATACCTAGATCGCGTACTTCGCCGCTTAGGAGATGGTGATGGCGCGGTCCTCGAGACCAACTGGAAAGATCCAGGACTGCAGTATCACACGTTCTTCCTTCCTTGGAAAATTCTCAATTGACCCAAATCTTTAACCTTCTTCCCCTTAAGAAGTCTGCAATCCAGGTTAAGGTTTCTCCTCTTACTCCGATGTTGTGCAGCTTTTCACGTAATTTCTCCCTCCACACTCGATCAAAAGCTGAGGTCATATCAAGGAATATAGCCGTGGTCTTCTTTGGCGGGTTTTCCTGGAAAGAATCTATTATTGATTGACAGAAGTAGAACAGTTGATCAGTCGTACAGTGCTGGGATCTATAGGCAGTTTGGTAGAAGTTTATTTTATTATTGTTCGTGAGCCAGACTATGAGCCTAGAGTGGATAATTTGTTCTGTTATTTCACAAAGTATGCTGGTGAGAGCAATTGGCCGATAGTTCTTGGATTCCTTGGCATCTTTGTTTGGTTTCAGTATTGGCACAGTAATTGATATCTTCCAATTCTTTGGTAGTTCACCAGTTTACCATGAAATGTTCAGTATTCGTAGGAGTTGTTTATTAGCTTTGTCTTCAAAGTGTTTAATCATTTGACCAAAGATTAGATTATCTCTTGGTGACCTCTTAGATTTTTTTTATTGATGAGTTTAGCTCATTCAGTGTGAAGTCTCTCGAGAAAATATCTTGTTGATGGAAGTTTCTTGCTTGTTTAACTAACTGGTTTATATTATTTTTAGAGTCCTGTCTTCAATCGTATATTTGAGTATGGAAGTGCTTGAAAGATATTCAGCAATTATGTTAGTCATCTGTTTGTTCTCGTTCTCGCTGTTCTATTCATATATGTTAGAGTATTGGAGGATTGGTGTTGGTTTTGATTCTTTTCTAACACTCTAATCATATTCCAGTGTTGGCTGTCCTTTCTTGAATCCATTTTTTCGCAGAACTCTGCCATTTTTCTCTTGTTTGCATATCCAAATTTCTTGTTCTATTTTGTGACTAATTTCAATGTGTTACTTTCTCTTTTCTTCTGTTTTATTTTTTAAAGAAGTTCATTGATATTGTCTCTCTCTGCAATCATTGCCTCGATGTTGTGGTCCTTCCAGTAAAGTATCCACAGGTCTAACGTCTCCTTCTAGGTATCGATGCTTTTGCAGCTTTTGATATATTCGAAGAGAAGTTTTCCAAGTTTTTGTCAAGCGTTCTGTAATTCAATTTTTCGTTGCACAGTTCTTCAAGCTTTTCTGTGATTTTTTTTTCAAGTCGGCTTTCCTAAAGTTCCATGTTCTTTTATTCTGTTGGACATTCTCAATTTTGAAGTTTAGGCTTGTTAAAATTGGTCTGTGGTCACTGATTGCACCTCTCAGGATTTTCCATTGTGTTGTGGGTGCGATGTTGAAATTTATCGCTGTGATGTCTATTGCGGATTCTGTGCCTGTCGACTTGGATAGATAGGTGTTCTCTCCCTTATTTAATGGTGTAAGGTCGAGGTCGGTGACCTTTGTTATCCTGGACAGATGATCCCAAAGTTGAACTTTTGGCGTTAAAATCGCCGAGTATAATTGTGATATCCGAAGAGGCTTCACTTAATGTCTCTATTGTGTGTACCCATACAAAATTCAAAGATTTCACGAGCTGAAAGTTGGCGATTTTGAGATGCGTCAAGAATTCGCTGCATGGGTTTTCCGGCAAATTGATATTGATGAAAACTGGCTGTCGAATGTTCTGTGGACAGATGATGCTCACTTTTCTCTAAACGAAGAATCTAACATTCAAAACAGCCGCTTTTGGGCAACAGAAAACCCTAGGAATTTTACAGAAATGCCACTTTATCAGCCTAGAGTTACAGTTTTATGTGGGTTCACTTCTTCTTTTATTATTGGGCCATTTTTCTTAGAAAAATCAATGGAAGAACTTTTAAAACCGTTTTTGTAACTGGTGAACGTTATGTTCATATGGGGTATTCCCATATTGCAGGGAAAAAGCACTAAGCGAAATAACATTCATGAAAGTTGGAGGACCTCCTCATATCTCCTGCGGTGCCAAACAATTGCTGAAGGATACGTTCGGTGAAATTCGTGGGATAAGTCGCCATATACCAGTGGCCTCCAAGATCACCAGACTTGACGCCTTGCGATTTTTGTTTATGGGGGTACATTAAATCGTGTGTTTATCGATGCTGGCCTACCACATTGGCCATGTTAAAGGCTTCTATCAGATGGCACGTTTTATCAATTTCAACAGATATGTTATTTAATGCTGTCCATTCTGTCATTTATCGTCTGCAGGCGGTGATTGAGAATGAAGGGTGCCACATTGAGCAAGGATTGTGACCTAATACAAGAGAGAAGGCAGTTACCTCATGTGTTATATAAGCTGCCATGTATTATATTATCTACCAATATTTTTCAGCTCTTTGTGTTGGGATATGGGGATAATAAATGCTGTCCTCACATCTTGACTCTTTTTTTATTTTTTTGTGAACAGTAATATTTTGTTTGTCATTTGCTCACATATTATTTCGTGCAAACCAGAGTGTTATTACTTCTCGAATAACACTGGTGCACACAATTTTTCCCCTTATGTTTAGTTTTTCACTCATTAGAAGAAATAGCAAAAGGAATATTTTCTGTACACCAATAACTTTAGAAATTTCGTGCAAAAAAAAAAAAAACACAAAATGATTTTACTACCACGTTTTTCAACGCAAAAGGTCGATTTGAAAAATATTTTTATTTGAGGGGACACATTTTTTAAAATTGGGTACAGTATGAGAGAGAGTTGAATTAAAAATATTAGAAATTTATTATCTTCGGAAACACAAACCGTATCTAAAATATCATTTTTTTTGCTACATGTTTTAATTTGCATTTACCTATTTTACATATCTCTGATTGTATTTAAAAATTGTTAACCAATTCTTCATACTTTTGGCGAAGTGGTGTTTTATTAATTTGTTATTTGATGTTATTAGGGTTCTTTCCTGGTATTCAAAAAGGAAAAATACGTGTCGATCAGTTATATTTTTCAATTTATCAAACAATTTGGCCGCTGAATCTCTGATTCTGGTAGTGCGCCATCTGGCGAATAAAATTGTAACTAAAATCAATTTCGAATTTTTCATTATTTGCCATAAAAAATCCTATTGCATCCTGAACACAATGGTGTTTACCGCATTGCTCTAGCGCAAATATTCGCGGAGTTCTTAATTTTTAAAATAGTGCGGGACTTTTGGATCACCCTGTATATACACATAATCTACACCACAGAATAAAATAATCCACAGATTAATATAATCATAGAATGAAAAATGAACATTTTAAATTATAAATATCAACAAAAAACGCCAGTTTCTTTCGCGATTTTGTTCTCCCCGACTTATCGCGGATATTTCAATCGCCGAGTAAAGTATTCGACACGTTTCTCGGTACGTCGATATTATATCGCTGAATTAGTATAAAATCTTTTGTCATTTCATCGAAGGTATGAGAGATGTGCACGTTCAATAAAACGACGAGTTGTTTTTTTTTTGTCCTGAATGCATTCTATAGCGCATATTTTTCCACTTTTAATCGATGTAAAATTGGCGCTAGGATAGATCGATTTAAAAGAAATATTTGTCCACCGTCGCGATTGTTGTCTTTATTTACATATTGTTCGTAATTTCGTAAATATTTTCTCATAATTTGTGTTTCTATGTTAGTTTCTTGTATCGCGTATATGTCGGCTTTATGTTGTTTGATCCGTTCTTTGAAGAAAATGTGTATTTCTTTTCGTGCGATGCCTCGGACGTTCAGCGTTACTATCTTCTATTCATTCATTTGTAAATCGTGAGATCGCTCATGAGTTCAATCTGTTTTATCTTAAAGACATGCAGGTAAAAAGGATAAAAATAAAAGAAGTATAAAAAAGTGTAAAAAGAGATAAATACGTGTTAAATTAAAATAAATATTATACAGAAAAAAAACTATATAAAAACGATTAGAGGGTAAAAAAGTAAGAATTTAAAATGAATAAGTAAAAGATAAAGGAGATTTAAAAGGGAGAGGTAAATTTTAAAACCAAAAAAATACATTCTATTCTTCATTTAGAGTTTTAAGGATCAGTCTTGACTTGTAGATTTTCTCGTTTAATACTTTCCTGTATTCACTTTTTAGTTTACTTATTGACGTTTTCTGTTCCTGGAAGCTCTTTAAATGGCGGGAAATGTCATGTTCTAGGTCTGGGTGTTTCTCTAGCTGCCCTTTAACCTTTTTTTTTTTTTTGAGAAACCAATTCTTTTAAATATGGTGGCTATTTTATTTTCTCGAGTTTTGAGTCAGGCCCCATCTCGCAGTCCTCAAGTTCCTTTCCATTTGCGACGATGTCATTGATATTTCAGATGTGCACGTCGACATCTCGTAGTCTTCGACTTTTCGTTTTTTTCCGAGGGGGACTCCGCCCCTGGAAGCTCTGCCAGATATTTATTCACGTTGCGAATTTTCTTCTCTTTCAGTTGTTACACTTGGGCAACGTTTTGTTTCTTTTCGTACACCATTTTGCCTTTTACCTTGAAACCGTTGTTTATTAGCCGTTCTGCTTGAGATTGATGCTTGCCACAGAGACGATGGCTTGTCCACTTATCTTGCCGACAGAGCGTACGTTTTCGTACCCAATAATTTCGGCAATCCCGATCAGGTGATCCTCCGCGGTGGCATCGGTGAAAGACTCGAATTGGATATTTGATTTTATTTTATTACTTCGTTTCTTATAAGTGGACTTTCTTTTTTCGACGAATTTTCTTCGTTCTTCAGTATGTTAATATGGTAATTTTTATTTAGTGATGCGCGAACTTGATTGAATTTTTGATGATGTATGATTGACCAATGGGGATGAAGATAAGGACGATGACGAAACGACCGACTTGGCCGTTGCCATGGTGATTATGAAAAAAATTACTTAAAATGAAATATCAAACCGATTCAACTTTGATGATATACAGGGTGATCCAAAAGTCTTGCACAACTTTAAAAATTAAAAACTCCGCGAATATTTGCGCTAGAGCAATGCTCTAGGTCAGGTGTGGATAATAAAAATAAATAAAACATATCTTGACCAGGAGCACATGTGCTTTTTAGATGGCAGAGCGCCATCTAGTGGAACAGAAATCAACTAAGCGTTGTTTTAACCTGTTCCCTGATATTTGGCCAACCCAATTTCTTGATAAATCAAGAAAAGCCATTCACGAACGCATTTCGCGTTGTTGACGTTCGTCAGCGTGGAGCAGGCTGTATCACTGCAACCAAAAAGAATTTTGGTCCCAAAGGCTTCTTGAGAAACCAAGAAATGGGTATTTAAGGTCATATTTGCGTAAATACGCTTAACACATGAAAAAACAACAGAAAAATGAATAATAAGTGGGTCAGGTGTTGATATTAAAAATAAAGAAAGCATATCCTGGCCAGGAGCACTTGTGCTTGACCCACTTATTTTCTTTTTTTTTCTATTGTATTTTTCATGTGTTAAGCGTATTTACGCAAATTTGGCCTTAAATACCCATTTCTTGGTTCTCAAGAAGCCTCTGGGACCAAAATTCTTTTTGGTTGCAGTGGTACAGCCTGCTCCACGCTGACGAGCGCCAACAGCACGAAACGCGTTCGTGGATGGCTTTCTTGATTTATCCAGAAATTGGGTTGGCCAAATAGCAGGGAACAGGTTAAATCAACGTTTAGTCGATTTCTGTTCCACTAGATGGCGCTCTGCCATATAAAAAGCACATGTGCTCCTGGTCAGGATATGTTCTCTTTATTTTTAATATATATATATATATGCAATATTGTTGCAAATGATTCTGTCGACGTATGGATAAACTGGCAGTCGTGTACGTGAGGCGAGTGTTGATGTTCTTCCCACACGTGGACAACAAGAAGCAGAGGCAGGGCTAGATGCTAGCACCGAGAGTGATCGGGGACAGCCCACGGGACATAGGTAGAGACCATGACACAAACTTGGATGCCTATCATCGAGATATGGAAAGAGAGACCGAGAGAGACAGAAGCGGTCTGTCGATGGACACACTGTATAAAATACTGCCGCTGACCCCCTGCTAAAGCCTGTCCTGTTTACAGGGGTCATCTATAAAAAGCCCTGGAGGGGGCCCCATCTGGGCGTCCGCATTTTCCTCCCCTGCCCCCAGCTGCCACCAATCACTCTGGCTTTTTATTTTGACGTCACCATTTTTAGTTTACATACAAATAGAGGTGTACAGGTTATATTAATAAAGATATATCATATATACAAAATATGGTGTGGTAGCAAATAGAAACAGTGTACATTTTAATAAAAGGGTTGGATCTTATAAAGTATTGGCTATAACTAATTGGACGATATATGACATATACTAAAAGTGTCATTATTATACAGTTTAAAATATACTATATATATATATGTAGTATATTTTGAGTAAAATAGTTCACAGCCTTATTCTAATATTTGTTATAACACCATATCTATGTAAAAATATGTATCATACTTGTAATAATAGAAGTGACAATAAAACAAAGAAGGGGTAAAGGTAGACCAAGACGACACTATAGATCAGACGACGCAATAACCAGACAACAGGTGTTTATGATAATGAGTTCATTCCCCCCCCGTCAGCAGGTGGCCGACACGTGGCCAGACATAATTAATCAGCGCTTGACAGGTGGCGTGATTTTATGGGAACCAATCAGAACTCGTCGCCATCTGCGAGCGTCTCATAAAAAAGCCCCCAATAATTGGGACAAAAGAGTTGTGTTTTAGTTGTTTCAGAGCGACGCTGTCATACGGTCGGTCAGATCTCTCACCCCCCCTTCTACCCGCGTAGGCTAGGGCATCCGTGACGTCCATGGTCCGACTACCTTCGTCCGTGGTCTACCTCTACTTCTTGGAGTTTACCATCTAGACCTGCCTCTGTCTCTTGCTGTCCCAGTGCGGGAATCCCATCACTCACCCACTACCACGACTGCCCAGCACATTCCACCTCGGGATTACTACAGAATCCGTTAAAGTCGACAGGATTTCTGAGGACAGCAGCATGCAGAGGATGACGGAGGCTGGAGACGAGTACGTCGCGGATGCCCTCACCAACATGCAGCCCCACTACGAAGACCTAGAAGGCCGCTTGGCAGACGCCATGCGGGGACAAGCCGTGCCTCGTGCGGAGGAAGCCATTATCTCCTCTTTCGACGAACCACACGCAACAAACAGCCTTCTTCCAAACAGCCATCTACAGAGATCAACTCCAGCCAGCATCAGCCATTTCAAGGTACTTTAAACTTTGTTTCTGCCATTTTCCCCATAAATTTTATTCTTATATTTTCACTTTAAGCATTTTAAAATCAATTATAACCTTTTTATATAATTTTTATTCAATTTTTAAAACTTTCACACTCTCATTTATCATTTTTACCTTATTTTAATCAAATTATAAATGTTAATTTATCATTTTCAATTTTATTTTAAAAAAATTTCAATCACGCAATTTTACCAATTTACTAATCTTACATGCCTTTCTTAAATTCACCTAAAATGGCATTATCCAAATATGCAACTTTCAATTTTACATAAAAAAAAAATCATATTATATTTTAATTACTCGAATCATATTTTCTAAACTCATTTGTGTTATTTTTTAATACCTTATTTGTGGCCATAGTATTAATAATTAAATTTATTACACTCTTTATTTTACTTGACCTATTACTATTCAAATTGATATTTCTCAATATTTAAAAGTTTTAAAAACTAGTCCTAGATTTGTATTTTTATAAATATCAATTTTAAATCATCTCATCTCAAAATGTGCCTCCCATTTTTCCCACAATTACAAATACAACTATAAATGTAAATGCGAAAACTAAATATCATACCATAAAATTTCCATACCTCATTGCATTTCATTGTTAATTACGAAACTCTACCGAATTTTGTACCCATGCCATAACCTTTTATCTTAAAATATTTCGTAAATTCATCATTTTATAATTTTTCTAAACCTAATCACCGCTAATAATCTCCAATCTAAAGAATTGCCTGAGCGTCTTAACGCGACACTCACCGGGAAACTAAGGTTATTTTCACCTAGAGCATCCCAGAACCTCGTGGACGAAGTTAATCAAGATAGTTACTCATAAATATAAAGACACGCCCCATACTATAACATCCCAAAATTGAAAATTCCCCGAGTTATGTAATGATATAGGTCCCAGTATAATAGAAAGTAGAGAAATATCAGTACCACGTACAAATGACAGGCACGACAAAGAGAAAACGACAATTAATTCCAATCTTCATCCAAATGACAAACAAACTCAAGGTCGCACTGATCTCCCCCCTAATTGTTTCTTTCTTCTACTTCGTCTTCCCTTACCTACTTCTAAAGGGTTGGAATGACCTTGTACTCACTATTAGCAGAGATAGCCCTACTTCAACACTCTTGCCTGACAATCAATCAATTATAGAGTCACCATCTCTTTTTAACCTCTCTCAGAAAAGATTTCTTTCCCATATTCTCCCATTAACTACCTCTCCTTCGATCTTCACACCTTTTGCCCATCTGATCTAATGCTACTTACAGAGCATCTTGAGATTGCTGAACCTTGAAAACAATACTTCGCTTCTAAGCTCGTATTGCAGGGCAGGACTCCTGAGATGTCCTTTGCAGAAACCAATTCAGACCTTCTTCCTTTATTCCTCACTGCGTCACTACCTAGCGCAAACCTTTTGCTTAAGTCAATTTTCTTTGATATTTTATTTTACTTTTATTATCTCTACTTCTCCTCCTTCCTGTATTACATCCCTGAAACTATGTTGTAAATACTCATGGCACCTTAAGTAACAAAAAACTGTAAATAGTATACCAACTTTCCCAAATATTTACTTTCGCTATTGTGTGTGTTTACTTTAAATTTATCCTTCCTATTTACTCCTCTTATATATTTTTGTAGTTTTATAATATTATATCAGTGTGTCACCACTACTCCCCTTTATCTTTATTTTTATTCTAGTAACTAATTTGTGCCCCAAATTATTTCCCATTTAATAGGTTTGCTAGCTTTTCTCTCATTTATTTGTAAATAGACTTACAGTTTTATTAGTTTTGTGGTGTTGGACTTTGTTTTTTTTAACTTACAAATGTAGATAAAACAATTCACTATTAATCGATAATATCATTTTGTTTATTAACCATCAACATTAATGCCTTCAACTACCAATCAATCCTTTATATATTATTACCTTTAATATTTTTATTTTCTCTTTCTCTCATCATGTTCAGACTTAGCATTTTACAACTTCAACTATTTTAGGCACCATTTTAAAAAACCTACACCTAACAATATTCATAATATTTCTTAAGCAGATAAAACATTTATCATTTTATTTTTCTTTGTAGATTTCAAAATGTTATTTTTGACGCTTCCCTTACAACCTCTAACTCTATCCCATGAACCTTTCCTCCCAACTTTTTACAGCCATCAAGAGATTATTGTTCGTCAAACATTTTCTTTTTTTTTATTGATTAAACTAACTAGAAGACCCTTCCTCGCTGTACATTTCCCAACAGTGAGCTCAGGAGACCTAGTTAGGTTTTATTTTTTTTTTCTCTCATCGTCCGGCTCATCATTTTTTCATTTTTCAACTTTTTCTTTTCACCATACAAGCCGGACACAATCAAAATGACAGCAATGAATCTCTTACTCCCACCTTCCCTTTTCCGCATCCTTCAAACCTCCAACCTTCCAAGGGATTCCAGTTCGCCGAACATTTTTGTTTTTTTTCATTGATTAATCCGACTGGAACAATCCTTCCTCGCTATACCATTCCCGATAATGAGTTCAGGATATCCAGCGCGATATTTTTATTTTTTTTCTCATCGCCCGACGCATCATATCAATTCATCATTTTTTCAACTTTTCACTTTTTTTTCATCATTCAACCGGGCATAATCATTATGGACAACAGGGATCCCTCTTACCTCTACCTCTCCCCTTTACCTCCATCAATCTTCCCACCTCTTTTCACTATCTGAGCTAATGATGCAGACGGAATATCTTAGGCCTTCTGTTAATGAAAACAATGCCTCACTTAAACAAGTTCGCATTGCATTGCAGGATGCTTGGGATACTACTTTTGCAGAAACATTCTCAGTTACCCCCTTTCCCTTTTTCAACCTTAGCGTCACATTATAAGTTCAGTCAATAAACTAACTTCATTTTTTCTCTCATCTTTAATACCATAAGATATTATTTTCCTTGTACGATTCATTTTACCATAGTTACCATTTTGTATTATATACCTTCTCTTAATCTTTTATCATTCATTTTGTACGTTTTTATTGATACACCACCCTTAAAACATCTTTCTCTTTTTAACTTGTAACTTCATAATAATTTTAACTAATTTGTATACAAATTATTTCTTTTATTTTTTATAATAGGTTTGTTAGGTTATCATTCATTACATGTCATTCCCCCAACCAAACCTTCATCACCGGGGACACATTCTGTAGTATATTTTGAGTAATATAGTTCACAGCCTTATTCTAATATTTGTTATAACACCATATCTATGTAAAAATATGTATCATACTTGTAATAATAGAAGTGACAATAAAACAAAGAAGGGGTAAAGGTAGACCAAGACGACACTATAGATCAGACGACGCAATAACCAGACAACAGGTGTTTATGATAATGAGTTCATTCCCCCCCCGTCAGCAGGTGGCCGACACGTGGCCAGACATAATTAATCAGCGCTTGACAGGTGGCGTGATTTTATGGGAACCAATCAGAACTCGTCGCCATCTGCGAGCGTCTCATAAAAAAGCCCCCAAGAATTGGGACAAAAGAGTTGTGTTTTAGTTGTTTCAGAGCGACGCTGTCATACGGTCGGTCAGATCTCTCACCCCCCCTTCTACCCGCGTAAGCTAGGGCATCCGTGACGTCCATGGTCCGACTACCTTCGTCCGTGGTCTACCTCTACTTCTTGGAGTTTACCATCTAGACCTGCCTCTGTCTCTTGCTGTCCCAGTGCGGGAATCCCATCACTCACCCACTACCACGACTGCCCAGCACATTCCACCTCGGGATTACTACATATATGTTATGAATATTTTGTGTTGTTGTTAGATTAGGCTTGATAAGACAAAGGATCGATAAGATAAAGGGTTGAGGTGCAGTCGTGATAAAAAAAATAATTATTTACCGTCAAGTAGCTTTTATTTTCAATTACTTGAGGAAAGATTACACATTTGTTAGTTTTCACATTATATAGAATTTATAATTTAATCCTATATTAGTGATTTAAAAGAATTGATTGGTTAACTACGCATATTTACAACAAAATTATACAACTAAAACTGAAAGTCTTTTTAAAAACGATGATAACCAAAAATAAAATTATCAATGAATAAAATAAAGTATATATTTTTTATGCGATAAAACAGAATAAGAGAAGAAAAGTTTCTTTATTAAAGAAACTTTTCTTCTCTTATTCTGTTTTATCGCATAAACAATACCGAGAAGATTATCACTCGTTATATATTTTTTAAAATATAGAAATATTTGAGGTTTTTTGATTATATAATATTTTTAGATTATATAATATTTTTAGATTATATAATATATACATTGGGCACTAGGAAAGTTTTGCAATATGACTTTATTATTTACAATCTTCCAAAATACTTTCCACCACAATCAATACGCTTATCCATCCTTTAAAACTAGTCAACAAACCAACTCTTCCACGTTTCTTCAGGGATCTGAGGCACTCGTCATCCCCCCATGCCCTCAAAAGGTCTTCATCGCAGTAAAAGCGTTTGCCTTCGCGTGAGGAAAGGGGGCAAAGTCGCAAGGTCTGGACTGTAGGGAGGATGCTCCAACAATTTTAGTCCAGTACGTACCAAATAATCGACGCAGACCTTCGAACGGTGAGCTGGAGCATTGTGATGATGAAAAGGTCATGTGTCAGTCCTTGAGTTTGGACATAACTTTTTGATAGCATCAACAACTTTAGGAAGGCATTCCTCAGCGTACCACTTACCAGTTACTTTCTTTTAATTTCCAATATCGCGCGACTCACAACTCCTCTTGCAGTAAAGAAGACGGCTAACATTTTCTTCTTAATGGATCTGAGTTCCGCACAGACAAAGGCGTGCTTGCACCGTCTAAGGTCCATACTTTGTTCTGGACTTTAGTAGGTACATCAAAATAATAAAGCCAAGTTTCATCCACTGTTATTATGCTATTGACATAACGAGATGATTCATTATCAAACTTTTTGAGCATCTCTCGTCGAGTTATCTGCTCATCAGTTAAGAAATGGGGAACCCATAGGGAACAAACTTTATTGAATTTCAGATGGTCGTGCAGAATGGAATGGATTCCTCGTGCAGGAATGTCTAAACTCCCCTCTCTATGACGATAAATTATATGTCGAGATTTTATTATAGAGATTACTTGCCAGTGTCACAACGTGCTCAGTATAAAAGTTTGAAAGGTTGGTTCTTTATCTTGTGGTCGACTTGCCGTAGAAGAGAAGAGGCGTTTAGAGAGTGATACAGAGTGTTCTCAAGATATCATCTCAACTTGAGATCACTCATATCACCCTAAAATCGACCTCTCAATTGTATCCATTTATACAGAGTGAGGCGACAATGAGAATGCCAAGTTATAAAGGGATTTTCTATCAAAACACTATAGGTTGAAAGCAAGTGTTTAAAATATATATAGAAGCATAAAGCGCTTCTCCCGTCAAAATAAACGTCAAAACCTGACGCCATCTATTGACCGTCGCCGCAAACTAGCGGCTTCGGGTCGGTGACAAAGCCACAACACCAACTTTGGCAAATTGAGAAGCGTCCACCTAGAGACCATGGTTTCGGGCTAATGGCCCTCGTCAGACGACCATGGTCTCTAGGTGGACGCTTCTCAATTTGCCAAAGCTGGTGTTGTGGCTTTGTCACCGACCCGAAGCCGCTAGTTTGCTGCGACGGTCGATAGATGGCGTCAGTTTTTGACGTTTATTTTGACGGGAGAAGCGCCCTATGCTTCTATGGATAAGTTTCCTCCCGGCAATTTTTCCATCTATATATATATATATATATATGGAAAATTTGCTGGGAGGAAATTAATCCATAGAAGCAATGCTCGGGAGAAGCGCCCATTGCTTCTATATATATATATATATATATATATATATATGAATGTTTGTATGTTTGTTGGTTTGTATGTCTGGTATACAAATTCGCAGTAGTTCACTAATTCAAACCAAAATTTCCATACATAGGTAAAAAATAACGGGGATGACGATAGGCTATTTAAAAATATATATAAATCAATTATTAAAACTATATATTCAAATTATTCTACTTAGCTCACGAGCAGCGCCCTCTAGAACGCTCAGGCGACCTGCCGGCGGCGCGCGCCCGTTGGCTGCCGGCAGGTCGCCTGAACGTTCTAGACGAGAAGCTTTTTCTTAATTACAATGCAAGCCTTAACTATATTTACAGGTTTTCTAATTTATAACTATTTCACATATTTACATATTAGATAATAAAAAGGCATATATTGGATTTAATAAAAAAATTATTTTGCCAATATTTCGGCTGGCTGAACGCCAACCTTTATCGAGGCATTACATTTTTGTATACACAAACTCAGCGCCGCATAGTGTTATAATATCACAGTTGAAATCAATTAAATACAGAGTAGGTGGGAGAAATTTGTGAATGAAAAATTTAAATAAAAATTGCAATCAAATATGTAAAATATATTAAAATAGTAAAGGAAAAATATGGAGTTCTATCTTTATATTAAAAAAAATTGTAATATAAGTACATAAAATAATTCATTAATAATTCATTAAGAGATAAATTAAAAATATATGTATCTATTAAAACATTTGAAATTAAATTTAAAATGATTTAAACAATAAACTGTAAGAACTTTTTTAAAAAGTGAAAAATAGTACAAATGTAACATTGTACTGGGATAAGGTGCATAAATTAAGAAAAAGGCATCTCCTTATCGTGCAACTGAAAGTTGCTGATGGCTTGCGCCATCTATCGGAATAAATATCAACTATTCTCGTTGATTTTTAATTATTCCAGAATTGGCCAAATACCCATTCTTGATTAATCAAGAAAGGCTAACCATTTTTTTTTTTTTTGGTCGTTGAGGTACAGCTTGCACCACGCTGATGAGGGTCAACAGCCCGAAACGCGTCCGTGGTTAGCTTTTCTTGATTAATCAAGAATGGGTATTTGGCCAATTCTGGAATAATTAAAAATCAACGAGAATAGTTGATATTTATTCTGATAGATGGCGCAAATCATCAGCAACTTTCAGTTGCACGATAAGGAGATTCCTTTTTCTTAATTTTTTAAAAGGGTTTAACAAAAAAATGTGGGTATTTAAAAAAATTCATTTCAAAATTTATGGAGATCGATATATATGTAAGTAAAAATATTTTATAAAAATACATTAAAATTGAAGTTAAATTTATATATTATATTTATATATAAGTTAAATATATTTTCATTATTTGCTATAACTGATCGAATTCGCCGTTTAAAATATCGGCTCTTGCTATATTTGCTATGTTTATTTTTCTATGTTTTATGTGTTTGAATAATACATTTAATCGTGTAAACCCGGGCGTTGCCCGGGTCATTCGTCTAGTATATATGTCATAATATATACTCTTCCTGGAATAATAAAACAAACCTACAGTCGACCCAGAAAGAGATGGGCAGCTAAAGGGTGTCACTTTAGACATCAGGACATTCGAAGAGGCTCCTGGGGTCCGTCACTTGGCACCTCGGGACCTTGGAGACAGTTGGGCGATTGTGTGCGACACGAACGGCCGCTCAGCAGTGGCAGCCCCCTCGCTTCCCCTCTCTCTCTCGGATGGCCTTCCAAATTCCTCTACCAATTTGTGGTGTGATTATTTCTCTTTCTCCAGATTATTATTATCACTATATTGCCACATAAAAAGTCGACAGGATAAGACCTGGCCGGGAAGCAAATCCCTCATATACCAGAGTATGAAGAAAACAAGAAGCAATACCACGATGATCGGACAAACCCACAACCAAGTTCCACAAGACTCAACGACCGACTCTACTGTAGCCGCTTCCCTTCGAACTCTCACCCTCTGTCTCGACCAACTTTTAAACCGTGAGCCTGAAGAAGCAATCACCTACGACGGAGATGAACCTGCCGCACACTTCTTCTCACAACTTGAGTCTCAGCCGAACTTCCACAACTTAGAGCCAGCACGCCAAGCTCGAAAGGCTCTATCATCACTCAGAGGCGAACCTCGCAAAATTGCACAAGACTTATCTCTACTCAATAAGACTCATGAAGAGGTCAAGGAGTCACTCTGCGCCGTCTATCCCCGACGCCCTAGCTCCACTCTTCAAGATTTATATGAGCTTAAATGCACATCGATGGCCGAGATCGAGACCTACTACAAGAGCAAGGTCCGAATAGGATTGGCGATCAACCTCCCTAAGAATGTCATCGTGCAAGCACTATCCAACGGTGTGCCACGTAACTATGGCAACCTTTTATAGATGGCACAACCCTCGGAACCAGAAGAATGGTTGTGCTTAGCCCAACAGCTGACCTACGAAGGGGGTAACACCAGCACTAAAGCTGCCCAACAACGATCACCGCGCAAGAGCAGAGCACCTTCCACCACCGTGGACAAGACCCCACCATATCCTTGCCGTTACTGTGGCGGACAACACTGGCACGCACAGTGTCAGCAGCGAGGGCCCTACCAGCGGACATTTAGGACCTTTACACCTGCGGTCCACAACGTCGAGCAACACCAAAGATCGACTCGGCCTGCAGGTGTCTACGAGACCGCAGCAACGACGAGCTCGGGAGAAACCAAGTAATGCCAACTTCGGCAGCAGAACTCCTCCGAAGCTCAATGAACCTACTTGCACCCTAAACCAGCATACGCCTGTAAGTGCAATTGTTTTAACCCTTATCATTCATTCTTTAAAGATGCCATTCCTAGTTGACTCTGGAGCCAATGTTTCCATAATTAGTTTAAATCAATTTGAATATATTAAAAATTTTAATAGTTCCATTTGTTCCACCCCTATTAACAATGATGTTATTATCCGTACTATATCTAGTCATGCCAAACCAATCGAATTAGTTACCTTACCAATACAATTTAATAATTTTAATTTTAATGAAACATTT
This sequence comes from Cordylochernes scorpioides, assembly GCA_030710605.1. Taxonomy (NCBI): domain Eukaryota; kingdom Metazoa; phylum Arthropoda; class Arachnida; order Pseudoscorpiones; family Chernetidae; genus Cordylochernes; species Cordylochernes scorpioides. Next base: position 111,791,914 of record CP092886.1, on the reverse strand, counting down.
TATATTTTAAATTCACCCCTTGAACTTGGTATTCTATCTATTCATGTTATGCAATTCTTAAGATTAACAATAGATTTTCATAATCAATTGATACTTCAAAATAGTGTTCCAGTACCTGAACATTTGTACCATTTTGTATGTAACCTTCCCACTTGTAAGCACGGCTCGCGAATAATAACTTCTAACCCTAAACGACCCATAATTCACTCGGTTATAGCTTATGCGTTGACGATTTTCAACCTTCACGTGAGCCTTGCTTACAAACAACCCTTAGTAATATTTATCAACCTTCCCCTGAATGCCCCTCTAGAGTATTGATGATTAAAGGATTTATCGAACAACGCCCAGAACTGCCTATCTCTTATCAGCAATTATTGTATTCTTTTAAAGATATTTTCCCTATCAATAAATTCAATGTATTACCACTCAACATAACCCCTGTAAAGCTCAAAATTATTTCCGATAAGGTTATTTCCCTCCGACCATACCGAACTCCCTATGCCTACCAGAAGGGAATTCAGGACCAGGTATCTCAACTTCTAAAACATGACATAATCACCCCCTCCTCCAGCCCATATTCCTCCCCGTGACACTCGTTCGCAAACGCGATAACACCATGCGTCTCTGCATTGACTTCCGTCGCGTGAACGAACTAGTACCCTCGGATTTGCATTCTTTGCCATTGATAGAAACGGTACTGGATAACCTGTCGAAAGCCAGAGAATTTAGCACCGTTGACATAAGCAATGCATACTATCAAATCCCCATCGCGGAGGAGAGTCAACCACTACTCTCTTTCGTGACTCAACAAGGGCAATATAATTTCAAACGCTTACCTTTTGTATTCGGATCAGCACCCCAAATTTTCGAACGTGTGATTACCCAGTTGATCCACAAACACCACCTCTCTTTCATAGCCCATTATTATGACGACTTCTTTATTTTTTCTGACTCCTCAGAACAACACCTTACACACCTTCGACTTTTCTTTAAATTCTGTTTAGAGGAAAATCTCCAGCTTAACCTTAAAAAATGTAATTTTTATCAAAATGAAATAGATTTTCTCGGCTACCACATCACCGCAGGGACTTACACACCTAATATTAAAAATACCGAAATCATCAACCTATTAGAACCCCTATCAACATTAAAACTCTACAATCATTTTTAGGGGCCGTCAACGTATATCATAAATTCATCCCAGAATATGCTAGACTTCGCCACCCCTTAAATCAATTACTAAAAAAGAACGCCAAATGGCCTTGGAGCCCGAATTGTCAACAAGCCTTTGATAAATTGAAGCAACACCTCGCAACACAACCTGTGTTACATCTATTTCAAGAAGGGCTCCCATGCCAGGTCTATTGCGACGCTTCCACGCAGGGCATCGCAAGTGTACTCAAACAAGTACATCCTGACGGTAACATCTACCCTGTACAATATTACAGTCGCGCATTGCGTTCCTATGAGCGTAATTACACTATATCTGAACTGGAGTGCTTAGCCATTGTAGAGTGCGTTGACAAATTCCGAGTGTACCTCCTAGGTACAGGGTTTGTCATCTACTCGGATCATCACGCCTTACAATGGCTAAAGACCATAAAAGACCCCACCGGACGCCTCTTTCGTTGGAGCCTTCGACTCTCAGCTTACGACTATGAGGTCAAATACCTCAAGGGCTCGCGTCAGTACGAGGCCGACATACTCTCCCGTAACCCTTTCTGCGGATTTCTATCCACAGGTCAAATAAAAGATCATCAGGGCGAATTACGGAGGGACACAAGGTATATCCTCAATGACAAGGACCTTATGACCATCACACGACGGGGTGTCACTTAAATAATTGTTCCACAATCACTGCGTGGCACCCTATTACAACGAGCCCATCGCGATTTCAATCACCCCGGCATTTCGCAGATGACCAGACTGATCGCAGCCCAATACTATTGGGACGGCATGACAAATGACATCAGGACACATGTAAGAACCTGTTCAGTATGCCAATTAGTCAAACCATCAAAAGGACCTATCTACGGAGAATTGGGACAACTCCCCCCAGCGGTCCTGCCGTACGAACTAGTGTCACTAGATACTATTTCTGGATTCGCGAAATATGGAAATTCTCAAACCTTCTTACATGTCGTAGTGGACCATGCCACACGGTACGAGTGGGCATTTCCATCGCGGTCCACCAGCATTCTCACCTATACCCAAGTGATTAAAAAGGTGATGCAGTTTGGTTCTCCTAAACGACTTTTGACGGATAGAGCTCCTGCCTTCACCTCTCCGAAATTTCGTAGATTTTTGATTAGACATAACATTGGCCAACTGCTCACGACAAGCAACAACCCTCAGGCCAACGGATTAAGTGAACGACTAAACGCCACGATTACTGGCAAACTTAAACTGTTGCGCCTCCAACAACCTAAGACGGCCTGGACCAAACTACTACCTCAGGTTCTTCAGGCTTATAACCATACCCCACATTCTGTGACCGGGTTTCCACCGTCATACCTTTTGTTAGGTAGTTTCCCGCTACAACTATCCGAGCATGTACAAAACTACCCAAAAATCGACGACACCAGAGAATTGGCCTATCAAAGGACACACGAACGACACATACGCGACAAAGCGAGATTCGACCAAACACATAGAGCTTCCGATTTTGAAGTAGGCGATCTCGTTTTGGCAAAAACATACCACCATCCAGACACCGGTAAACTGGCACCTTTCTTCTCAGGGCCTTATGAAATACTGGAGATAATTTCCCCTCAAATCGTACAGATCAACCGCTCCAACCGACCTCTAAGTCGTGAGACAGATACAATTCATGTCAACAAATTAAAACACTATACGGAAACCGAACAATTTATTTCACCGCCCGTAAATGATCGAGACCAACCCAAAAATACCTTCAATTTCCCATATAAACACTTCAATCACACTCTAATCCATACTAAAACGGCTATTAACCCACGAAAGCAACATGACTACACTTACAATCAAGATGATCAAAGATATTTGAACCGCTTATCCCCTGAAATCTTTACCAATTACTAACCTGACAACGAGACTTTACGAACCCAGTAGTATCTAAATAATTAAGGTAGAAAGGCCCAGGGCAAGTTTCCCCTCGCTCTGTCCGCCTATATTCTACCTTTGCATCTCGAACTATTTTATCTTCGAAAATTAAATATAAGTCCATTCGACTTCCTCACCTACACACGGGACTTTTCCCCTCGGACTCGCTACACAAGTAACTGCATAGATAAGGTAGAATGGCCCAGGGCAAGTTTCCCCTCGCTCTGTTCGCCAAGGTTCTAACATTGTATGTAGTTCTATATTTACCTCAGTCCTGAGCTCACACAATTGCCAACCTCATTTCTCATACTCTACACCTATAGCATAGAAAGCCCATGCCAAGCTTCCCCTTGCCATGTCCGCCTGAAAAATATCTTAAAGTGTAGAGTTCCCCAGTCTTAATTACCTTCAGAATTTCATCATGTGTATGCGACTCCTCTTCTCGTTGTTCACACTCCTCCATATCATTTCCCTTATAATACATTAGATTTTGTTGTATATAGCCTTTTATAACCTTGATATTTTCAAGAATTTCCTTAAATATCAAACTCTCCGGTGTTGTAAAACTGCTTGTAAATAATATTTACTTATGTACTATACAATATTTTATTTACATAAAACTATGTCACCATAACCTTAGTTAATTTCAACTGTAAAATTATTTCTCTATCCCTGGCTTCACCAGCTTTAAGTATACTCAAACCATGTTCAGCCTTCTTCAACGGGGGGGGGCATATGTCATAATATATACTCCTCCTGGAATAATAAAGTAAACCTACAGTCAACGAGAGAGGGACGTCGATAGAAGGCAACTAAGTTACGGCCAATTTGAACCACTGGCCACATTCCAGAGGGGGCTTTTCTTGGAACCCTCAGGACTATTTTTGGACACAGTCGGGGGGTGGTGGCGACACAAACGGTCGTTCCGCAGTGACAGCCGCTCGCGCTCCGCTCTCTCTCGCTGGTTGCCTGGGATTCCTATTCCAAACTTGTGGTTTCCTTATTTCTCTCTCCCCACATTATTATCATATTGTCACATATATATAATTTTTATAAAATATATAATTAAGTGTTAAAAATTATGTGAATATAGCAGGTTCTTGCTCCAGTTTGTAATAGCTTTATTCTGTGTATGTGTGTCGCTCAAAAAGATCAACCCAGTTCATAATATCTAAAATAATGTGGGCGTGGGTATATACAATGGTTTATTTACAATTATATTATGGAATCAATATCTTTAGGTCTTCCGAATCTTGAGGCTTTGGGGATCTTGTTTTGGAGAGGCTTTCCCTGGCTTGTGCTTTATAAATAAAGTGCATTTCTTCATCTATTTTACCAATTTTCATCGTTCTGGTCTAATTAAAACAAAGGTTGTTTCGGTCTTAAGTACCTTCTTCTCCTTGTGTCGTATTTTTAGTTGATAGCATCCTTGAAGGTGGGACTTGCAAATTTTTAGGATTTTTCGTATAAATTAAAAGATTGTTTTATAATGTATTTGATATTTTCAACATTGTAGTAGTTTCCTAGTATTATATTTCTGACAAACCAGGTGGGTTTCAGAATGCTGTAATATAATTAGATGGCCAAAGATAAGAATAGGTCTCAGTATCGATGTGTAAATTGTTTTTCTGCAGTTTAAAGATAGTTTGTTATTTCGGCCTAGAACTAGAACTAATTTGTGTTGTGCAGCCTTTGCCAAATTTATTCTGTTTTCAATATGTTTTGGAAGGTTAGCTATTAGTCCAGTATTAATCTTATGTAGCGAACCTTGTACTCCCATTTAATATCAGTATATGAAAAGACTAGTTTGTCCATGGGTTCTTTAATTTTTGTCTTTTCGTTGGAGAAGATTATCGATTAAAATTTTGGGGGGTTCGTTGTGACGCGCCATTTTTCGCACTGAATCCAATCGCTCTATTCCAACAGTAGCCGAAGGAAAACAAAGAGGACATGGTACAAATAAATTATTATAATATTAAACTAGCGGATGTGGCCGGCTTCGCCCGGGTTTTTACCCGAGTAAAGGTTTGTCTAACGAACATTTGTTAAAACAATTCTCTATAAACTTATTTAAAAAAGAAGATATATTTTGATAATTTGAAACTTGTAAATTTGAATCTCTCGATAAAGTGAACATTTTTTCCCGGTCCCTGTGTGCCGTGTCATCCTGAATTTTGTCTTTCCTAATTTTCTACATTACAAAATCATCGTTTTATCTAGTGAACATTTTTTTCCGGTCCCTTGAAAAATACTCGATAAGTTGAATAAAAAATCAATATTAATTGGTTCCCTCGGTAATTGGAAGTTAAAGGAATAGTATCTTCGCCTTGGAATTGTATCATTATTCTTGTCTCAAATAAATTGCCGTGTCATCCTGAGATAATCTTACTTTTGATAAATAATATTTAAGATTTTATTATATATATTATATTATATATATATTACACGTTATTTGTTTTCTTGGCCGACTGTTTTACATATGGTGTTATCTTAAAATTGCTTGTTTTGAATATTTTTTTAGATTGAGATTATTAGCTAGTATGTAAAAAAATTAACTCTGTTGAAATTTAATTTTGTATTTATATATAAATAAAATTAACTCTGTTGATTTTTTTTTTGTATTTAATCGATAACAGCGAAGTTACGCATGTTAATGTTAGGGAAAAATATTTTGATGTTAAGCAAAACCTGCTCCATCTCGTTTTACATAAATGTTGAAAATTTGGTTGAAATTGATGCATTGTAACGAAAGTTTTTAGTGATGTACACTTATGAAATTTGCATTTTATTAATATAGATGCTGCTGGCAGCATATCTAAGGCCAATAAACATAACTTTCAAACAGCAAAAAGGCTTAAAATATAAATCTTTAAAAGGTTTTCATTATCAAGTTGTAGTTCCATGCATCGGCTATTGATCTGAAGTCTGGGGAAAAGCAGCCTTGAACAGGAAAATTACCAACAGTCTTCTTTCCCTCACAATAAATATTTGCAGGGCAATAAGAGTAATTGGGGCATCAAAAACTATTGTACCTTCTCCCAAACGCTGCCTCTATATCTAAAGATTCTCTGCAGAAATTAACTTTAAAATTCCATAAAATTTTAAAAGACAGACAGACACCTCGCTACTTTACCACCAGTTGTCCAGCCTTACATATCTACAAATATTTTCGACTTATTGAATAAGTATACGTACATGTATCGTACATTTACATCAGATGTATTTATTTTAATATATAGAACATACCTCACATCAAACACTCTTAATGATATGCGAGCTAACCCAAGTAGAGACATTACCTATGCTTTACAAATTAAGTTAGTGAAAATATTTTTAAAACAGTGATCCCAATATGTTTCATTAAATATGTTTTTAAGTATGGCTTCAAAAAGAGGTAATAGGGAGTGAAAAGGGAAGACGTGTTAAATAGAAAAGGGGTAATATTTTCAGAAGTATAGTCCCCATATATGATTAACACATAAGAGAGAACATGAAATCATATATAAAAGTAGGGACCACCTGTGAGATAAAAAAAAATGGACACGTAGCATTGTGGCATTGAGGAAGCGCTAGGAGAGTGATAAAAGTAAGATAAGAAATTCAACTTGTCATCCGATTATCACCCTCTCAACACCTTCCTATATATGCAGTGTCCATTATGGGTTAATAGAAAAAGGATAAAAGTAAATATCAAAAGAGTAATTAGTTAAGAATAGTTGATTAGTTTTCTATTTTGGCTGAAAAAATAAAGAGTTAGTAAAAATAAGAAAATGGCACGCCATCTGTGTGCAAGTATTGAAACTGTTTATAGCGCTATTTATTTCTATTTCCAAATCAAACAACTTTCCATCGCAGTAAGGATTGAAAAGGGAGTTGTCTTAGTTGTAAAATAATCGCGTTAATAGTTTCAAGTCCTTTATAAATAGTATTAGAGAGGGAGATAATAAAGAGAGGTTGGATAAAAAGTAATATTATTTACAAAAGGAGAGACGAGCCATATAATATGAAATCTATCTCATTAACACTACAGAATTATATTATTTTTTATCGACATAAATATATTTTTATTATATTCAGGTACACACTTAATTATAAATTTTTATTTACTTGGGAAAAATTACTTCGTTAAAATATTTTGTATTTTTTTGTGTGATAAAGTCCAAATATTTGGATAGCTTCTTTATAATAGTATACAGTAGAACCTCCATGAGAGGACACTCGCGCTAGAGGACACCTCTCTACAAAGGATAATTTTCATTTGCAAAATTACCGTTTACTATTTAGTTACTCTTCGGTAAAAGGACACCTCTCCTTAAAGGACACTTTGGCTCTGTAATTAGGTGTCCTTTACAGGGAGGTTCTACTGTATAAATTATTGAGCTAAAGGTGTTTATTCTAAAAGAGTATAAATGTATATCATATAATATATTTTAAAAGGTATTTACCAATACATGTTGTGAGCATCGCGTTTCATCAAGTAATTCACGATTAGACATCTTAATCTTCAAATTCAAATATTTTCTAAATATATACAGTTTCTGAAGTGCAGTTCTATAATATTCTTAGCACGCACACGTCGTTTTTAATCGGCAATTCCATTAAAATGCTGGAATATGATTTCGAAATATTTTTATTATATTTGATTACACAAATTATAAAGTAAAAATACGTTTTTACATCTAATATATTAATTCCAAATATTTGTAAAAGGGTCGTATAACACCGACTTTTGTTAAAATAATTTATGTGGATCTCAATATTGATAAATAAATCACATTTTACATAGATCTCCATTCAAATACTGTATTTGTCTTACATTCTTATATAATATACACATACTTATCAATGTTTGAAGAATAAATAACCTAAAAACGTGTCCATTTTATAAAATCGATTTATTCATTCGCTTTAGATTTAGATATTCAACTTTCGGTTTTATATAGGGAAAGTCCCGACATCTGGTGGTAGATAAAACAGAATATTTGAATCTATGAAATATAATTTTGAATAAAATATTTTAATATAACATACATATTATAAGTGCATCATATTATAACATACATATATATATATGTTATATTAAAATATTATTTCATTTAAAAAAAAAAATTATATTTCATAGATTCAAATACTCTGTTAAATCGACCGCCAGAGGTCACGCTTCCCCTATAAAAACTCATTGTTGTTGTTTCCCGATGGCTTGGCCTATATATATATATCATAGGTCGATATTCATTTCGCTCTTGACATGAATCCTGCCAAGAAGAAAAAGAAGGCCTACAAGCCTACAACCCGCATCGTGAACGTCGCCGACCTGGAGAGGGAAGATGAGATGGTGATCTCACGCAACTGCAGCATCCTGAGCTCCATTGGTCATCCTGCCCTGAAATCCCTGCATGAGGACCTGATCCGCTACATCGCCTCGCGGACTGAAATGATCAAGGCCCTCGCTACCAATGTAGAGAACCTCACTGACACCCTCGAGTCCTTCGCAGAGTTGGACGAAATTGAGGAGGCCAACAAGCCCAAGACTGCTTGCCACGGCACTCAAACCTGCCCTGCTCCTTCCTGCAATGAAACCAGCTCCCAGACTGACCCAATCAAGCCCGCCACTCCTGCTCCTGCTGCTCTCCCTGCCAAGAAGCCTGCCTCCACCCTGCCTGTTCCTGCTCCAACCAAAAGGAAGCAGTCTGAAGCTCCCAACCCGCCTGCAAAGAGGACAAACCTGAATGGTCCTTCAAAACCTGTGCCTTCCCACGTCTCCAAGCCTGCGGCCGCCCAAGTGATCCTTCATGGAGAAAAATCGGCGGCCCACACAGTGGTCATCTCAGATGACCCACAGGCTGACCCAAGGGAGATGCTGAAAACAGTCCGCGCTGCTCACACTCTCCCCCAAGGCGTTTGGGCCTCCCTGCGCACCAAGGGGAAGCTGGTCCTCCATTCCAGCAATCCTGACACCATCCCTGAGGTTACAACCTCCCTGGCCAGCAAGTTGAATGGAATGAAGGTCCGCCAGCAGAAGGAGATCCTGCCACGGATCTGCCTCTTCAAAGTGGATGAGGAGACATCCAACTCCACAATTGAGGAGACCTTCCTGGAAACCGCTGCTGTTAGAAAACTTCCTGGGGACAAGGTGGTGCGCGTGGCGCACCGTTCTGAACCCAGAAACGGGACCTGCACCGCCTTCATCGAGGTGGACCTCAAGACCTTTAGAGCCCTGGGCGTTCGCGGGAGGATCGTGGTGGATGGAGTAATCCTCAACTTCGAGGAGTCCATCCGCGCCCGCGTCTGCTTCCGCTGTTGTGGCTTCGGCCACAACTCTGCCCAATGCACCAGAGCTCCTAAGTGCTTCCACTGCGGTGAAGACGGCCATGAAGGCCGAACCTGCCCATCCATTGCTGACCAGCGCACCTCCAAATGTGCCAACTGCTGCTCCCAGGGCCTTCCTGACAAGCACGAGGCGAGAGCCTCAAGCTGCCCCATCCTGAAGTCTAGGGCCCTCAAGTTCTAGGCTTCAAGGACCTTCTGCCTCCATTTCCATCTGCCACTTCTCCTGGATTCCTGGCCTATTCAACGCACCCGCCTCACTGCACCCTGGCGCTATTCCCCTGCTTGCCCAACGTTTCCACCACCCCTGCGAGACATCTCCTGCTTCCACATCCTAGGGTCCCTTGCCACCTGACATCGATTTTGGGCTCAAAAATCATAACTTTTGGTTAGTAGCCCGTAAATAAAGATATTTTCTCTTTCCCGATGGCTCGGGTTGATTTCATAGGCATTTTTTTTTCGCTCTTGACATGAATCCTGCCAAGAAGAAAAAGAAGGCCTACAAGCCTACAACCCGCATCGTGAACGTCGCCGACCTGGAGAGGGAAGATGAGATGGTGATCTCACGCAACTGCAGCATCCTGAGCTCCATTGGCCATCCTGCCCTGAAATCCCTGCATGAGGACCTGATCCGCTACATCGCCTCGCGGACTGAAATGATCAAGGCCCTCGCTACCAATGTAGAGAACCTCACTGACACCCTCGAGTCCTTCGCAGAGTTGGACGAAATTGAGGAGGCCAACAAGCCCAAGACTGCTTGCCGCGGCACTCAAACCTGCCCTGCTCCTTCCTGCAATGAAACCAGCTCCCAGACTGACCCAATCAAGCCCGCCACTCCTGCTCCTGCTGCTCTCCCTGCAAAGAAGCCTGCCTCCACCCTGCCTGCTCCTGCTCCAACCAAAAGGAAGCAGTCTGAAGCTCCCAACCCGCCTGCAAAGAGGACAAACCTGAATGGTCCTTCAAAACCTGTGCCTTCCCACGTCTCCAAGCCTGCGGCCGCCCAAGTGATCCTTCATGGAGAAAAATCGGCGGCCCACACAGTGGTCATCTCAGATGACCCACAGGCTGACCCAAGGGAGATGCTGAAAACAGTCCGCGCTGCTCACACTCTCCCCCAAGGCGTTTGGGCCTCCCTGCGCACCAAGGGGAAGCTGGTCCTCCATTCCAGCAATCCTGACACCATACCTGAGGTTACAACCTCCCTGGCCAGCAAGTTGAATGGAATGAAGGTCCGCCAGCAGAAGGAGATCCTGCCACGGATCTGCCTCTTCAAAGTGGATGAGGAGACATCCAACTCCACTATTGAGGAGACCTTCCTGGAAACCGCTGCTGTTAGAAAACTTCCTGGGGACAAGGTGGTGCGCGTGGCGCACCGTTCTGCACCCAGAAACGGGACCTGCACCGCCTTCATCGAGGTGGACCTCAAGACCTTTAGAGCCCTGGGCGTTCGCGGGAGGATCGTGGTGGATGGAGTAATCCTCAACTTCGAGGAGTCCATCCGCGCCCGCGTCTGCTTCCGCTGTTGTGGCTTCGGCCACAACTCTGCCCAATGCACCAGAGCTCCTAAGTGCTTCCACTGCGGTGAAGACGGCCATGAAGGCCGAACCTGCCCATCCATTGCTGACCAGCGCACCTCCAAATGTGCCAACTGCTGCTCCCAGGGCCTTCCTGACAAGCACGAGGCGAGAGCCTCAAGCTGCCCCATCCTGAAGTCTAGGGCCCTCAAGTTCTAGGCTTCAAGGACCTTCTGCCTCCATTTCCATCTGCCACTTCTCCTGGATTCCTGGCCTATTCAACACACCCGCCTCACTGCACCCTGGCGCTATTCCCCTGCTTGCCCAACGTTTCCACCACCCCTGCGAGACATCTCCTGCTTCCACATCCTAGGGTCCCTTGCCACCTGACATCGATTTTGGGCTCAAAAATCATAACTTTTGGTTAGTAGCCCGTAAATAAAGATATTTTCTCTCTTTCCCGATGGCTGTATTAAAAAAAAATAATATGCCACCGATTGTAATTAAATCGACGATCGGACCAACCGGCGAGAAACTATGCATAATCGAAGCCTCCTTAATAACGAAGATCCTAGACAAATGTGGAATCGAGTATAAACTTGAGGAAACGGTTCAATCAAAGAAGAGAACTCGCGGCTCCCAGGATGACTCAAGATCGCCAACTAGGAGCGAGCGTAACCTGAAGACGCCTAGAATGGACATCGACGAACAAAGTCCCGCCACTGGAGTTTCTCAACAAATGAACGCAGCTCACCCACCGCAAGACGATGAAGAAAATAACGACAACGATGGCCCATGGACCACAGTCACTAACGTGAAAAAACCGAGAATTCCTCCTGTTATTGCAGAAAATGTAGCAGATTGGAAGCTTCTTTGCCAAGAACTAAAAGACTTGTGCATGGAACCATTCCAAGTCACGATTTCTGGCAAAAAGCACATAATTAAATCGAAAAACATAGGCGACTTCAAAAAAATCAGGGAATATGTACAGAAAAATAATGGAGGATATTCCTACAGACTACAGGAGGAAAAACCGCTAAAAGTGGTATTGAAGGGGGTATCAACAGTCTTCAAAGAAGAAGACGTCGTAACTGAACTGGTCTCAATGGGCTTCACTGAGGTCATTGTCAAAAGACTCCATAGACAATCGACCAAAATACCGATGAATATAGTCCTAGTAGAGCTACCGAAAAATGAACAAAATAAACGAATCTATGGAATAACCGAAATACTTTATCAAAAAATAGTCGTGGAATCATTCAGGACTACAAAACGAGTGACCCAATGCTTTAACTGCCAGGGTTTTGGGCATGGCCAGCTAAACTGCTTTTTGAAGCCCAAATGCGTCAAGTGTGCTGAAGAACACCATTCGAAGGATTGTCCAAGAAACTCGAAACAGCTCCCACCAAAGTGCGCTAACTGTGGAGAGGCGCACACAGCCAATTACCGCGGATGCCCAAATTTTCCGAAGCCACAACAACAGCAGCTAAAGCCTCCCAGACAAAACTACCCTAACACCATACCTCAAGCAAGCTCCACTAAAACAGAAGAAGCAACTGCTGAAAAACAAAAGGCAAGTTACGCTGAAACTGCAAAAAAGAAAACTACTCGTTCTGACACCAGGGAACTGTGCGAAAAGTTATTAGAAATTATCAAAACCTTCTTACAATGAAAGGCAAATTACCTTTAAAAATCGTTTTCTGGAATTGCAACGGAATCAAACTCAAAAAAGAAGAATTCCTACAGTTTTTAGAAGAAAACTCAATAGACATGGCACTGCTCAGTGAAACACACTTAAAACCATCTGTCGACCTCAAACTCAGAAACTATCAGACAATAAGAGACGATAGAATCGTTGGAAGGGGCGGTGGAACGGCAATAATTCTAAAAAACTATCTTAAATATAAAAAAAGTGCTGATTCAAACATCTAACATGGAAAACACCACAATACTAATGAAACCAGATGGAAGGGCAGTAGTGCAGATATCGTCAATCTATAAGAAACCCGATCTACCACTCCTGGAGGAAGATCTGAATCTCTTGTTAGAGAATAATCAATCAGTAATCGCTGCAGGAGACTGGAACTCCAAGCACCCTCTTTGGGGCTCAAGAACCTCCAATAATAGTGGAACCGTGCTTCATAATTTTTCCGAAAAAGAAAACCTGGACATTGTCGCACCTTCTTCACCCACGCACTACAGTCCTTTGGGAAATCCAGACTTTCTAGACATCGCAATTCTTAGAAACATCCCCTGGACTTCGAGGATTAAGACCCTGGATTTCTTATCTTCAGATCACCTCCCAGTAATCCTAGAGCTGACCTGCCCGAAGGATGAATTCACGACTAGGGCTTGTCGACTCACTAACTGGGTTCACTTCCAACAAGACTTAATTTCCAGTACGCCTCCTAGAGTATCCTTGAAAACGGAAGCCAATATTGACTCAGCAGTGACCATACTAAATGATAAAATCTACAACAGCTACTCAAAAAACACGGTTATATCATCCTCTTCATCAAAACAGAACCCTTCGACCAAGGCCTTGATAAAAGAAAAGAATAAAGCTCGTAAGAGATGGCAAGCAACCTGGGATCCAGCCCATAGAGCCATTTATTTAAACCTACAGGGAAAAGTTAACAAAGCCCTCAAATCTGACTCCACCGAGAACTGGAATCAATTCATACACAAGATTGAATCAAGCCCAAAGGACTTCTGGAGAAAAACAAAACCTATCAGGAAAAAAACGGAAAGGATCTCAAATTTAGTAATGAACGGCAAAACCTTATTGACCGACAAAGAAATCGGAAATGAACTTGCAGAACACTTCTCCAACCAGTTCTCCAAGGAAAAAGAAGAAGACCAACCAAACATAACTTATAATCACCAACAAGAAAAAATGCTCACAGTGACGACACCAAATGAAGTCAAGGAAGTGATTAAATACTTAGCTAACCACAAAGCTCCTGGCCATGACAATATCACTCCGCAAATGGCCAAGAATCTTCCCATCAAATGGATTGTATTTCTAGCCGGAGTTTTCAACGCCGCACTGCACTTGTGTTACTACCCCAAAGTCTGGAAGCATGCTATCATAATTCCAATTCCAAAAAAAATCCGCTAAATCCCCTGAAGATCTAAGACCTATCAGCCTCCTCCCCACCATCGGCAAAATTTACGAAAGAATTATTTTACGTAGACTTCAGAGGTACTTGGACAACTCTAATTTCATCATCCCGCAGCAATTCGGATTTAGAAGGGGGCATTCAACAACTCACCAACTCATTGCAGTTATGGACTACATCCAGATAAGAAGATCCCACAAGGAAGTGGTAGGTGCAGTCTTTCTAGATTTTGCGAAAGCATTTGATAAAGTTTGGCATAATGGCCTTATAAAGAAACTCACAAAACACCAGTTTCCAAGTGACATTATAAATTTTATGCAGAATTATCTACAGGGCAGGACATTTTCAGTCAAGCAAGGAAATTTTATAACTGAACCAAAGCCAATCCAGACTGGAGTACCTCAAGGCTCTATCCTCGGACCCTACCTTTTCAATATTTACATTAATGACATCCCACTGCACTCTAAATGTAAACTTAAGCTCTTCGCAGATGACACAGCAATTTTATTTAACTCTAAATCAGTCGACCTATTGGTTACTCAGCTTCAGAACTACCTAAATGACATAATCAAATGGTGCGATGAGTGGAAACTAGACATTAACCCAACTAAGACTCAAGCAATAGTTTTTCCCCCAAGAGATAACAAAAAATTCAAGCCACAAACCAACTTGACAGTAAACTCAAGCACTATTAGTTGGGCCGACCATGCCAAGTATCTTGGTGTCACTTTGGATTCGAAATTAAAATTTAACCTACATGTCCAAAACACCATAAGAAAGGCAAAGATAGCCAAAATAGCTCTATCAAGTCTGCTTAATTTTAAAAGTAATTTAACAACAAAGCATAAATTCACGTTGTACAAAACCTGTATTCTACCCATCATCACGTACGCACTACCAGTCTGGGCCAAATATATCACACCTACGGATAAAAAAAGAATAGATGCCTTCATAAGGATTTGCTTACGAACCATTATAGGAGCCCCATTCAATCTTTCAAACAAAATTCTCAAAGAAGATCTCAACCAGCCTAATATAGAAGAGATTTATCAAGACTCTGCGACAAGACTATTCTCGCAATTTCAAAAATCATCAAATCCAACTATACAAGAAATTGTTCAAAATCAAGGTGACCTCAGCCACCGAATCCGACGACCTGGACCCAATGGCTAGCTGACAGCCAAACACCCAACAACTGCCCTCCTGTAAGGTACGGGGGGCCACTCCAGCATTACAACTCGCCATGTGTAAATAATCTGGACAAGGTGACTCGCGAGCTGTGCTCGAATGTAACACCTGTAAATTGAGATGAAATAAATAAATAAAATTCCCGATGGCATCCGCGCTGCCCACACTCTGCCCCAAGGCGTCTGGGCGTCTCTGCGCACCAAGGGAAAACTGGTGCTGTACTCCAGCACTTCAGAGGTCATTCCTGCCGTCAGCTCTGCCCTGGACAACAATCTCCAAGGCCTGAAAGTCCGGGAACTGAGGCAATTCCTTCCAAGATCGGATGAGGACATTGTCAAGGCCTTCCTTTCCACCGATGCCCTCAGCCAGCTTCCTGGAGACAAGTTTGTCCGAGTGGCACACAGATCTCTGACCAGAAATGACACCTGCACGGCCTTTATTGAGCTGGACTTGGCTTCCTACAAGGCCATTGGAAGACGCGGCAGGATCATTGTGGACCAAGTGATCCTGAACTACGAGGAGTCTGTCCGCGTCCGCGTCTGCTACCGCTGCTGTGGCTACGGCCACAACGCCGATAGGTGCACCAAGGCTACGGTCACCTGCTTCCACTGCGCTTCTGGTGACCACCACGGCCGAAGCTGTCCAACTCTTGCCAACCCGCGCACGGCCAAGTGCGCCAACTGCTTAGCCAAGGGCCTCTCTGCCGACCACGAGGCAAAATCAATGTCTTGCCCAACTGCCAGAGCTAGAGCTGCAAATTTCTATTCCTCCCGCCTTCTTCCTGCCTCTTGACCTCCGCGGACCCAATCCGGCTTAACCTGCCTCTTCCCTAACGGAGATCCCGTCCCTAGCCTCTCCAGCCTGGTCATAGTGATTTTATATATTCCGCTTTACGTAGCCATTGGGGCTCAAAAATAATTTATTTTGGTTAGCAGCCCCGTAAATAAAGATATTTTCTCTTTCCCGATGGCACCCTGGCCAGGACAAAACTAACAACCCAATTCCCAGATCTTAAAAAGATCTGAAACACTGCCGAAAATTGTAGAACAACAAAACCAAAGCAGTTCTCTTGTTGCGACAAGAAAAACTTCTCGATCTGAGACTATGGACCTGTGTGAAAAATTGATGCAAGTAATCAAAACATACCAACAATGAATTTCAAATTACCTTTTAATATTATTTCTTGGAAATGTAACGGTATCAGATCAAAGAAAGAAGAATTATTGCACTTTTTAAAAGATATGTTAATTGACATTGCTCTGCTCAGTGACACTCACCTTAAACCCTCAATTGATCTAAAGTTCAGGAACTATCAAATCATTAGAACTGACTGAATAACAGGAAAAGGTGAGGGAACAGCCATCATTATAAAATTCTTTTTTAAATATAAAAATATGCCGATTCATGACCATGACTCTTTATTTAGCTCTTATTATTCTTGTTTGGCCAACAACAAATGTCCAATTTATATGCACATATATTTTTACATAATGAGGCTTTAAATAATACAAATAATCTTCATCTATTTACATAAACAACAGTTAATATATAGCGAGAAGAGTAGAGGACTGAGCACAGATCCCTGAGGTACACCAGCCCATGTTCTTCGGCCCTTGGAAAATGCTCCCTTGACCCGAACCTTTATCCTTCTTTCTCTTAAGAAGTCTGCAATCCAGTTTAAGGTTTTTCCTCTTACTTCGATGTTATGCAGCCTTTCAAATAATTTATCCCTCTACACTCGATCAAAAGCTGAGGTCATATCCAGGAATACGGCCGTTGTCTTCTCTGGCGGTTTTTCCTGGAAAGAATCTATTATTGGTTGACAGAAGTAGAATAGTTGATCAGTTGTACAGTGCCTGGATCTATAGGCAGTTTGGTAGTAGTTTATTTTATTATTGTTAGTGAGCCAGACTTTGAGCCTAGAGTGGATAATTCGTTCTGTTATTCTACAAAGTATGCTGGTAAGAGCAATTGGCCGATAGTTCTTGCATTTCTTGGCATCTTTGTTTGGCTTCTGTATTGGCGCTATAATTGATATCTTCCAATTCTTTGGTAGTTTACCAGTTTGCCATGAAATGTTCAATATTCGTAGGAGTTGATTTTTAGCTTTGTCTCCAAAGTGTTTAAGCATTTGACCAAAGATTAGATCATCTCCTGGTGACCTCTTGGATTTACCTTTTATATTGATGAGTTTAGCTCATTCAGTGTGAAGTCTCTCGAGAAAATATCTTGTTGATGGTAATTTCTTGCTTGTTTAACTAACTTTTTTTATATTATTTTTAGAGTCCTGTCTTCATTCGTATATCTGAGTCTGGAAGTGCTTGAAAGATATTCAGCAATTATGTCAGCCATATGTTTGTTCGTTCTCGCTGTTCTATTCATATCGGTTAGAGTATTGGAGGATTGGTGTTGGTTTTGATTGTTTTCAAATACTAATTATATTCCAGTGATGGCTGTCCTTTCTTGGATCCATTTTTTCGCAGAATTCAGCCCATTTTTCTTGTTTGAATATCCGAATTTCTTGTTCTATTTTGTGACTAATTTCAATGAGTTCCTTTATGTTTTCTTCTGTTTTATTTGTTTAAAGAAGTTCATTGATATTGTCCCTCTCTGCAATCATTGCCTCAATGTTGTGGTCCTTCAGGTAAGGTATCCACAGGTCTTTACGTCTCTCTTTAGGTATCGATGCTTTTTCAGTTTTGGATATGTTCGAAGAGAATTTTTCTAAGTTTTTGTCAATCGTTCTGTGATTTAATTCTTCGTTGCACAGTTCTTCAAGCTTTTCTGTGAATTTTTTTAGTTTTCTTTTATTCTGTTGGACATTTTCAATTTTGAAGTTTAGGGTTGTTAAAATTGGTCTGTTGTCACTGATTGCACTTTTCAGGATTTTCCATTGTGTTGTGGTTGCGATATTGTAATTTATCGCTGTGATGTCTATTTCGGATTTTGTGCCTGTGGACTTGGATAGATAGGTGTAATTTGCGTTATTTAATGGTGTAAGGTCGAGGTCGGTTAGCATGTCCTCAACCTGCTGACATTTGTTATCCTGGACAGGTGATCTCCAAGTTGGACTTTTGGCATTAAAATCACCGAGTATGATTGTGATATCCGAAGACGCTTTACTTAATGTCTCTATCAGGCCTGGATTGATGCTAATATTATCGGAGTGATAAACATTTATGATTTATATTGTTTTATCTGGGAGATAGATTTCTATTGCCAGAGCTTCTGTCGTGATTTCTGTAGGCTTACTCTGATTATTTGCGATTTCCTTAAATTCGAATTTTGAAGTTTTAATCAAAACGGCAAGTCCTTCTCCAAATTTTCTCGGTCTGTCCTTTCGTAGCGTTGTATAACCTTTGATATTGAATCTCAGATTCTGATTCAATTTTGTCTCCTGATGACAAGCAATATGCACATTGTCGTCAAGGAGTAGACAAGTCAGCTGTGATTTTTCCTCTGGGTGCCATTTATATTGAGCTGTAGTAGATTGAATTGTGTCCTCGTAGTAGATTTCTCATCAGGAGCCCGGGCTGCAGCTCCTGATGCGGCGGATACCCCGGACGCAGTAGCATTACTGGAGATATCGGTTTTGTCCTTCATTGGAAAATGGGTGCCGTTGCCACGTTAGTCACCTTGGAAACGAACCAGAATTTGTTCAAATATCCCAAGGGTCCAGGGGGGACCGCAGGGAGGTGTGGTCGGACTTCTCCCCCCCCCCCTTGAATGCCGTCACTACAGGATAAAGCACTCTTGGTGAAATTTTTTTTTATTGCGATTCAGAATCTGCCACTGAAGCTTTACGAGCGTTTCGTTCCTTAAAAGTATTCGAAGCGGTAAAGGGCCCATGAGTTGCTACTCTCTAAGGCGAATGATAAAAAATTTCGAGGAAACTGGATCTCTGGAAGCAAAACCTCGGAGAGGAAGACCATCGATATGCAAGTCAGTGGCTGTTACAGTTTTGCAGAATGTTGAAGCTATTGAAAGGTTATCCACGTATGGAGAAGTAAGTGCTCGACAAGTTTCTCGACAAAAGGGGATTTCATATGGAACAATTTGGAGAGAATACACATTTAGAATTTTTATTTAAAAATACCCATACAAAATTCAAAGTTTTCACGAGTTGAAAGTCAGCGATTTTGAGAAGCGTCAAGAATTCGCTGCATGGGTTTTCCGGCAAATTGATATTGATGAAAACTCGCTGTCCAATGTTCTGTGGACAGATGATGCTCACTTTTCTAAAAACGGAGAATATAACATTCAAAATAGCCGCATTTGGGCAACAGAAAACCCTAGGATTTTTACAGAAATGTCACTTCATCAGCCCAGAGTTGCAGTTTTGTGTGAGCTCACTTCTTGTTTTTTTATTGAGCCAATTTTCTTTGAAAAAATCAATGGAAGAACTTTTAAACCCGTTTTTGTAACTGGTGAACGTTATGTTCAACTTTTGAGAGAAAAGGGTATTCCCATATTGCAGGACAGACAAGCACTAAGCGAAATAGCATTCATGCAAGATGGAGGACCGCCTCATATCTCCCGCGATGCCAAACAATTGCTGAAGGATACGTTCGGTGAAAATTGTGGGATAAGTCGCCACTTTATATACCAGTGGCCTCCAAGATCACTAGACTTGACGCCTTACAATTTCGGTTATGGAGGTACATTAAGTCGCGTGTTTATCGATGCCGGCCTACCACATTGGCCATGTTGAAAGTTTCTATCAGATGGCACGTTTTATAAATTTCAACAAAAATATTAGTTAATGCTGTCCATTCTGTCATCTATCGTCTGCAAGCGGTGTTTGAGAATTAAGGGCGCCACATTGAGCAAGGATTATGACCTAATACAAGAGAGAAAGCAGTTACCTCATGTGTTATATAAGCTGTCATTTATTATATTATCTACCAATATTTTGCAGTCTTTGTGTTGGGTTATGGGAATAATAAATGTTGTTTTCACATCTTGACTCTTTTTTTTTCTTTTTGTGACCAGTAATTTTTTGTTTGTCATTTGCTCACATCTTATATTATGTCGTGCAGGCCAAAGTGTTATAACTTCTCGAATAACTCTGGTACACACTATTTTACCCCTTATTTTTAGTTTATCGCTTTTCGCTCATTAGAAGAAATAGCATAAGGAATATTCGCTGTACACCCCCAACTTTAGGAATTTTCCGCAAAAAAATAATACAAATGATTTTACACCACGTTTTTCAACGCAAAAGGTCGATTTAAAAAGGATTTTTATTTGAGGGGATACATTTTTAAAATTGTGTACAGTATAATAAACAATGATAACATTTGACATGCCCATAGGATATTTGGAATAAAGTACGACGAAAATATTTTGTCACTCCCCTCAATATTTCATTTGTTGGATCATGACAAATAACCAGTTAAATAGTCAAGGGTCGCCAATTAGTCAGGAAACTACACATTCCTTATAGCAAGAAATCCTATTAGTAGTGCCATCATAATTTTTGGTACTATATTAACATTTCAAAAATTCGTGTATTGATATCAGTAGTGATTTTCAAACATTCAATCTATTTCACAAAACAATGTGTTGATTTAATAAAGCTAAATCAGTATATGAGAAGAGAAAATTATCCACTACCGGCAACAGAGCATATCCTGGGACAACTTGGAAATTCTTGCTATTTTTCCAAGCTAGATGCAAATTCAGGATTTTGGCAGTTCGGGTTAGCTAAAGAATCCCAAAAACTAACCACTTTTATAACGCCATTCGGCAGGTTCCTCTTCAAAAGAATCTCATTTGGAATATCATCGGCACCAGAAATCTTTCAAAGAAAGATGACTCAGCTTCTGAGCAAAATAGAAGGGGTGGTATGCTTCATGGATGATATTGTTGTATACGGATCCTCCTTAGAAGAACATAACGAAAGGGTACGCCAAGTTTTGAAGAAATTTCAAGAAGAAAGGATTACACTCAACCCAGAAAAGTGCCAATTTGGAGTTAAAACTATAAAATTCCTGGGACACACAATGAGTTCAGAAGGCTTATTCATTGACGAAGAAAAGCTCGACGCTGTTGCAAAAATGGAAGAGCCTAGATCAGCAAAAGAATTGAAATCTTTCTTAGGCATGGTGAATTACTTAGGAAAATTCATTCCCAACCTTGCGGACAAAATACAACCTTTGAACTCATTATTAAGCACAAAAAATGAGTGGGTTTGGGAAGAACCTCAGAAAAAGAGCTTTAATCTACTGAAGCAAGAATTGGCATCCAGACCTAATCTAGCCTTATATAATCCCTCAAGACTGACCATAATATCATCTGATGCTTCCTCATTTGGAATAGGTGGAGTCCTAAGACAAGAACAACCTGATGGATCTTTAAAACCTGTAGCTTATGTATTTAGAACACTTTCAGAAACGGAAAGAAGATACAGCCAAATTGAAAAAGAAGGACTGGCTATAGTATGGACTTGCGATCGACTAAAAGATTATGTTACAGGAATTAAAATCCATATTGAAACAGACCACAAGCCCCTGATTGCCATTTTTACATCCAAACCCTTGGAGGACATAACTCCCAGACTTCAGCGATTGAAAATGAGGATGATGAGGTATTCTTATCAAATAAGTCACATTACTGGCAAAAAGCAAATAGTGGCTGATACGTTATCAAGGAAGCCTATGTCTAAACCACATAAAGATGAATTGGAAGAAGAACTTTCTGCGTACATCCAATCCATTGAATTTCCAGCAACAGAAGAAAGACTTTTGGAGATTTCGAGGAAGCAAAAGGAAGATTCACTTTGCTCTCAAGTGGCTAATTATTGTACAGGTGGATAGTCTAAGAACAAAAAAGAAGTAGATCCAGAAATAAGAGGATACTGGCAATTTCAGGACGACCTGACCTATCAGAATGGTCTTCTTCTTAGAGGACAAGGAATTCTGATCCCTAGGTCAATGCGGAAAGAGATCCTTGAAAAATTGCACCAAGGCCATTTTGGGATCAATAAATGCAGATCTAGAGCAAAAGAGTCGGTATGGTGGTTGGGAATTTCCCAAGAAATTGAAAGGATGGTTTCGTCGTGTACAAAGTGCTTGAAGGAGAGAAGACCCAAGCATGAAGCTTTGATGCCCTCTGAATTCCCGATCAGACCTTGGCAAAAAGTCGAAATGGACCTATTTTACCTAAATGGGAGATGGTACCTAATTGTTTATGATTACTATTCCAGGTACCCAGAAATATCACTTTTACAAAATCTAACTGCTCAAGAAGTGATAAGCCGTCTTAAATCTATATTTGCTAGGCACGGAACGCCTGAGACAGTTAAAAGCGATAATGGACCCCAATTCCAAAAGGTTATTAGCTCCGAATTTTCAAGATTTTCGAAGGAATGGTCTTTCAAGCACATCACCTCCAGCCCGAGATTCCCTCAAAGCAATGGATTTATTAAAGCAATCATTAAGAACATAAAGCAAAGTCTTAAGAAAGAAGAAGATTGCTACCTGACTCTTCAAGCATATAGGACGATGCCCCTGGAAAGTGGGTATAGTCCAGCTGAACTATTAATGGGACGACGCCTTAGGACCTCGGTTCCCGCTATAGAGTCATCACTGATGCCAAGATACTTGGACTCCAAAGCCTTGCAAGAAAGAGAGAAAAGGAGGATGATCAACCAGAAGCGTCTATATGATAAACGACATGACGTACCTAGCTTGCCTCAGCTTCAACAGGGAGACAGCGTTTGGATTAGAGATCAAAGGGTAGAAGGGAAAGTTCTACACAAATCCCAAGAACCTCGCTCCTATTGGGTACAAACTCCTCAAGGAAAGGTTAGGCGAAACAGGCTTCACCTCACACGCCTGCCAACTACGGAAAGTACCATGGATGCTCCTGAAGATAGTCGGCGCCAGGAGTTGAGGAATTAGGAGGCCCCCCCTTCGACATCAACCGGACCTACAAGAGAAGGAAAGACGCGGAGTGAAAGTCAAGACCAGGATCAAGAGAGGAGCCTCCCTTCAACGCCAGTAGTGCAGACAAGATATGGAAGGGTGGTCAAGAAACCTCAAAGATTCTTGTAAAAGTAAGAGATGAGATGCGCAGAGTATTAGGCTCAGAGATTGTAAAGCTCTGATAAGAAAGGGAATGATACTCTGCTGATATATATCTTTTGACTTGTAGAGATGCAAATATATATATATAGACATAATTATTAAAATAATTTGTTTAGCTAATCTGGTATTTTGTCCTGACTGACAACACACTAGTGTGTGCCCTATAAATACTAAGTCGTATATTATAATAGATTGTTGACACAGCGCTATATAGAAGAGATATTTTACAGACGAATGATGACGACATATCAGAGGCCTGTCTCCGAATCATGGTTAAAAGTACGAAGAGCTAGGAGAATGAAGGGCTGTTTTTAGGACATCATTTCAACTTGGGATCACTTATACTCATGGACGAAACTTAAGGAAGTTGTACTTTTAGCATGTATATCGGGATTCAGACAATAAGTCTTGAAGATATTTGATACGCAGTGACTTTTATTGATGTCATACGAGATAACCAATTGTGGGCAAAATTGCCTTTGTCTCCTTCAAAAAAAAAAAAAAACAGACGACCGGCGATATCAAAGACTTTTTACTTCCTTAAGTTTTGTCCATGAGTGTATATCACCCTACCAACGATTTGTACGCCTTTAAACAAAGTGAAAGAATAATAAGGATTTTGAAGTTAAAAGCAGAAATTCAACATAGTCAGAGAGTCTACATGAACTGCATAGTAGAGGGCAAGTGTTATGATTAATAGGTTTAGAAATAGTCGGAGCTTGTAGGAAAATTAATAAATAAATAACATCAATTTATTCACATTTTAGTCAAATCCGTCTAATTTTTTTTTTAAATTTACATCACAATTAACGGCCTTAAGTAGAATAGGGGTGAACCAATGTATAAGATATTCCTATTACAATGTATGAAGTCATAGAGCTAAGTACAATTTAGGGATGTAGCTAGAGAGAAATAAATAGAAACACTTTGATGTCAAATCGCTGCGTTGAGAAAGCGTTCGGAAAGTGATAAAAGTAATGCAAGAAATATTTCTACCTTGTCATCCAATTGTCACTATCCGGACAACTTCTTCTAGAGTGTCCGTTAGGGGAAAATAGAAGAAAAATAAAGAAGGATATAAATAAGATTTTAAAAAGGTTAAATAGGTAAATAGATTATATAGTCGTTATAAAGGGAATATTCATTGCTAGATATTTAGGGTAAAATAGAGAAATTTGATGTTAAATAAATAAAAGTTGTGTTAAAAATATTATTCAATTAATATAAGAGAAGTCACATCAAAAATAAAATCTAAGAAGGCATTTCAAAATAAGTTCTGATCATTTTTCACAAATTATGTAAATAAAATATGTATCGACCTATAAATATGATGAAGGAGCTTCACATGAACCTGGAACTGCTCCTTTATTTCACATTACAATGTTTCATACCTGTTGGCTCTCTTCGACCATTATGAAGTATAACGAGTCACCTGTGCGTTTCAGGCTCAAATAAAGAAACGGAGATGACAGTTTGATGTGATTTTTTTTATTAAACAAAATTCCCAACCATCAGACATGGTCTATCTTATAGGTTATAACCATCCTTCTAGTGAATAGAAACTACATGAATCCCTCGTACATACATCTTCTCAAACCACGACCCGGGAGTAATCCCGTATATTGGGTACTTCCTCTGAAAAAAAATTGCTCTAATGACCCCCGATTCTTGAAAAAGTCCAACTTCACCAGTAAGTGCGAATTGAAAGTGCAATGGTCGAAATGCTTCCTACATGTGTATACATGCGATACACTTACAGTAAAAGCAGTCGCTAGCTACCCGCCATGATTATCATGGCTTGTACCAAGTGTACTTGAAATAAGTTAGAATCGGCATGGTTTCCAAAATAAGATCCTGCAAAAACGACCCAAATATTTTCTGTTATATATGTGGCGAATATACTGTAAAAGCGCAAAGAAATTCAATAACAGACTTTGTAAAGCGGGTGTATTTCATATATTTTGGTATAAAATAAGGAGACCAGGACAAGACATGGGCTCCACATAAGGTATGCAAAACGTGTGTCGAAACACTGCGCCTGTGGACAAAGGGTGAAGGGCAACTGATATTTGGGATCCCTATGGTTTGAAGAGAGCCAAAAAATCATGACAATGATTGTTAATTTTGCGTACAAGACTTGAAAGACTTTAACAGGAATGGTAAGAAAAAGCTTATATACAAAGACCTATATTCAGCTAGACTTCCAATACCACACAGACCAAATAGTCCCCTCCCAGTTTTTTCATCCAGTGCTAATAATCCTCTTAATGATGAATCAGAAGACACCACACAAAAATATATTCCCTGATAATCTCTGTGCCTATAGTGATTAACAAGGCGAGCGATTCCATCAAGACATGAAAGTGATGGACGAGAGATATCAAGGTGTCTGGGACTGCCACATGATGGCAGATTACTGCTGGAATCTGTCCCGCGACCTGCCGGAATACACTTATAAGAGAAAATCAAAAAGGTTGATATTCATGAAGGATTAACTATAGCATTTTAATTTTTTTTTGTAAAGATTCGGTTTTCTTATACTACAGTAAAAAATGTACCTTTTGGTATGACGTTCTCAGTTTTTATTTGCGTTCAATGTGTTTTTCGTACCGCTTATATGGACTGATGTACCACAATGTGGTACATTGTGGCCTAAATATGTATATGTTATATCTCTAAAAATTGATAAGAATCATAAAAACTAACATTGTATTCATGATCAGCACCTCAAATTAAGTGAGAAACTGATGCATTATCAAAAACATATTTTTTAGTGTAGACCAGTGTTATCTATTCCGTTACATATAGGAATATACGTATATATAAACAATATACAGGGTGATCCAAAAGTCCCGCACAACTTTAAAAATTAATAACTCCGCGAATATTTGCGCTAGAGCAATGCGGTAAACACCATTGTGTTCAGGATGCAATGGGATTTTTTATGGCAAATAATGAAAAATTCGAAATTGCTTTTAGTTACAACTTTATTCGTTAGATGGCGCTCTACCAGAATCAGCGATTCAGCGGCCAGTATGTTTGATAAATTGAGAAATATAACTGAACGACACGTATTTTTCCTTTTTGAATACCAGGAAAGAACCCTAATAATATCAAATGATAAATTAATAAAACACCATTTCGCCAAAAGTTAGAAGAAATGGTTAACGATTTTTAAATACAATCTGAGATATGTAAAATAGGTATATGCAAATTAAAACATGTAGCAAAAAAAATATTTATATTTTAGATGGAGTTTTGTGAAATAGATTGAATGTTTGAAAATAACTACTGATATCAATACACGATTTTTGAAATGTTAATATAGTACCAAAAATTATGATGGCACTACTAATAGGATTTCGTGCTATAAGGAATGTATAGTTTCTTGACAAATTGGCGACACTTGACTATTTAACTGGATATTTGTCATGATCCAAAAATGAAATATAGAGGGGAGTGACAAAATATATTTGTCGTACTTTATTCCAAATATCCTATGGGCTTGTCAAATGTTATCATTGTTTATTATACTGTACATAATTTTGAAAATGTATCACCTAAAAAAAATCATTTTTAAATCGACCTTTTGCGTTGAAAAACGTGGTAGTAAAATCATTTTGTATTATTTTTTGCGCAAAATTTCTAAAGTTTGGGGGGGGGGGGGATACAGAGAATATTTCTTCTAATGAGCGAAAAGCGATAAACTAAACATAAGGGGTAAAATTGCGTATACCAGTGTTATTCGAGAAGTTATAACACATTGGCCTGCACGACATAATATAAGATGTGGGCAAATGACAAACAAAAAAATTACTGTTCACAGAAAAAAAAAGAATCAAGATGTGAGGACAGCATTTATTATTCCCATAACCCAAAACAAAGAGCTGCAAAATATAACACATTAGGTAACTAGCTTCTCTCTTG
Organism: Cordylochernes scorpioides; assembly: GCA_030710605.1. Lineage (NCBI taxonomy): Eukaryota > Metazoa > Arthropoda > Arachnida > Pseudoscorpiones > Chernetidae > Cordylochernes > Cordylochernes scorpioides. The sequence continues at coordinate 111,764,665 of CP092886.1, read as the reverse complement.
TATTAGGTCACAATCCTTGCTCAATGTGGCGCCCTTCATTCTCAAACACCGCCTGCAGACGATAGATGACAGGATGGTCACAATTAAATAGTTGAAATTTATAAAACGTGCCATCTGATAGAAGCCTTCAACATGGCCAAAAGTGAGCATCATCTGTTCTTAGAACATTTGACAGCCAGTTTTCATCAATATCAATTTTCCGGAAAACCCATGCAGCGAATTCTTGACGCTTTTAAAAATCGCTGACTTTCAACTCGTGAAAACTTTGAATTTTGTTAGGATATTTTTATAGAAAAATTCTAAATGTGTGTTCTCTCCAAACCGTTCCATAAGAAATCCCCGTTTGTCGAGAAACTTGTCTAGCACTTACTTCTCCATACGTGGATAACGTTTCAATAGCTTCAGCATTCTGCAAAACCGTAACAGCCACTGACTTGCATGTCGATGGTCTTCCACTCCGAAGTTTTGCTTCCAGAGATCCAGTTTCCTCAAAACTTTTAATCAATCGCTTTAGAGAGTAGCAACTCATTGGTCCTTTACCGCTTCGAATATCTTTAAAGGAACGAAACGCTCGTAAAGCTTCAGTGGCAGATTCTGAATCACAATTTAAAATAATTCACCAAGAAAGCTTTATATCCTGTAGTGACGGCATTCCAGGGGGAAGGGGAGAAGTCCGACCACACCTCCTTGCGGTCCCCCCCTGGACCCTTGGAATATTTGACCAAATTCTGGTTCGTTTCCAAGATGACTAACGTTGCAACGGCACCCATTTTCAAATGAAGAGCAAAACTTATATCTCCAGTAATGCTACCGCGTCAGGGGTAACCGCCGTGTCAGGAGCTGCAGCTCGAGCTCATGATGAGAAATCTACTACGAGGACGCAATTCAATCTACTACAACTCAATATAAATGGTACCCAGAGGAAGATAAAGAGCTGAGTTGTCTTCTCTGTGACAACAATGTACATATTACTTGTCCTCAGGAGACAAAATTGAATCAGAATCTGAGATTCAATATCAAAGATTATACAACACTACGAAAGGACAGACCGGGAAAATTCGGAGGAGGACTTGTCGTTTTGATTAAAACTCTAGAAATCAAATTTAAGGAAATCGCCTATAATCATAGTAAGCCTAGAGAAAGCACGACAGAAGCTCAGGCAATAAAAATCTATCTTACAGATAAAACAATTCCGATCATAAATGTTTATCACCACGATAATACTAGCATCAATACAGGCCTGATAGAGACATTAAGTGAAGCGTCTTCGGATATCGCAATCATACTTGGTGATTTTAACGCCGAAAGACCAACTTGGGGATCACCTGTCCAGGATAACAAAGGTCAGCAGGTTAAGGACATGCTAACCGACCTCAACCTTACACCGTTAAATAACGAAAAGAACACCTATCTATCCAAGTCCACAGGCACAGAATCCGCAATAGACATCACAGCGATAAATTACAACATCGCACCCACAACACAATGAAAAATCCTGAGAGGTGCAATCAGTGACCACAGACCAATTTTAACAACCCTAAAATTCAAAATTGAGAATTTCCAACAGAATAGAAAAACACTGGAAAAAAAATTCACAGAAAAGCTTGAAGAACTGTGCAACGAAGAATTAAATCACAGAACGATTGACAAAAAATTGGAAAAATTATCTTCGAACATATCCAAAGCTGCAAAAGTATCGATACCTAGAGGTAGACGTAAAGACCTGTGAATACTTTACTGGAAGGACCACAATATCGAGGCAATGATTGCAGATAGAGACAATATCAATGAACTTCTTAAAACAAATAAAGCAGAAGAAATCATAAAGGAACTCATCGAAATTAGTCACAAAATAGAACAAGAAATTTGGATATTCAAACAAGAAAATAAGCAGAATTCTGCGAAAAAATGGATCCAAAAAAGGAAAGCCATCACTGGAATATAATTAATGTTATAAAACAATCAAAACCAACACTAATCCTCCAATACTCTAACCGATATGAATAGCGAGAACGAACAAACAGATGGCTGAAATAATTGCTGAATATCTTTCAAGCACTTCCAGACTCAGCTATACGAATGAAGGCAGGACTATAAAAATAATGTAAACAGGTTAGTTAAACAAGCTATAAATTACCATCAACAAGATATTTACTCGAGAGACTTCACACTGAATGAGCTAAACTCATCAATAGGAAAGTTAAATCCAAGATGTCACCTGGAGATGATCTAATCTTTGGTCAAATGATTAAACACTTTGGCGACGAAGCTAAAAATCAACTCCTACGAATACTGAAGATTTCATGGCAAACTGGTAAACTACCAAAGAATTGGAAGATATCAATTATAGTGCCAATACTGAAACCAAACAAAGATAAGGAATGCAAGAACTATCGGCCAATTGCTCTTACCAGCATACTTTGTAAAATAACAGAATGAATTATCCACTCTAGGCTTATAGTCTGGCTCACTAACAATAATAAAATAAACCTTTACCAAACTGCCTAAAGATCCAGACACTGTACAACTGATAAACTGTTCTACTTCTGTCAATCAATAATAGATTTGTAGGAAAAACCGCCAAAGAAGACAACGGCCGTATTCCTGGATATTAATTCAGCTTTTGATCGAGTGTAGAAATTATTTGAAAGGCTGCACAAAATTGGAGTAAGAGGAAAAACCTTAATCTGGATTGCAGACTTCTTAAGGGGAAGAAGGATAAAGGTTCGGGTCAATGGTACATTTTCCAAGGAAAACGGTCTATGCAAATATAACAACTACATCTTTTAAACTATCTGGATCTAGAAAACAAAAGAATAGAAAAGATCAGCATGACAAGTTCAAAGTTAATAGTACCTTTTAGATTCTATAGCCCAGAGGAGGACACTTCGATCTTTTTGTAAAAAAAATTTGAGGCTTTCTTTTTGGCATCTGAAGGAGGAGATTAAAGTGCTGATTTTTACCTCGCTACCAGATTCTGAAACTTTGAAGCAGGGAAATGACATTTTCCTTCTGGTTTAATGAAAGATCAACCCTATGATCTATCATTCAAAGAATTAAGCTGCATTTGGAACCAAAGAAGAAAGTGATACCACAGCGATGCATATTTTTAAATAGAATTCAACAGGAAGGAGAATCAATTTCGGAATTTCTTGGAGAATTGAAACATTTAGCAATAAATTGTAATTTGGGCGATATGCTGGGAACCATGATGCGAGACCGTTTTGTGGCTGGAATCAAGTTGGAAAGCCTGCAAAAGAAGCTACTACAAGAAAACGACGATGTCACCCTGGATAAAGTTTTGCAGTGGCAATCTCGTTCGAACTGGCGGAGATAAATACAAGAGAATTACAAGATAAATTAGTGGCCAAAATATCCCCTGTGAATGGAAAAGATAAAAGGGTGAGTACAATAATAGTATGGTGCAGCATAGGCCTTTCAGGCAAAGGGGAGAAATAATGTGTTATAGATGTGGTGAAAGACATTCACACGTGGCCTCTGTTTGCTCTCATAGAACAAAGACTTGTTTTAAAATGTAAAAAACTGGGTCATTTAAGTAGGATCTGCAAAGCTAGTAAAAAAATGTGGGGAGGTAAATTTGTACAAGAGGACTCTATATATTATGTACATGGCGAAACACGGATGCCACAATAAATTTAACAGTAGATGATTATTCTTTGTGCTTTACAATAGATACAGGAAGTCCAGTTACGTTAATACCTAAAGATATTTATAAGATTTATTGGCAAGGTAAAAAATTATTTCCAACAAATTTAAGATTAAAATCATTTTGTGGTAAATCAATAGAGATTATAGGGCAAAGAAATGTTTTTGTAAAAGAAGCCAACCAATATTTACGATTAATAGTTGTAAATGAAAAATCCAGGTGATTTTATTAGAAAGAGAATGGCTTAAACAGTTAAAACTTGATTATTCTAGATTGTTTAGCATTAAAAATTTAAATAATAAATCTAATAGAAATAGTTTGATTGATAGTTACGCAGATTTGTTTAACAAAGATTTGGGCTGTCTAAAGGATGTTAAAATAAATTTTGATTTAAAAAAGGATATGACTCCTGTGTTTGGTAAGGCCAGAAGTTTACCTTTCTCTCTAAAAAACAAAGTAAAGAATGAAATTGATCGTTTAGTGGATTCTTGCATTTTATAACCTATAGTTCATGCATATTGGACCGCTCCAATAGTACCAGTATTAAAAAAGGATAGTAGTGTAAGTATATGTGATGATTTTAGACGTACAGCTAATAAGGCAATAGAATTAGATAGGTATCCCATTCCATCGATCGATGAGATTTTTTCAAAATTATCTACAAGCACCGTACTTTCGACTCTAGACCTATCACAGGCTTACTTACAAGTAATGTTAGCGGAAGAAGCCAAAGCTGTTGTTGATATAAACACAATAAAGAGGTTGTTTTCTTATAAAATACTACCATATGACTTAGCGGTAGCACCAAATAAATTTCAGAGGATTATGGAAGGTCTATTTGCTGATTTTCCAGGTGTGCCTTGCTTCATAGATAATATTTTGGTTGCAGGAAAATACTTCGAAGATCATGAACAAAAGTTGGATCTAGTGTTTAGATGATTGCTAGAAAAAGGTTTAAATTAAAACAGATATAAATGTAAATTTTAAAAGAAATCGGTGTAATATTTAGGGTTTAAAATGGATAAATATGGACTGCATCCCTTAGAAAATAAAATTAAAGCAGTGATAGAGGCGCCTGAACCTAAAGAATGTTTCGCAATTAAGATATTTCATAGGACTCTTAATTTATTATTATAGATTCATAAAGAATATAGCAAATATTTTAGCGCTATTCTATCAACTTTTAAGTAAAAATTGTAGATGGAAATGGATGAAAGAATATCGAATGTTATTTTAAAAATGTAAATCATTATTAATGGACTATGGACTAGGCGTAATTCTGAGTCATAGAAATGATAGAAAGAAAGAATGCCCTATATCCTTTGCTTCTAGAACATTAACTGAAGCGGAAAAACGGTACTCTCAACTAGAAAAGAAAGCGTTGAGCATAACTTTTGGCGTTGAGAAATTCAGACAATACTTACTGGGACGAAATTTTGTATTGGTCACAGACAACCGACCCTTAATTCATAAATTTTTACCTCATAAACCAATTCCCATATGTGCATCATCCAGAATTAAAAGATGGTCCTTAAAATTAGCTGCATTTAATTATACTGTGGAATTTCGAAAAACTAGTGATAATTCCAATGTTGACGCATTGTCACGTCTTCCTTTAGAATCGAGTGTCAAGGAGTCTCTTGATGAAGACCAGGTATTTCTTCTCAGGAAGTTGAATGAGGTACCGTTCTCTTTTATGGAGGTGGCATATGAGACGCCCCAAGATAAAATACTGTTTATAGAATTAAGGAATGTTAGAGGAGGCAACTGGAAATTCACAAGGGTACCGAGAGAAAACCCACTAGCTCCTCATTATAAGATCAATGAGGAATTAAGTTTGGAGTTTGGTTGTCTTCAATGGCGTGAAAGAGTGGTAATTCCCCAAAAATTAAGATCTTTAATTTTAAATGACTTGCATGAAATGCACATAGGGATTTCTAAAATGAAGATGATTGCCAGACGGTATTTTCTTGTGGCCAGGCATAGACAGTAACATCGAGGAGTTAACTAGAGAATGTAGAGTATGCCAAGAATCGGCAAGCATGCCACCGGCTACCATCTCGGAATGGACTTGGCCCGAAAAACCGTGGCATCGACTTCATCTTGATCTAGCGGGTCCGTTCATGGGAAGAATGGTTTTGTTTCTCGTGGACGCATACTCAAAGTGGATAGAAATTTTTATCCTCAAAGATATTACCAGCAAAACGATTATAAATCATCTTAGAGAAATTTTTGCCAGATTTGGATTGCCCTAATTTTTGGTTACAGAAAACGGAAGACAGTTTGTATCCGCTATATGTGTATATAAATTGGACATTTTTTGTTGGCCAAACGAAAAGAATAAGAGCTAAAAAAGAGTCATGGTCAAGTTTGAGTTGTTGTACATCTAATTACGACACAACCTTAACAACATCCATCCTCACTGAAGACACAAAAGTTGCCTGTTATGCAGATTATATAGCCATATGGCACACAAGTAGCAGTATAGAAATATCAGAAAATACTGAACACATCAATGAGAGGACTGGAGAAGTGGGCAATGAAACTCAAAATGACAATAAACCCAATAAACACAAACCTATAGGTCTCCTTCACTGACAGGAAAAAAGGCATGCATTTAACTCCAAAATAAGCATAAACAACCATATAATTGATAAAATATGATCTCCAAATTACCTAGGTGTGATACTTGATGAGGAATTGCGATTTACAGAACACATCATTAGCACCTCAAATAGAGCTACCAGAAACCTAAACATTCTGAGAAGGCTATGTGGAACAAATTGGGGAGCAAAACCCAAAATTCTCAGAACAACATATATCACCTTAATAAGGCCAATAATGGAATATGCAACACCTGTTTGGGCTCCCTCAAGTTCATCACTAAAAAGAAGTCTAGACAGTGTTCAAGCAAAAGCGGCCAAATTAATCACTGGTTCTGTTTCAAATACCAACAATTAGAAAATTCAGAGAGAATGTGGTCTAGACCTACTTGAAAGCAGAAGACAATTAAAAACAATAAATTTCACCAATATCTTAAAAACTAAAGAAACCGAACACATATACCATAGAACCTATTTAAACTGGACACAAAGAGAAAGGCTCAAAGGATCTTCAACACTTCAGTACGACAACAATATTAGAAAGAGCATAAATATGAAACATAATGAATTTCAAATTCGAGAATAACCAATATTTCCTACCCCATTGCCATCAAATGTAATCATCAATCTTAACCTGAATGAACCCTGCAATAAAAAAGAGAACAAAAACATACTTAAAAAGAAAGGACTTGACACAATTGGTTTATGCGATCAGATAAATTATTTAACAGCATATACAGATGGATCATCAGACCTTACCATAATGGAGGGGCTGGAATTAACATAATACTGCAAGATGGAACATACATCAAAATCAAAGAAGGAGCAAGAAAGATTTCGTCAAACTTCACTTGTGAACTGACAGCTATCTGGAAAGCTCTTGATGTATGCCTTAACCAACCATCCCTGCATCAAACAGTAGGAATTATAATATACCGTACAACGACTTCATATCTGATCTAGAAGCAATTCAGAAGGGCAATACTATAATCACACAGAAAATACATTCGTTACTTACTCAACTAATATCATTGGAGAATAACTGCATTCTACAATGGATTCCTGCCAGTGTTTGGATCGGGGGTAATGAAATGGCAGTTGAATTTGCAAAGGAAACCAGAAAGTTGAGCCAAAGGAAAGAAAAAAATGTCATTATTTGATGCTAATGCTTTTGCAAAATACAAGATAATTAAACAAAAAATAAGAAATGCTCAAAATGTGAAATAAACTCCGAGAGAAAAATGACAAAACTATATTAAGATTTAGAACAAAACATTATAAAGGATGACAATACATTCAGATGGCCCAAGAACCTATAGAACATGCAACAACTGTCCTGGTGTGGAACTAACACCTACCCACATATTCTCATGCCCGCAGCCTTGCCGAAAATTGACATAGACCCAGAGCAGCTGCTTTACACACCCAAGATAGTGGACAATGCTGCTGCTGCTGTGATAGAGATGAATGGAGACATCTGAGGTTCTTTATTGGACAGGACAAAAACAACAACCGCATTCCAGAGTAAAATAAATCATCAGAGATAGATACATATTTTTCAAATGAATTAAAATAAATATAATCGATACCGAGAGAGAGTTGAATTTAAAAAATTAGAAAATTATTATTTTCGAAATTTAAATAGCTGAGAGGATTTCAGCAAACCGCATCTAAAATATCAGGTCTTTTTTTTTTTTTTTGCTACATGTTTTAAATTTGCATATACCTATTTTACATCTCTCAGATTGTATTTAAAAATCGTTAACCATTTCTTCTAACTTTTGGCGAAATGGCGTTTTATTAATTTATCATTTGGTATTATTAGGGTTCTTTCCTGGTATTCAAAAAGGAAAAATACGTGTCGTTCAGTTATATTTTTCAATTTATCAAACAATTAGGCCGCTGAATCGCTGATTCTGGTAGAGCGCCATCTAGCGAATAAAGTTGTAACTAAAATCAATTTCGAATTTTTCATTATTTGCCATAAAAATTCCCATTGCATCCTGAACTCAATGGTGTTTACCGCATTGCTCTAGCGCAAATATTCGCGGAGTTATTAATTTTTAAAGTTGTGCGGGACTTTTGGATCACCCTGTATTTTGAAGAGTTAAGCTGAAAAAATATAATCTAGAATCATTCAAATAATTAGAGAGGAGCTAAAGCAAGCTGCCTCACAGAAAGTATTGCGAACATAGAGATTGGGAGAACTTACCAAAGAAGAAAGGACGAGGCCTAGCCCAGGTTTCTGGAGCGCCGAACGCCAGCCATTCGTACGACGGGGTTCTGTTCTGTGCGTAACCCCGCGGACTCCTGGAGCGTACGAACTGTGCGGAAACGCCGACTGTCGCCAACTGATGGGGTGCTGGTGCCGCGGTATATAAGGGCGCACTCCTGCAGCACGCCATCTGTTGTCATGAAATTAAACTAATTTTTCTCTCTTATTATAGATAAAATGATATTATTTTTTTATTTTTGTGTTGATTCTATATACATAGTATATAAAATAGTAAGTAAAATAGTAAAAAAGTATATAAAATAATGAAAAGAGAAAAAACTGAGTATAAAGAATTTTATTTTATTAATTTGAGATATACATATATTGTTAATGTATCAATAAATATTTAAAATGTTTAACGGCAAGCAAAACGGCTATATCTGTCGTACTCTACCTTTTTAAAAAGAAGTTTAATGCTTTCGTAACTTTCATGTTGAATGTGTGTGCTATTGCACCGATGGGAACTCATTACCGTTGTGAAGGAGAACAGCTTTCAAACTATATATATATATAACTTGGAGGAATAAATTAATAAGTGCCACTCTTCTGTATTATGTTAATGACCAAGCGCATCACTGCAGCGCATCAGAGCATCATTGCAGTACACAAAGTCGTTTTCTTATTAAAATAAATCTTGAGATTCAGCTTGTCGTTTGCGAAAAAAACATACTTGTGTTTCCTTATACAGCAGATTCCAACCTTTCAACTCAGAAACTATAATTTCTTTTTTTTTTTTTTTTTTTTGATAAATGCAAATCACATACGAGTTCATACAAATGTCCTTTAGTTAATAAATCCTAGCCGGGCAGTAGCTGTACCCAGGAAGCAGAGGCGGACAGAGTCGAGTCTGCGCGTCGGGATGCGCTTGACCACCAAGGAAACCTCCGAAAACTTTGGACCATATTCCGTAAAAGATCCAGCAAGCGGTTCTGAAAGGAGAGAGAAACTGCTGTCATCTCCATGAACAGGAAAAGCCCAGGGAAAATCTGAGCTTCGCTTTGCTGGAGGTCCTACGGGCGGCCGGTATAACAACAGAGGAGCTTCTCTTTTCTTTCTTTATTTATTTTTTGTATGTGGGCGCCTCTTTTACATGGTTTTGTAAAAATATTATCTATTTTGTATTTTTTGCATACTTAATATTTTTTCCTGTTTTATATAATATTGTTTTCATAAGTTTTTATATTTAGAGTTGGGATTTTTATTTGAATGTTCACGTTTTTTAGTTGGAAATTTTAAAAAAATTTCATGTAAACTTTTGAAAAATTAGTTAAATAAGTTCTTTTGTATAAGGTTAAACTTGGATTAAAAGTTTTCATAATTATAACCTTTTTATTTTTCCTTTCTCGCTCGGACACCCGGTACAGCCCAAACAAAAAAATCAATCAGTTTTGACGAAAAAAAGTGTTAGCGTGATAACTTACCACCCTTTTTTTCCGGATCTTTCGCTAAACGAGTTTTTTTTTTTTGTTTGGAAAGCTAAAAATAAAAAGGTTCAAGATATTCGTCATTTGATAAAATAAAGCAGGCCAATGTTTAAAAATTGAATAGTATCCAAACCTGTGAGATTTCGCATTTTGTTTTTCGTGTCTAGCGAAAGGATTGGAAAAGTGTGTTACCGAAAATTGTGGGTATTTTGAAGAAGATTAATTGGGATACAATGTATTTAAATTGTAGCAATATATAAATATATATAATTTTATGAAAATAATTATATTTTATTCGTTATATTTTGCTACTCTTTAAACTTCTGTCTTTACCTCGCTGGTATACATAGTGTGATCAATAATTTCCAGGAATGCTAAATATTTAAAGAAATACAAAAGTACATATAATAAAGTTTTATTTAAAATTTCTCAAAATAATCACCCTCACTATCTACAGAGTGATTCAAAAGTCTTGCACAACTTTAAAAATTAATAACTCCGCGAATATTTGCGCTAGAGCAATGCGGTAAACACCATTGTGTTCAGGGTGCAATGGGAATTTTTATGGCAAATTGGAAAATTCGAAATTGATTTTAGTTACAATTTTATTCGCTAGATGGCGCTCTACCAGAATCAGATATTCAGCGTCCAAATTGTTTGATAAATTGAAAAATATAACTGATCGACACGTATTTTTATTTTTTGAATACCAAGAAAGAACCCTAATATTAATAATATCAAAAGATAAATTAATAAAACACCATTTCGCCCAGAGTAGAAGAATTTGATGACGATTTTTAAATGCAATTGGAGATATGTCAAATAAGTAAATGCAAATTAAAACATGTGGCAAAAAAAATGACATTTTCGATGCGGTTTTTTGAAATAGATTGAATGTTGGAAAAACACTACTTATATCTATACACAATTTTTTGAAATGTTAATACAGCACCCAAAAATTATGATGGCACTATTAATAGGATTTCTTGATATAAGAAATGTATAGTTTCTTGACAAATTGGCGACACTTGACTATTTAACTGTATATTAGTTATGATCCAACAAATGAAATAAAGAGGGAATGACAAAATATATTTGTCTTACTTTATTCCAAATATCCTATAGGCTTGTCAAATGTCATCATTGCTTATTATACTGTACAAAATTTTAAAAATGTGTCCCCTCAAATAAAAATTATGTTTAGATCGACCTTTTGCGTTGAAAAACGTGGTGTAAAATCATTTGTATTATTTTTTTGCGCAAAATTCCTAAAGTTAGGGGTGTACAGCGAATATTCCTTATGCTATTTCTTCTAATGATCGAAAAGCGATAAACTAAACATAAGGGGTAAAATAGTGTGTACGAGAGTTATTCGAGAAGTTATAACACTTTTTGGTCTGCACGATATAATATAAGATGTGAGCAAATGACAAACAAAAAATAGCTGTTATTTACTGGTATTTAGTATCTCCATAACCCAACACAAAGAGCTGCAAAATATTGGTAGATAATATAATACAAAGAGTTAATATAACACATGAGGTAAATGCCTTCTCTCTTGTATTAGGTCACAATCCTTGCTCAATGTGGCGCTCAAACACCGCCTGCAGACGATAGATGACAGATTGGACAGCATTAAATAACATTTCTGTTGAAATTGATTAAACTTGCTGTCTAATAGAAGCCTTTAACATGGCCAATGTGGTAGGCCTGCATCGATAAACACGCGACTTAATGTACCCCCATAGCCAAAAATCGCAAGGCGTCAAGTCTGGTGATCTTGGAGACCACTGGTGTATAAAGTGGTTACTTATCACACGATCTTCACCGATCGTATACTTCAGCAATTGTTTGGCACCGCGGGAGATATGAGGAGGTCCTCCATCTTGCATGAATGTTATTTCGCTTAGTGCTTGTCTGTCCTGCAATATAGGAATAACCTTTTCTCTCAAAGGTTGAACATAACGCTCACCAGTTACAGAAACGGTTTTAAAAGTTCTTCCATTGATTTCTTTTAAAAAATGGCCCAATAATAAAAGAAGAAGTGAACCCACACCAAACTGTAACTCTAGGTTGATGAAGTGGCATTTCTGTAAAAATCCTAGGGTTTTCTGTTGCCCAAATGCGGCTGTTTTGAGTGTTAACTTCTCCGTTTAGAGAAAAGTGAGCTTCATCTGTCCACAGAACATTGACAGTTTTCATTGATATCAATTTGCCGGAAAACCCATGCAGCTAATTCTTGATGCTTCTCAAAATTTCCGACACTTAGTTCGTGAAATCTTTGAATTTTGTACGGGTATTTTTTAAGAAAAATTCTTAGTGCTCTCCAAATTATTCCATACGAAATCCCCGTTTGTCGAGCACTTACTTCTTCATACGTGGATAAAGTTTCAATAGCTTCCAACATTCTGCGAAACCTTAACAATCACTGACTTGCATCTCGATGGTCTTCCACTCCGAGGTTTTGCTTTAAGAGATCCAGTCTTCTCAAAATGTTTTATCATTCTCTTTGAGAGTAGCAACTCATGGGTCCTTTTCCGCTTCGAATACACCTTTAAAAGTACGAAATGCTCGTAAAGCTTTAGTGGCAGATTCTAAATTGCAATAAAAATATTTCACCAAAAGTTCTTCATCCCTCAGTGATGGCATTCCAGAGTAAAATGAATTATCAGAGATAGATAAATATTTTTTTAATGAATTAAAATAAATACAATCGATACTGAGAGAGATTGAGATTGAAACTGATTTATTAATCATTCATATAATATTATATAGTGTCAAATTTAAAGTTATAATACAGAAAAATATATTTATATAAATGTATATATATTTACACATCAGACATGAGCCTTCTCTGAAGGGACGTCTGGACTATGTCAAATGTTCAAGGCCGCCCTGAGTTCGGAAAGGCCGTGCTTATAAAGGGGTTTTTGTCCCCAACGTGCTCAATTGCATCGCCGAGGAATTTGTACAGAATTTTCCTGTTTCCAGGCGAGAGTTCATCGGGGAGTGTTTCCCTGTCAGAGCGGTATAGAACCGCGGCCACTACTTCATTATCATCAACCTCATCATAGAGAGGGGCCAGAATAGAGTCAGCGCCCAGCTGTATGAAGTTATTCTCTACCTGATCCCTCTCCTGAAGGGTCCGAGAGGGAGATAGAATTTAGCCCACGGGGGTAGAAAACTGGATGGATGGTGCAGTCTTGATTTGGTTCTTCTTTGCAGGAGCCGCAGATGTCTCAGTATTGGTCGAGGAGGGCTCTGGCTGTGACGGCAACTGGCTGGTGCTCGGCGCCGGAACAAGAAGCTCCCCCGAGCTGGAGTCTCGTAGGGACGGACAGGGAAGTTCGCCGCTGACGAAGGCGCGGCAGGGCTAGAGGATGTTGAGGAGGTCTGCTTGATGGGTGCAGACGATTCCGCAGCTGTTGGGACGGAGTTGTTAGAGGGCTTTGAGGATGGAGGCTTCGACACTAGGCCCTGCCGGGTGTCCTGATGACGTCCACCATTGATCCCTGAGGGGCAGGTGGCATTTGCTACACCTAACGCCATAGGTAATGTAGGCAGGCGTCGATTCGCCTTTCGAGACGATCACCAACTTGGCAGGGAGCTGGTGAAGTTGCAAACCTTCATTTAGAAGGATGAAGGTCTCCCTGCTGCCGGTGGTCCAGGTGTAGCCACCACTCGCCACTACCTCATGGGTCAGGGAGATAACCCGGCAGTAGGGCCGCAGCGCCGCGACGATGTCTTCATCCCTTATAGCGATAGAGAGGTTCCCAACCACTATTTTCTCCGCGCGTTTCCTGTAGGGGAACGCTTTGAGGAGGGTGTTCCCGATGGTGAGGCCCTCCTCGGATAGGCGCTCCGCCTTCTCGGTGCTCTCCAGCCCGACCAGAACCTGGCCGGACATCTTCATCAGCTAGGAGACAGCACCCCTCACCAGCATCTCCTCCAGTGCCTGGATATACTGCACAGGACCGAAATCCGAGCAGTACTCAACATAGCAGCATTGATCAAGAGAAGCTGCTGCCGATCTTGCTTTGCTCAGCGCCTGCTGCTGTCGGCTGTTCATAACTTGCGTCACAGGGTCTCTTGTCACCTTCCTTGGTGGTTGAGGCGGCCTTATTGCGGTGGTATCAGTCTTTGGGATTTTCACAGGCTTATTTAGGAAATCACCTTTCCTCTTAAAGTATTTAGGTTCTTTATTGCCTACGGAGGTAAACTCCATTTCCGAGGCCTCTACCCGATCGGCCCAAATTGCAGATTTTTCATTTATTACAGCGGAAATATTTAAATCTTCTCGCTTGGTATCAATTTTTGAAAATTTTCTATTTTTGATCAAATTTCCTTTATCCGCCGGTAACTCGGCCATTTCTTTGTCTTTCTGGATCTGACTTACACCAGTCGAAAGATCTTGACTTGAGCTTTCCGCCAATACCCCAAAGGGATTGGAAATTTCAATCATATTTATTTAATTTGAAAAATAATTAAAATCCGTTCTTTTTAGGCTTAAGAAAAGAACGCCAAAGAACACGCCACGCCGGCAGGGTAAGCGGGAGCGCGCACGTGCGTCCGCGCCGCTCGAGAGAGAGAGAGAGAGTTGAATTAAAAAATTAGAAATTTATTATCTTCGATATTTAAATCACTGAGAGGATTCCAGCAAACCGTATCTAAAATAATAATTGTTTTTGCTACATGTTTTAATTTGCCTTTACCTATTTTACATAGCTCGGATTGCATTTTAAAATCTTCATCCAATTCTACTACTTTTGGCGAAATGGTGTTTTATTAATTTATCATTTGATATTATTAGGGTTATTTCCTGGTATTCACAAAGAAAAAATACGAGTCGATCAGTTTTATTTTTAAACTAGCGGATGTACCCGGCTTCGCCCGGGTTTTACCCGAGTAAAGGTTTGTCTAACGAACATTTGTTAAAACAATTCTCTATAAACTTATTTTAAAAAATAATAGATATATTTTGATAATTTGAAACTCGTAAATTTGAATATCTCGATAAAGTGAACATTTTTTCCCGGTCCCTTGAAAAATACTCGATAAGTTGATTAAAATCAATATTAATTGGTTCCCTCGGTAATTGGAAGTTAAAGGAATAGTATCTTTGCCTTGGAATTATATCATTATTCTTGTCTCAAATAAATTGCCGTGTCATCCTGAATTTTGTCTTTCCTAATTTTCTACATTACAAAATCATCATTTTATCTATTCTCCCAATATATTATTATTTATTTAAGTAAGCCAGGTTCCTGGAGCGTACAGAAGTCGCCAACTACCCGGGATGTCCTTCTGACCTAAGTCTTCTTGGATTTATATACAATGCCAGTGGAAGTCCAATTAATGAGGTGTTGCCAGGCAGATTTCTTTCTTGGGAGATTTTCTAGGGATGCTGGACATATGTTGGTGATACCTAGGAGAGTGGCTGTCTGGAATCTTTGGTATTGGAAGGTTGGGCAAAAGTGAAGAGGAGGTGGTCTACGGTTTGGTCTTCATCTTGGCAGTGGGGGCAAGTTGGGTCTTCTTTCGATACCGTTGCAAGGTCTGCCTGAATGTAGCCATGGCCGGTCAAGATTGTTGTGGAGGTAGATCCATGCTGGATGCTTCGAAGCATTTGGAGGAGTAGTTTCGGGGTAGCAGCAAATCTTCGTAGATTTCTGGTTGAGTAATCTTGGATGTAGAGGTCTGTCCACATTTTGAGGGCTATCTGTTCTTTTTTACCGCGCGCGACGCTCTTTGGGAGGGTGGTAAAGGATAGTGGCAGATTAGAATGTGCTGCAGCCTTTGCCGCCTGATCCGCCAGTTCATTTCCTGGAATACCGCTGTGGCCTTTGATCCAGTAGAGTTGCACATTTGGTGAAAAATGCAGGTTGTAGATTATTTCCGCAATTAGTTGTGTTCTTGGGGGCCAAGACCTACATATGGCTGATAGAGCTGATTGGCAGTCTGAGGCAATGATAAAGTGTTCTTTCGGGAAATTCATGGTGATTTTTGTTGCGTAGAGAATGGCAAGCAGTTCAGCTTGGAACGCTGAGCACTCCTGGTGGAGTTTAAGTTGTATGGTTTGTAGAGGAGGTGGTAGGATGACTCCAGCCCCAACTCCTTCTGATGATTGGGATCCGTCTGTGTGAATGGTGGTGACATTTAGTTGTAGTGATTTGGTAAAATAGATTATCTTCCATAATGGGGGATAGGGTAAAAAGGAAGGACTTGGGCGTGATTCGTAGTGGCCCGTTTTCAAAGTTTTTAAATATTCTATGTGAGCCTTTATAGAGATATCGAGTGGGGGACAATCCGTCAATGAGATAGCTGGTATTGTCGGTGTGCATGGACCACCTCTTATTATTGCTTTCGCATATTTGTAGTGGAGACTACGTAGCTTGCGAGCCCCATTTGTGTCATATGCACGTTTTCCCCAGACACCAGAGCCATATAGTAGCGCTGGGAGAACGACTCTCTTGTAAATTTTGTGTCCGGAACTGAAGGTTGAACCAAATTGCCCTTTTATGGTGCTAGTGAGCCTTGGGAGTATCCATCGGTATTTGAGTAAACTGTTATTGAGATGTTTAATAAATTGCCTCTTTGAATCAAAGGTAATACCAAGGATTTTAATTGTTTTGTTGATTGCAATGGGCTGGTCAAGAAGTCGGATGCTGTCCTTGTTTGGCCATCTTGGTTTGTTTCTGTAAAACATGCATGCTTGAGTCTTGTGGGGATTTACCAACATTCCATGCCTTCTTCACCATTGTGAGAAATTTTCAAGAAAATTGTTTATTTGACATTTAGGAAGCTTTGGGGCCACCTGCACCATTAGTGTGAAATCATCTGCGAAGCCCACTAACTCGCTCTTTCTAGATTTTTGCAAAGTAAATGCTTTTCTTGCAATCATATTGAAGAGGAAGGGACTTAAAGCCGCTCCTTGTGGGACTCCACGGAGTGACAGAATGTGAGCAGTGTGTTCCCATACGCTATAGGCCATTTTTCTATTTATTAAATAGCTAGTAATTAGTTGTAGTAATTTCTCAGGGCAGCTAACCTCTCGTAGGGCTTCAATGATAGAATACCTATGTACGGTGTCGAAGGCTCTTCTAATGTCTAGGTTGATAACTAGCGTTTTCTCCCCCTCTTCCATGTCCCTGTCTATGAATTGATTTATTGCAGCTAGGGCGTTTTAGGCCGAAATATATATGTTGTAGATAAATGATAAAACTAACTTTGACTTGTGCGCAAACAAAAGGTAGAAAATCTTACTTTTGATAAATAATCTTTAAGATAATAAACTTAGTGATAATAAAACTTATAGATAAAAAAATTTGTTATCATCGTCGCAATGGGGGAGCTGCTTTCGAGTTAAATCTACAAATCTGCAAATAACTCTAAGGATATTCAAGATATTCAAGAAATTATTTTTCAAAACCCTTCCCGGGGATATACCTAATAATATCCCAAAATTCCACAGCGATTGGATGTATGGTTTTTGAATCTATAGAGTACAGACAGACATTCAATTTTATATATAAACTAGACGTATGACCCGGCTTCGCCCGAGAATTCCCCCGATGGCTATTTCTTTTTTTCATTTGAAAAACTTTTTTTTACGCGGAGTAATCCGGAATGGAATGAATACCCAAATATGGCCATTTTTTATAAGAATCGGTGGTTCAGTGGTAGAATGCTCGCTTGCCACGCGGGCGGCCCGGGTTCGATTCCCGGCCGATGCATCTTTTTTTTTACAATTTTTAAAACTCATTTATATTATACGAGGTGTGTTCAAAAAGTATCGCGACTTTTGTGTTTTTTCAAAAATTATTCAATTATTCATGAACATCTATTTTGTCCCCTTCAAAGTTATCCCCATGAGATATTATACACTTGTGCCAACGGTTTTTCCAATCTTCGAAGCACTTCAAAAAATCATTTTTTAAAATCTTTTTCAGCTCCTCCTTCGATGCCGTCTT
Source organism: Cordylochernes scorpioides (assembly GCA_030710605.1). Taxonomy (NCBI): domain Eukaryota; kingdom Metazoa; phylum Arthropoda; class Arachnida; order Pseudoscorpiones; family Chernetidae; genus Cordylochernes; species Cordylochernes scorpioides. The sequence continues at coordinate 111,746,726 of CP092886.1, read as the reverse complement.
TATCTCGTCAAGCGTAGCGTAACGTCGTCCTTTCATGGGCCTCTTCAGTTTAGGGAACAAGAAAAAGTCACAGGGGGACAGATCTGGGGAATACGGTGGCTGCGGCATCATTAGTGTGTTGTTTTTGGCCAAAAGGTCGCGCACAAGCAACGATGTGTAAGCAGGGGCGTTATCGTGGTGCAAAAGCCAATTTTTGTTCTGCCAAAAATCCGGGGTTTTCTGGCGGATTGCTTCGCGCAATTTGCGCATAACTTGCAGGTAATATTCCTTATTGACCGTTCTACCCTGTGGAAAGAACTCATGATGCATCACGCCCCTGCAATCGAAGAAAACTGTCAGCAAAACTTTCACATTCGACCGAACTTGGCGCGCTTTTTTCGGTCTTGGTTCGTGCGGCAGCTTCCATTGAGATGATTGAGCTTTGGTTTCCACGTCATAACCATAAACCCACGCTTCGTCACCAGTTATGACCCTCTGGAGCAAATTTGGGTCGTCGCGGACAGAGTCCAACATCTCATTAGCAATTTTCATGCAATGCTGTTTTTGGTCGCAATTGAGCAATTTTGGTACGAATTTCGCGGTGACCCGTCTCATGCCCAAATCATTGATAAAAATCGAATGGCACGTGCCAATCGAAATGTTTAGGTCCTCAGCAACTTCTCTAACGGTGATTCGACGATTGGCCAATATCATTTTCTCCACTTCATTAATTTTTTCGTCTGTTGTTGAAGTGTTCGGGCGTCCGGCACGCTCTTCGTCGTTCACATCTTCTCGGCCTTCTGAGAACATTTTGTACCACCGATAAACGTTGCTTCGGTCCAAGGTAGCTTTTCCGTATGCCACAGTCAACATTCGGAATGCATCCGCGCACTTAATTTCGTTTTCCACACAAAATTTGATACAGGTTCTTTGATCCATTTTTTTTAATAGGTAAAAATCGAAGACGATCCAAAACACTTGCAAGCAAAGCAGCTGTCAACAATTAAGTGAACATTCAAAATGGCCGAGCTTGTCGGCATAAGTGAGAGACATGAGTACCAACATAAAGCCACAAAAAGATCAAAATTTGAATATACGTAACCCGCGAAAATTCAAAAGTCGCGATACTTTTTGAACACTCCTCGTATATAATATAAATATATATTATAATATCTCTATATATATATAAATTAATGTTTGTATGTTTTTCTGTTTGTTTGTTTGTTGGTTTGTATGTCCGGTATACAAATTCGCAGTAGTTCACTAATTCAAACCAAAATTTCCATACATAGGTAAAAAAATACGGGGAAGACGATAGGCTATTTAAAAATATATATAAATCAATTATTAAAACTATATATTTTTAGTCAGAAAATGATGATGACGATATTGCTGTATCATGTTTGATTATCAGATACAAAATTATATCGGGAAAAATTCCAAAAAGCAGAGACCACGGGTGAAACCAGTTCATTATTTTGTACGCAAGAACAAAATTCTAACAGAAAAACATTCATTCGAGCATAAAACAAAAGCCAAATCATCTTTCTATAAAAATATCGCTTCTCAGACACAAAGTTTGGAGCGGGACGTTTCACAAGAGTGACATCCAGGGCGCCAATTTATAATTGTAACGAATAGTATTTGAATAAAAACATTTAATCGGGTAAAACCCGGGCGTTGCCCGGGTCATTCGGCTAGTCAACTATATTAATTAAATTAAACTATATTAATAAAATGCAAATTTCATAAGTGTTGTTCACTAAAAACTTTCGTTACAAGGCATCAATTTCGACCAAATTTTCAACATTTATGTAAAACGAGATGGAGCAGGTTTTGCTTAACATCAAAATATTTTTCCTAACATTAACATGCGTAACTTCGCTGTTATCGATTAAATACAAAAAAAAATCAACAGAGTTAATTTTATTTATATATAAATACAAAATTAAATTTCAACAGAGTTAATTTTTTCACATACTAGCTAATAATCTCAATCTAAAAAATATTCAAAACAAGCAATTTTAAGATAACACCATATGTAAAACAGTCGGCCAAGAAAACAAATAACGTGTAATCTTCTATATATATAAAAATGAATGTATGTGTGTGGTCTGTTTGTCCTTTATGCCTGACCAAACCACTCATTGGAACGCCATGAAACTTTGGGAAGTTATTTAGTATAGTACTGGGAAGGTTTCTAGCAAATAAAATTTTTGAAATAACTTTTCGCTTTAAAATAATCAAGATAAATATTCTAATTTATCTGTTATAATTCAACAATCTGCTCTAAATATTATCATGATGATACGATGATTTTGTAATGTAGAAAATTAGGAAAGACAAAATTCAGGATGACACGGCAATTTATTTGAGACAAGAATAATGATACAATTCCAAGGCAAGATACTATTCCTTTAACTTCCAATTACCGAGGGAACCAATTAATAATGATTTTATTCAACTTATCGAGTATTTTTCAAGGGACCGTGAAAAAATGTTCACTTTATCGAGAGATTCGTTAGACAAACCTTTACTCGGGTAAAACCCGGGCGAAGCCGGATACGTCCATACAAGAATAATGATACAATTCCAAGGCAAGATACTATTCCTTTAACTTCCAATTACCGAGGGAACCAATTAATATTTATTTTATTCAACTTATCGAGTATTTTTCAAGGGACCGGGAAAAAATATTCACTTTATCGAGAGATTCGTTAGACAAACCTTTACTCGGGTAAAACCCGGGCGAAGCCGGGTACGTCCGCTAGTATATATATAATATAATATATATAATATAACGGTATAATAACGGTATAAAGAAATAATGAGCCTATCGTTCAAATTTATATTTGTAACGAATAGTATTTTATTTAAAACATTTTAAAAACACACAGTTTGGAACGGGACGTTTTACAAGAGTGACATCCATGGCGCCAATTTATAATTGTAACGAATAGTATTTGAATTAAAACGTTTTTAAAATATATACGCACTCGGGTAAAACCCGGGCGTTGCCCGGGCCTTTCGTCTAGTATATAATATAAATGAGTTTTAAAAATTGAAAAAATAAATGCATCGGCCGGGAATCGAACCCGGGCCGCCCGCGTGGCAGGCGAGCATTCTACCACTGAACCACCGATGCGTATAAAAAATGGCCATATTTGGGTATTCATTCCATTCCGGATTACTCCGCGTAAAAAAAGTTCTTCAAATGAAAAAAAGAAATAGCCAAAAATACTAATCAAAATGTAGCCGAAAATTTTCCTCGGGTTTATAAAAAGCGACATGCAAAATTTGGTACCAATTGGTTCAGTAGTTTTTGAGTTTATCGCGAAACAGACAGTCAGACATTGACTTTTATATATATAGAGATACTAGCCGAATGACCCGGGCAACGCCCGTGTTTTACCCGATTGAATGTTTTTATTCAAATACTATTTGTTACAATTATAAATTGGCGCCTTAAATAAATGCATATCTTAATCCTAATTAATCAGTCATATGCTGCCTCTGTCACGGATGGCCGGCGCCCTCCTATTGGACGGTTACGATCACGTGTCATCGTTGGCGCGTAGGTGACCTTGAGTGACGTAATGCCCCCCCCCCCTGCCGGCGGCGCGCGTCCGTTGGCTGCCGGCGAGCACGTGACATCCCTGTGCGCGCGCATCCGTGACAGAGGCGGCCGGCCAATGACTGACTGATCAGGAAAGACTCTCGTGACTATATATATATAATATAATATAATATATAGTGTCACGACCGTCTTTCCTCAATTCCTCATCGCTGTCACGGATGCGCGCGCATCATCATTATGATCATTATCATTATCTAATGATAATAATAATAATAATAATTATTATTATATTATTATTATTTTATTATTTTATTATTAATATATAGTCACGACCGTCTTTCCTCAATTCCTCATCGCTGTCACGGATGCGCGCGCATCATCATTATGATCATTATCTTCTATAGAAGCTTCTATCTTTATAATTATGTATATTTACAAAAAGTCAATTCGCTCGCGCCTCTAGCGGTGAAAATGAGGGGTAATACCAGCTGACCTAATGTACATGTAAAGTTTGGAGCGGGACGTTTCACAAGAGTGACATCCACGGCTCCAATTTATAATTGTAACAAATAGTATTGGAATAAAAACATTCAATCGGGTAAAACACGGGCGTTGCCCGGGTCATTCGTCTTGTATAATATATGTATGAGTACATTTTGTGCAGAAATAGGATTAGTTGACTCTATAAGGTAAACTTATTCATACAGTTTGTATCCCTCGATAGCTCAGTTGGCAGAGCGGAGGACTGTAGATGTTACAACGGTGATCCTAAGGTCGCTGGTTCAAATCCGGCTCGAGGAAGTTTTTTTTTTTTTAATTTTTATTGGCTGCCTGCGAGCACGTGACCTCCCTGTGCGCGCGCATCCGTGACAGAGGCCGATGAGGAAAGACGGTCGTGACTATATATAGGGATAGATAGATTTATATCAAACAATTTGGCCGCTGAATCTATGATTTTGGTAGAGCGCCATCTAGCGAATAAAATTGTAACTAAATCAATTTCGAATTTTTATTTAATTGCCCTGAAAATCCCATTGCAACCTGAACACAATGGTGTTTACCGCCTTGCTCTAGCGCAAATATTCGCGGAGTTATTAATTTTTTAAGTTGTGCGAGACTTTTGGATCACCCTGTATACACTAGTTCCATCTTTTTTTCCAGATATCAAAACACCTTTGAAAATCCTCATTTTTCATGCTTTTCAAAATATTCTTCGTATTCTCCTTTATTTCAGGTATTGAGCCAAATCGACGTCCTTTTAAGACTTTTATAATTTTAGGGTAAAGGAAAAAGTCGTTGGGAGCAAGGACAGGAGAATAGGGTGGCTGGGGTAGTAAAGCTATTCCATGTTTAGCCAAATAGAGTTGTACAGTGACGGCCGTATGTGGTCGTGCGTTGTCATGATGCAAGAGTCAATTTTTCTGATGCCATTTTTCGGGTTGTTTCTGACGCAGTCTCCCTTAAGCGTCGCAATACATCAATATAGTAATGTTGATTAATGGTCTGACCCTCGGGCACGAATTCATAGTGTACCAATCATCTTACATCAAAGAAAGTGATAAGAAGACACTTCGATTTGATCATCCTTGCTTTCTTGAATCTTGGTTCTCCAGGCTCTAGCCACTGGCTTGATTGCCTCTTAGTATCGGGATCATATCCGTACACCCATGTTTCATCTCCCGTGATAAAATTTTTGGAACCAATGGGGATCAGAATTAAACATTTTGACCATGTTTTTGCACGTTTCTTTGCGATGCTCTTTCTGCTCATTCGTTAAGAGATGTGGGACAAATTAAGCCGGGGATCGTTTAAGATGCACATCATTTTTTATGATGGTTTGACATGTCTCAAAAGAGATATCCAAGTCTTCTGATAGCTCTCTGATAGTTATTCTTGGGTTTTCTTTGATCGATGACTTGATTTTGAGTGCATTTTCGGGGTTTCTTATCGATAAAGGTCTGCCAGTGTGTATATCATCCTTGACGCTTGTTCGACCAGCTTTGAATCGTGCAAACCATTCAAATATCCTCGATTGTGATAGGTCATCTTCTTTAAAAGCCTGATTCAACATTTGAAATGATTTGGAAGTTGTTTTCCCAAATTTAAAGCAAAACTCTAGCAGACTCGCTGTTTTTTAATACAGTGCATACTGAAGTTAGAAAATGTTCTGATATACTCGAGCTTATAAATTCGAAAAAACGTGAGCGCGTGCATCTTTGTGATCTTTTTTTTTCTACGTGTTGATAAATATTTTATCTATCAGCTCCTCATAAAATTATTTCATTATTTTTAATATTTTACATGATCCAGTCTCATTCCTGGAATGGCCACACGTTGTACTTTATAAATAATACTTTTATTTCACATTAAATAAATTGCAGTGTCATTTTAATTTTTGTATTTCCTAATTGTCTACGTTAAAATATATGGATTTTATATTAATGCTTATTCTTAACCAATTATCTCTGTTTTCTCTCTCTCTCTCTCGGCCGTGCGGCCACGCGGCGCGCGAGCTCCGCGTTTTTTTTAGGCTGAGATGGAGGCCATGAGGCTGAAAGCCAAAAGAATGGGCTGCAAGCCCATTCGAACCTCACAGAAAATCCTCAAGTCTCCGCCGAGATATCGGCAAAAGATTCAGAAATGGCTGAAAGCCACAAAGATGCTAATTCTGAGCAGGCGGCAGACGGCGGACATGCAAATTCTCGCCGCAATTGGGCTGATTGCCCGGAACTGGACGACCAGCTTCCCGATGGCGAAGATGGAATCTTCACCACAATGGGAGGCTCAAAGAAAAGGCCACATGACCCTGACCATGCCAACTCAGGGACCAAAACGGGATGTGTCCAGGCACCGAGGATCCCTCCCAACAGCAGCAGGCCACGAGCCACGCCAGGACCCAGCAGGGTGCACGAATGCCAGACCACCAGGCAGAAGCAGGCGACCTTCCGAGCCAGGTCGGCAGCAGGGCAGGCGGACCAGTGTGTCTACCTGGAGTTCTGCCCAGACTTCACCCAGGAGCAGTACTTCCGGGCGCTGGAAGCCAAGCTGGGCAAGGGCACCGTCTACCAGCTGACGAAGATGGAGGGGCAAATCCTGGTCGGCCTCTCCAATGTCCAGCAAGCCGACAAGCTCGTAGAGGATGGGCTGGAAATCGAGGACGCCCTCCTGCAAGCAAAACCACTGAAGAAGCGGGCAGAACGGATCGTGATCGGGAACGTTCCGTTCTTCGTTGAAAACCTGGACCTCGTGGCAGCCCTGCGGCCCAATGGACAGATAAAATCCATCGTCCAGAAAATGATGGAGCTGGGCGAGTCATCCTGGGCTGACGCACGGCGTGAGGCCTTCATCACTCTACGAGACGGTGTGAAGCTCTCACACATCCCAGCCCGTCTCGAAATCAAATCCAAAGGAGTGACTAGCCACGTGTACGTCACGTATGGCATCAAGTGCTCCTTATGCTATAAGCACGGGTACAAGCGTGCCAACTGCCCCCGGAAGAATGGCGTCCAAGAAGCTAACCTGCTTCTACACCTGGATCCCCCCGCTGGTCCAAATAACGCAGGAGGAAGGCAGCCCTCCTCCTCGAACGCCATGCCTGCTCCAGTACCAACGCCAGCCGCAGGCTCATCATCGACAGCTGCCCCGATCCCAGATGTATCACCAGAACCACCCGCAGCACCACCAACTCCAGCTGCATCACCAGCTCCACCTGCATCTCCTGCACCTGCTCCAGTGACCCTACCTACTGCTTCTGTGGACCCAGTCCCTCCTACATCAAAGCAGTGCCGTGGTGGCGCTCGGAAGACGCAGAAAAAGTCCATCGTGACCCGGACGCAGCTCAACGAACTCCTTGAGCGCATTCCCAGCAACATCTTGGACAAGTCTGGGCTCGAAGGGCTTGAAAGAGAAGAAGTCTTGAAAGCACTAGCCTCAGTCCCCGGTCTGTAGAGCCTGAAAAACAAGATCGGGAGTCAGCAGATTACCGCCCTCAACAATACTGCCCAGGAGCTGATCGACGCCCTGCCCGACTCCATCTGACGTTCGTGCCCAGACGAGGAGCGCCCAATGAGCTTCCGTCTGGCATCCATCAACGCTCGCGAGAGGAGCATAGAGCTCTGCCACTTCCTGCGTCAACATAGCGTAGACGTCGCCTTCATCGAGGAGACCAACGCCTCGTCGCTGGACTCCATACAACATCTGTGTCTGGGCTACAGCGCCGTCATCGTGCCCCCCCCGCAGCCCTTAGAGGTTCGGGCCTCGCCTGCCTCTTCGCCCCGGGGGTCGCTGTCCTGCGGCAGCGCGTCCTGTGGCCAGGCAATATCTCCATCGTCTCCATCGACGTCCGCGGCCAGGAAGTGCGCGTGATCAACTGTCACCTAACACACATTCCTCGCGAGCGGCTTGAGCAGCTGGAGTCCATCACGGCAGTCGCGATCCAGGAGGACGCCTGGGTGGTGCGCGACGTCAACATCGACGATCAGAGCTCGAGCGACACGGCATCCGGCTCGGTGGAGGCCCTCACGGAGCTTATGGAACAGACAGCCCTCGTTGATGTAGCCACCCTTTTTGACGCTGCACACCTTTCAACCAGAGTGGCCAGCTGCAGGCGTCGAGTTGACACCGCTCGCTTGGACAGAATTCTCCTGCCATCGAGACTCCTGGAGAGACTGACACTGTACAAAACCATCTATTACAGACTCTCTGACCAGCGAGCTGTCTTCGTCCAGCTGGGTTCGCTTCCGTTCCCTCACCAGCCCTACGTGGCCGCTGTGCTTCGCTCGGTGCTGGTGGATGAATATCTGCTGGCAACAATAGAGAGAACATCTGAATCTATTGCGGACGTGTCCAGCGAATCTCTGTGGATAAGATGGTCGAAGATCAAGGCCGAACTGCTGGCGGAGGTGAGATCACTCCATGTCTCAAGCGTCGCCGACGACGACAACATCTCGCGCGCCGGGCGATTTCTGCAGGCAGCATCGTCAGCCGCCGATTACCCACCCGCCCCTTTGCCCGTGAATCCAGCGACCCCATCGCCGCCGCTGAGTTCATCCGGGGGACGACCACCCCCCTCACCCTTGAAGAGAATGATCCACTGATCCGCCCTGTTATCACCGGCGCAGAGATCGCGGCGGCCATCCGCCGACTACCGGGCTCCCGGGTGGGACGACTTGCCCTGCGAGTTTCTGATCGCCTACGAAGACTTCTTCGTCGAGGCTCCCAGGCGCGTCTTCGAGGCCTCCAGACTCCGCGGGGCTTTACCTTCATCAATCAGGCGCAGCACCATCTGCCTCGTCCCCAAGTCCAACGGCGGCCCTTGGCTCAGCGCCTACAGGCCGATTTCGCTCCCCACGGCAGACTACCGCGTCCTGGGCAACATCCTCCTCCAGCGTCTGCGGCCCCATCTCCCCGTCTTGGTGCCTCGATGCCAGACATACGCAGTCCCGGGGAGGTCTCCCAGTTGGAACGTGGCGAGAATAACCGACGAGATTCACATGACTACCAGGAATGGGTCGGAGCTGGCTGTAATCTCGACGGACCTAGAGTCGGCCTACGCCGACGACATCGTGATGCTCATCAGGCGCGACGAGCTCTTCGACGTGGTGAGAAACATCTTCGAGGACTTCAGGCGCGCCTCCGGAATAGATGTCAACTTCGCGAAGAGCAGAGGCCTATGGTGCGGCGCCTGGCGAGCCCGCACCGACGCGCAGCTTGGCATCTCCTGGACATCGGAGCAGCTTCGGGTACTGGGCTGCAATGTCATCCTCCGCCTAGGAACAGCATCTCCTCGCACTGCTCGAGGGTGCTATAACGAGGTGGGTCCCCTTCACCCGCGGCCTCTCCCTAGTCGGTCGAGCCAGAGCCGCCAACTCGCTGGTGTTATCCGCTGTGGTGCACCATCTACACGGATACCTGCCCACAGACTCCACCATCGCCAAACTGCAAGCCCGACTGGTGCGCTTTGTATGGGGACCTCAGCGTACTGCATGGCTGCCGGGCGGCGTCCTTGCAAGGCCAGTCTCCGTGGGCGGCCTCGGACTCCTGGACATAGGGACACAGCTTCGCCTGCCGTGCTTGAAGGGCGTGCAAGCCGCGCTGCGCTGAAGCCTCAACGCCTACTCTTGGCTCGCTGTGAGTGGGACGTGGCTGTCTCCTCCGACATCTGGGACTTGGCTTCCACCTCGGCGCCGCAGGCTCCTCCGGCTCTGAGAGGCCGTCTCGGAGATATTGGTGCTGAACCACCGAGTGCTGGCGCCACATCAGCTCCAGGAGCTCCATGTCATCGGGGACTGCAGGTTCCTTCGGCCTCCAGATATCTTGGTCGCATCACGGTGGGCGGGGTTGCGCGTTGGTGACATCAGCAGCTCTTCATCCCTCCTTCTGCGCACCACCCGCGCCACCCTAGCTGACGTCGCGGCACTCACCACTTTCTGCAGCCGGCTTGTAGAGCAGAACCGTAACCACACCCACCGTGTTGACAACATCTAGAATGCCATTGTGCTGCGCGGGACGGCCACTCCCCTCCAGCGCCTAACCACCCGCACTGACCGACGCATGCTGGAGCGTCCACGCCTGGCTGCACTTCCCATCACCCAGCTGCTGGGCCGGTGGCTCCCTCACGTCAGCATCCCCATCTCCATCAGCTGGTCTTCTCTCCAGCGAGGTGCTTACTCTGGCCACAATGCCGATGTTGCTGTGCGGCTGGCCCTGCACGCTCTTCCCCATCCAGCGCATCCGGCCTCAGCCCGGGAGTCCTGCATCGCCTGTGGGTCCGGAGACCTGTCACTGGCCCACCGCTACTGGTCCTGTAGGCGAATCAGGCCAGTCATCGTGGAGGCCTTCACCATCATCCAGCGGCCCCCTGACCTCCAGAGCTGGATCTTCGGGCATGACCTGGAGGACAACGCCTTGGCCATCATGGCATCTGCCAAGACCCGCATCTACAAATACTTCCTGGTCCTGGAGTTGCGGGGGGTCCAAGAGGACCCTCTCCTGGTCTGGAGGAGGACCCTATCGAGATGGTGGAGCCATCCTCACTCATAAATCATTGTAAATATTCCCATTATTCATCATTAATTTTGTAAAACATAATTGACAAGATGTCAATAAAAATGTTTCAATCTCAATCTCTCTTTCTCTCTCTCTCACACACACACACACTACTTTTCAGTCACAAATTGTATCTATTCATGTACCAAATGAGTCATCTCTACAGTTAAAAATGTTCTTCTTGGTAATATTTAGACGAAAAGACGAAATAAAAGAAGAGTTTCTTTTAATAGAAATATATCAAAGCAAGCTTTCGGGCAAAAAAACCTTCTACAGGCGTGATTACAGCATCAAACTTGGCACTATAATGCAGGTACAATGGCTAAAAAGAGAATATATACATGATACATTTTGAATGATAGAATGTAAATTTTATTTTGTTTTTTTACTGAAGATTTAACTAAATGGTGTATGTAAATTTTTGTTTTGTTTAAAAAGATTTGAAAAAAATAAAGAGATGATTATTGAGGTGGAGACGGCCACAAACGACTGCTAATTCTTTTTCACACATAGAAATACATCAGCTCTACCCCCCACAAAAAAAAAATGTATTAATTTTTTTCTCAACGGAGGTTGGGAGGGGATGGAAGGTAAAGGATAAGATACATTGCAAAAAATTATATTACACAAGTAACCATATTGTTAGAGGTAAAAGGCGACCAAAGCCTGTTAGTTGGGGAAAATCACAGGAAAAGGTGGCCATACAAAACCTAACTATCAATAGGCAGGAAAAAAAATGATATGGACATTACATGTCTATGGAGACACTCTCTATGTAGAATCCCATTCCAGGGCAACTTTTTTGTAATTTTCCCGAAACCGGCAGTAGTTTCTCCAGGGGCTCTGTGGGGTGATCGGGATTTTTTTTATCATACATATAACTATTTACATATTTGCGGAATAAATTATGAAAATGAGGATTTGCATTAGTTATGACTATTTTATAATTAGAGAGATATTAAGTAAATAAATAAATAAGGAATTTTTATGCTTGGAGTTTGAAACTATAGGGGAATATGCCAATGTAAACACCCGCTCACGCGACCACCTCAAAAACCCAAGTAATATTAATTTCTAGCTATCTTGTTGAGGTTATTACTGCAAGGCCAGGAGAGTACGATATGCATCTGGAAGTTCTATTTTTCGGTTAATGCTGTTATGCTGCGGTTAATGCTGTTACTTTTGATGGTGTCTGCTGGGGATAAGTAGAGCTCATCAATGGATGAGCCAATACAGTCAACAATGTGTTTTGGGGTTGCAGGTTGATAATTGCACTTAGTACATAGTGGGAAAACCATGCAACCATTCTGGAAAGTCATTGTCCGTAGATGACCAGACTTAAGTCTGGAAATCAAAGACTGTCGTTCTCTTGGGACGACAGAACCAGTGCTTGTTCTTTTTTTACTTGATTTTTGATAATAAATTGAAAAAAAAAATGTATAAAATGTTTACTTGAGTTCATTTCCAGGGTCAAAAGGTTTTATATATAGAGAGAGAATATGGAGCGAATTGCTTAATCAATTGAGGAGTTTATTGATATATCTAAATGTAGAAATTTTATTTTATTTATAGAACTACTAGACGAATGACCCGGGCAACGCCCGGGTTTACACGATTAAATGTAGTATTCAAACACATAAAACATAGCAAAATAAAACATAGCAGATATAGCAAGAGCAGTTATTTCAAACGGCGAATTAGATCAGTTATAGCAGAAAATGAAAATATATATGTATATATGTGAAATAGTTATAAATTAGAAAACCTGTAAATATAGTTAAGGACTTGCATTGTAATTAAGAAAAAGCTTCTCGTCTAGAACGCTCAGGTGACCTGCCGGCGGCGCGCGCCCGTTGGCTGCCGGCGAGCACGTGACTTCCCTGTGCGCGCGCATGGCTGTCGGCGAGGGCCCACGCGACCGCGGCGTCCTGCCGGCGGCGCGCGCCCGAGTGTTCTAGAGGGCACTGCTCGTGAGCTAAGTAGACAGCCATGCGCGCGCACAGGGAAGTCACGTGCTCGCCGGCAGCCAACGGGCGCGCGCCGCCGGCAGGACGCCTGAGTGTTCTAGAGGGCGCTGCTCGTGAGCTAAGTAGAATAATTTGAATATATAGTTTTAATAATTGATTTATATATTTTTTAAAATAGCCTATCGTCATCCCCGTTATTTTTTACCTATGTATGGAAATTTTGGTTTGAATTAGTGAACTACTGCGAATTTGTATACCGCACATACAAACCAACAAACAAACAGACAAACAGACAAACATACAAACATTCATTTATATATATATAGACTAGCGAATGTGTACCCGGCTTCGCCCGGGTTTTATCCGAGTGAAAGTTTGGCTAACGAATATTATTGAAAATAATATTCGGGAACACACAGAATATTATGATAATAATGATAATTTAATTCGTTATGTCATATATTTTTATAATACTAGCCGAATGACCCGGGCAACGCCCGGGTTTTACCCGATTAAATGTTTTTATTCAAATAATATTCGTTGCAATTATAAATTGGCACCGTGGATGTCACTTTTGTGCAACGTCCCGCTCCAAACTTTGTGTCTGAGAAGCGATATTTTTATAGAAAGATGATCTGGCTTTTGTTTTCTGCTCGAATGAATGTTTTTCTGTTAGAATTTTGTTCCTGCGTACAAAATAATGAACTGGTTTCACCCGTGGTCTCTGCTTTTTGGAATTTTTCCCGATATAATTATGTATCTAATAATCAAACATAATACAGCAATATCGTCATCATCATTTTCTGACTAAAAATATATAGTTTTAATAATTGATTTATATATTTTTTAAAATAACCTATCGTCTTCCCCGTATTTTTTTACCTATGTATGGAAATTTTGGTTTGAATTAGTGAACTACTGCGAATTTGTATACCGGACATACAAACCAACAAACAAACAGACAAACATACAAACATTCATTTTTATATATATAGATAGATAGAAGGCATCTCCTGACCACAAGCACATGTGCTTTTTAGATGGCAGAGCGCCATCTAGTGGAGTAAAAATAAACTAAACGTTTATTTAGCTTACTCCGAGATATTTGGCCAACCCAATTTCTTGATAAATCAAGAAAAGCCATCCACGAACGCGTTTCGCGCTGTTGGCGCTCGTCAGCGTGGAGAAGGCTGTAACCATTGCGACCAAAACGATTTTTTTGGACCCAATGGCTTCCCGAGAAATCAAGAAATGGGTATTTAAGGCCAAATTTGCGTAAAGACGCTTAACACATGAAAAAACAATAGAAAAAAATAAAAGATAAGTGGGTCAGGTGTTGATATTAAAAATAAAGAAGGCATCTCCTGACCACAAGCACATGTGCTTTTTAGATGGCAGAGCGCCTTATCTTTTATTTTTTTCTATTGTTTTTTCATGTGTTAAGCGTCTTTACGCAAATTTGGCCTTAAATACCCATTTCTTGATTTCTCGGGAAGCCATTGGGTCCAAAAAATCGTTTTGGTCGCAATGGTTACAGCCTTCTCCACGCTGACGAGCGCCAACAGCGCGAAACGCGTTCGTGGATGGCTTTTCTTGATTTATCAAGAAATTGGGTTGGCCAAATATCTCGGAGTAAGCTAAATAAACGTTTAGTTTATTTTTACTCCACTAGATGGCGCTCTGCCATCTAAAAAGCACATGTGCTTGTGGTTAGGAGATGCCTTCTTTATTTTTAATATCAACACCTGACCCACTTATCTTTTATTTTTTTCTATTGTGTTTTTTCAAAGATAGATAGATGTATGGAAATTTTGGTTTGAATTAGTGAACTACTGCGAATTTGTATACCGGACATACAAACCAACAAACAAACAGACAAACATACAAACATTCATTTTTATATATATAGATAGAAGATAGATGTGGTTTTACACAATGTCTTTGAATAGCTGAGGACATATGTCTCCAGGAACCCAAGTTAATAAAACATACCATTGCTTTGTCACTGTGCCATATTGTTGTGTGTCAACAAGTAGCCGACCAGATGGTACACATGACCAGAGAAACACTTTTTTTTTTTGTTAATCTATATACAGTAAAACCCCGCTAATACGAACCCTGGATATAACGAACCTTCCCTTATAACGAACCCACGTCGATTCCCAATTCCATTTCATTGTAAATACCATCGTTATAACGAACTTTGCGATTTTTAAAATAACGAACTACCCCTATAACGAACCTATTTTCGGTCCCAAAGTAATAAAATCTATTTAAAATATTATGCTTATAACGAACTTAAAATTGTAATTAAAAAAAAAATTAAAACAACAAAATTTTTTTAGCATCTTTCAGCTCGCGGATCGCGATTTCAAAACAATAAATTTAGCGGCATTGTTTGTTTTGATTTTTGCACTTTATTTTGCTGCATTTTGTATAGATTTGTACACATTATACTTTTTATTAAATAGAATATCTTTGCATTCATTAAATTTGAAATATAAAAAATGCAAATGGCTTCCAAATTGAAGAAAACAAAGGCATTTAAAAAAAACGTTATTTCTTTTTTGAAAAAAAGGCCATTTTCAGAACTTTTCAAAGTGAAACAACACAGGCAAAATGTTAAGAACATATTAAAATAAGAGAATATAACTTTTCTATTATGAAAGATAAAATATAAAGCTATTAAAAATTGTTACAAAGAGGAATCAACCTCAACTTTTGCCGCGATCGTACGTTTTAGAGCTAAAAAAAAAAAAAAGAGTCCAAATAAACGGTCCCTTGATGAAACAAAAACTATTTTTATGCAATGAACTATGCAGCAATGTTTTGCATGACAGGTTAAAAAAAAAAAAACGAAATCTAGACCTAGAAGAATATGTGGAAACATGAAATGGAAGAAAAACACATTAACTTTATTTGAAAGGTGCAATGCTTGAAGAGTGCTTTGAAGCAACAAGGTATTAGAGCCATTTTTTCAAGTAAACATTGTATTATATAATGTGATAATGATGTTTTAAAATCATTTTATATTTTTAATATATATTTAATATAACTTTGCCTAGGATTTGTCTTGATTTTGAAATTAGACATAGAGGTACATGTATGCTAATGACAATAAGAACTAATCATCTAATGATTTCAATTGTTATTCAGTATTAATGTAAGGAAATTGGTCAATTAAGGGAATTAAAACAAAGTGACCACTATCAATAGGCAGCCTTTTCCTGTGTGTATGGCTGTCCTTTAATTATACGGTCTAAAAATTTTGAAAAGTACAAAAAAATGGCCAAACCGTGTCTATGGTGAACTAAAAGCTCTGTCCCATTGGGGTTCACTATAGAGGGGTTTTACTGTATATATAAAAACTAGACGAATGGCCCGGGCAACGCCCGGGTTTTACCCGAGTGCGCATATATTTTAAAAACGTTTTAATTCAAATATTATTCGTTACAATTATAAATTGGCGCCATGGATGTCACTCTTGTGAAACGTCCCGTTCCAAACTGTGTGTTTTTAAAATGTTTTAATTAAAATACTATTCGTTACAATTATAAATTGGCGCCGTGGATGTCTCTCTTGTGAAACGTCCCGCCCCAAACTGTGTGTGTCTTGAAAATATAAAAATAAAAATGTGAATTTTCATAAATATTTCATCATGTCGATTTTCTTTTTGCATTTCACCTACTAAATCGATAGAGATAATTACATTTGCAACATGAACTTAGGTATATTGACTAAATAGAAAACTGCATAGTAATAAAGATCATTTTTTAAAGGCACCATATCGTTTTTTTTTTCAATAAAATCGAAACAAAAATTAACGATAAATAACGACAATTGCCTTAAAAAGAAATTGCCTTAAAAAAAAAGAAACATTCGCGGTGATTTTGTCTTGCATTCGTTTATACAATTATTATATACGAATGACCCGGGCAACGCCCGGGTTTTACCCGATTAAATGCTTTTATTCAAATACTATTCGTTACAATTATAAATTGGCGCCGTGGATGTCATTCTTGTATAATATTATCACTGAATAATTATTTTAAATATTCTGTGGTATATCATCATTAATATTTGCATAGTCATCACCCCTTACCATTCTTGTATATTATTACTTGTAAATAAATTCTTAGCAATAGTTTGCATTTTATAAATAAATTATTTTTACTTAAACTTTTGTTATACTCGTTATCACTACCGTGACAACTGGTGGAGAAGCTGGAATATTCCCTCGCCGCCCAAGCCGTTAGAAGAAGCCGAAGACTACAAGGACTAGAACCTCAAGAAAACATCGCTATGATCAAGCAAGAGACACAGACAAAAATGGGTGAGTACCATTTTCAACCTTTTAGAAACCCTTCTATTTTTACTGGAGAACGCAACCAGAATCCAGAAAAATGGCTGAAAGAATTCCATCGCGTCGCTCGCTACAACTGCTGGGATGATTCAATGTGCCTCGCAAATGTTTATTTTTTCCACCAAGGAACAGCGCACAGATGGTACGAAAATGTTGAAGAGAAAATTAATTCATGGGATATTTTTGTGAAAATGTTTTCTCAGAATTTCGGACATCATGTCACCCAAAAAGATCAACTCGCAGAGAACCTCAAAACTCGAGCTCAGGGGAAGGAGGAGACCAGTGATTCTTACATTCAAGATGTTCTCCATCTGTGCAGAGAAGTGAATCCGGCTATGATGGAAAATGAAATAGTTGCACACTTGACGAAAGGAATATCGGAGGAGATATATCAGTCAATCATCATTTTAGACATTGCAAGTATCGATGAGTTCATCAAATGGTGCCGAAAAATCGAGGCTTCAAATAAAAAACGTGTAAATAAACGTGTAGTATTCGACAGACTACCGAATGTTGCCGCCATCGATTCAGCAGACTCTGAATCAATGGAAGACTTAATCCGACGCATCGTGCGTGAAGAAGTTCATCGCGCACTAAATCCCGAGTCAACTACCCCTGAACCATCTTCTCTGAAAGAAATTATCCGAGAAGAGATTGAAAAAAACGTAGCTTCAATTTCGAAGCCTATTCAAAGGCCTCCGCCACGACAGTCGTACCCCAACCAAACACGTACATTCAGCCAGGTTCCACGACGTCAGTACCCTACCCAAACACCCATATATAACCAGACG
The DNA here is from genome assembly GCA_030710605.1 of Cordylochernes scorpioides. Classification (NCBI taxonomy): domain Eukaryota; kingdom Metazoa; phylum Arthropoda; class Arachnida; order Pseudoscorpiones; family Chernetidae; genus Cordylochernes; species Cordylochernes scorpioides. Next base: position 111,729,002 of record CP092886.1, on the reverse strand, counting down.
CCACCACAACGAAGAACGGATGAATGGAGGACGCATGACAACATCCCAATATGTTTTAATTGCGGCCGCCCAGGCCATGTTAAGCGATATTGTAGAGAACGCCGACAATGGACGCAGAGACCCGAAGGACACGCACCAAGCACCCAAGAACCTCAAATTGGTAACCACCAAGCCATAAGAAGCCAAATCTACCGCAGACAATCGCCGTATCCAAACAGAGGAAGATCCCCAAGACGCCAGTCCATTTCCCCAGGCCGCCATACAAGCCAATCCCCACGCCGCTACAATCTAGAAAAAAACTAAGCGTCGCGTCTTCTTTCGAGGGGGAAGCCGCGGGTGTGAAAAACCCTCCATCGTCGACAGCCGCTAAATTACAACAAAATTATGTCGAAATAATCATTGATGACATTGCATCTTCTGCTCTGGTCGATTCAGGTTCCTCTTTTTCAGTTATCTCTGATGGATTAAGACGACAATTAAAAAAGACCATGTTCAAGGATAGCGGAATGACTCTGAAAGTTGCTGATGGCAAGAATGTTACATCGATCGGCCGATGCACAATCAGCTTGAGCATCAATGGATTGGAACAACCGCTTGAGTTTATCGTCCTCCCTAATAGTAACCCAAGTATCATCCTCGGATGGGATTTCCTAGAGGCATCAAATGCCGTGATTGATTGTGGACGCGCCGAAATCAGATTGGAAGAGGCCAAAGATATACTAAATTCACCTGCTTCCATGGGGAAGGTTGTGGCTAGCAGAAGCGTCGTAATCCCAGCCGAATCTACCAAACTAATAAATGTTATGAGTGAAGAGCTTAATGGGCAAAATCAGGTACTTTTTGAACCTTCGAAAAAGGTATTGATAGGAAAAGGGTTAACACTTCCCTGTGCATTATTCAGGCTTTCCCATAATAAAGGAAAACTTTGGATCGTAAATTCTAGCACCACAGCTCAAATAGTCCCTAAGGGAATGTGCCTAGGAAAAATTCAAAGGGTTGAAGAAAATAACTTGACGGCTATTTCAGAATGTTCTGAATTTAATAAGGAGGTGAAAAATGCGAATCATGCCAGTCATGCTGATAAGAGTGACTTTAAATTTTTACAAAATTTAATTAGTGATGATTTATCAGAAGAGCAGCAGTCTCAAATCTTATCAATTTTAAAACGATATGAAAAAATATTTGATAAAAATAATGAACCTGTAAAGCAAACTTCAGTAACCAAACATAAAATTGAAACTGGAAACCATCAGCCTATTAAGCATAGACCATATCGAGTCTCCCCTACAGAACGCCAAGCAATCCAAACGGAAGTGGACAAAATGCTAGACGCCGGGATTATACGTCACTCAGAAAGTCCATGGTCATCGCCGGTTATTTTAGTGAAGAAGAAGGATGGTAACTGGCGTTTCTGTGTGGATTACAGACGACTAAACAAAGTTACTAAAAAAGACGTTTACCCACTACCCCGAATCGATGATACACTTGACTCCCTGAAAGGAGGCAAATTTTATTCATCAATGGACCTTCGTTCAGGATATTGGCAAATAGAAGTCGACGAAGCAGATAGAGAAAAAACTGCCTTTATTACCCCTGACGGACTCTACGAATTCCTAGTTATGCCCATTGGCCTGTGCAATGCCCCTGCAACATTCGAGCGCATGATGGACAAGATATTGAAAGGCCTGAAATGGACGATGGCCCTCTGTTATTTAGACGACATCGTGGTGTATTCCAAATCGTTCAACGAACATTTACACCGGCTTGAAATCATACTACAATGTCTAGACAAAGCCGAGCTACGCCTCAACCCAAAAAAGTGCCTTTTCGGAACCAAAAGAATAAGAGTGTTTGGACACCTCGTCGATAGTAAAGGTATTTATCCCGATCCAGAAAAGATTGAAGCTATCGCCAAGTTTCCTACCCCAAAATCTATAACAGATGTGAGAAGCTTCATTGGTCTATGTTCCTATTATCGTAGATTTATCGAAAATTTTGCTGAGAAAGCTGCTCCTTTACACGAAGTCCTCAAAAAAGATAATAAATTCACGTGGAACTCTGACCAACAGGATGCTTTTGATTCCTTGAAAAAAGCATTGATGTCTGAACCTGTTCTTGCCTATTTCGAAGAACAACTGCCAACCGAGCTTCATACTGACGCCAGCGGTTATGGAATTGGAGCTGTCCTCGTACAGATCAACGATGGGAAAGAGCGACCAGTTGGTTATGCTTCAAGAACTTTATCTAAGGCGGAGAAGAATTACTCAACAACGGAAAGAGAATGCTTGGCCGCAATATGGGCCATCAACAAATTTCGACCGTACCTTTTTGGTCGTGAGTTTGTCATCGTCACTGACCACCACGCTCTTTGCTGGTTATCTAACCTGAAGGACCCGACAGGAAGACTAGCAAGATGGGCTTTAAAACTCCAAGAATACAATGTAACGGTTGTTTATAAAAGTGGACGCAAACACCAAGATGCCGACTGTCTTTCTCGAAATCCTCTCCAACTTGAATCGGAAGAAGCATACAATGATGAGGATGATGATATACCCTCAATAACTGCTCTAACGTGCTTCGAAGCTGAACAAAGAAAAGACCCTAAAATTAATAAATTGATAGATGAAACAGAAAGATTTGGTGCCGAATCAAAAGGATATGAAATGTTAAAAGGAACCTTATACAAAAAGAATTTCGACCCCCTGGGAAACCAACACCTTTTAGTTATTCCCAAGCACTTACGCTTAGAACTACTGAAAAGTTTACACGATGCTCCCACAGCAGGTCATCTTGGATTTTCGAAGACATATGAGAGAGTTAAAAACAAATATTTCTGGCCAGGACTTCTCCGGGACATACGGAAGTATGTCGCTCATTGTAAGGAGTGCCAAAGAAAGAAACAATCAACTCAAAAGCCACCCGGACTACTTAAGGCCATACCTCCTGCAACCTCCCCTTTTCAGAGAGTTGGAATGGACCTCCTTGGAAGATTTCCCAAGTCTGATACTGGTAATAAATGGATCATAGTCTGTACCGACTATCTTACTCGATTTGCCGTTACTAAAGCCTTACCCACAGGGGAAGCAAAAGAAGCAGCCAAGTTCTTAATGGAAGATGTTGTTCTCAAGCATGGAGCCCCCAGAGAAATCATCACGGACCGAGGACGAGTATTCCAATCCAAGTTGATTGCGGAACTCACCAATCAATGCTCGTCGATACATCGGTTCACGACAGCGTATCATCCCCAGACGAATGGACTGACGGAGAGGTTAAACAAAACCTTAGCCAACATGATTGCTATGTATGTAAGTGTTGAACAGAAGGACTGGGACGTAATCCTGCCCTACGTCACGTTCGCCTACAACACAGCAAAACAAGATACAACAGGTTTTACCCCTTTTAAACTGATTCATGGACGCGAAGCCGAAACAACTGTAGACACTCTTTTCCCAAATCCGCATGAAGATCTCCAAGAGGATTACAGTCAGAAGATTGCCTCGCGAGTCGAAGAGACTAGGCAGCTAGCAAGATTAGAAACCTTGAAAGCCCAAGAGAAGGACAAGGCCAGATATGACTCAAAGCACGAGGCAATGGATTACAACGTTGGTGACCTGGTATGGATTTTCATCCCGATAAGAAAGGTGGGACTCTCAGAGAAACTGATGAAAAGGTACTTCGGGCCATACAGGGTTACTCGGAAACTCTCTGACGTGACCTTCGAAGTTGAACCTGTGGACCAACCAACCAGAAGACGCCAAACAAGAGACCTTGTCCATGTACTGAGAATGAAACCCTACCATGACCCTGAGGACCAAGCTGATCTGTTCAAGTGATAATTACAGCGGGACGCTGTTCATCTAGGAGGGGGGCAATATCACTGAATAATTATTTTAAATATTCTGTGGTATATCATCATTAATATTTGCATAGTCATCACCCCTTACCATTCTTGTATATTATTACTTGTAAATAAATTCTTAGCAATAGTTTGCATTTTATAAATAAATTATTTTTACTTAAACTTTTGTTATACTCGTTATCACTACCGTGACAATATATAAATGAGTTTTAAAAATTGTAAAAAAAAAAAAAAAAAATGCATCGGCCGGGAATCGAACCCGGGCCGCCCGCGTGGCAGGCGAGCATTCTACCACTGAACCACCGATGGTTATGAAAAATCCTATCCGTGAGCTTCAAACAGACAAACAGACAAACAGACAGAATTTTACTGTATATATAAAAATGAATGTATGTGCGTGTGTGTGTCTGTCCTTTATGCCTGACCAAACCACTCATTGGAATGCCATGAAACTTTGGGAAGTTATTTAATATAGTACTGGGAAGGTTTCTGAAAAATAATTTCTTGAGTTATTTGCAGATTTGTAGATTTAACTCGCAAGCAGCGCCACCATTGCGACGATAAGTTTTTTATCTAGAAGTTTTATTATCACACACTAAGTTTATTATCTTAAAGATTATTTATCAAAAGTAAGATTATCTCAGGAAGACACGGCAATTTATTTGAGACAAGAATAATGATTCAATTCCAAGGCAAAGATACTATTCCTTTAACTTCCAATTACCGAGGGAACCAAATAATATTGATTTTATTCAACTTATCGAGTATTTTTCAAGGGACAGGGGAAAAATGTTCACTAGATAAAACGATGATTTTGTAATGTAGAAAATTAGGAAAGACAAAATTCAGGATGACACGGCACACAGGGACAAGGAAAAAATGTTCACTTTTATCGAGAGATTCAAATTATCAAAATATATCTATTATTTTTTTTTTATAAGTTTATAGAGAATTGTTTCAACAAATGTTCGTTAGACAAACCTTTACTCGGGTAAAACCCGGGCAAAGCCGGGTACATCCGCTAGTTATTTTATATTATTTTTTGTTTATTTTGTTATTATTATTAGAGTTTTAGTTATTATTTTAGAAACGGCACAACAGAGATGATGAGTATAATTTGTATTTGACTGTTGACCACTGTTTTTGCGGCACTGAGTGAGAGATAACACGCTAGTTATTGTTAGCCTCTCAATAGAAATACACTGTGACAAAATTGTTTTAACATGCCCTGCTCCAGCTACAACTGGCCCGACGAGATCCAGAACTCAATGACCTTCCTGAACTTGACCACGAGCGCAGCATTGGACCAGGCTTAGTATGGCCCACTCGGATGATAGAGCACCCCCCTAAATAAACCTACTGAGACTTACATCCCCGCCTCTGTCTCATCAATATTTCTTAAAACTTTTTATTAATAATATGAATATAGAAATTAATAAATATTTTTGTTTACATATTTGCACATAATTTTTTTTTTATATAAATTAATATAAAAATATATTAACCTTTTTAATTAAAAAATTTCTGCTTATATATAACCTAAAAATATCTGATATTAATGATCAATTTAAAGTTATTTAAATATAAAAAAATGAGAAAAAGGCATCTCCTTATCGTGCAACTGAAAGCCATCAGCAACTTTCAGTTGCACGATAAGGAGATGCCTTTTTCTTAATCTATGCACCTTATCCCAGTACAATATCACATTTGTACAATTTTTCACATAAAAAATGAGTTTGTCAGATGCCAAATGAAATATAAAATATGTACATGCATTTTTTTTTTTTACATTTGCAAAGATATAAAAGATATTTAATTTATTTATTCCAAAAATATCAAAACAGCACAAAAATTTTTAAATTGTAATGGAAAATGCTAAATTAAATGACAATGTGGAAATGGTTTTTCAATGCATCTGTAAAGCAAAATTTCTGATTACTATTATTTTTTTGTTTTACAATACCAAAAAAAAAAAAACTTTATTGATTGTGTCGAATTATTGTTTGGTCTAATTAACGTTTGTTATACGCAGGTCTGGAAATGAAAAGGTTGTCGAATTTTAGGGTATTGAATTAACAAGGATATATGCTGTATAATGTCTTCACATCATTTATTCAAAGGTTCATGAAGGAGAGCTATTGGGGGTATGGAAGCAGGTCAATTTCACAAAGTTGCCGTAGTTTAAAGGAAAGGTGGTTTGTCAGCTCTGGAAAGCATTCTGTGAAACCTGAAATTTTCTTTTATAGATCAATATCCTTGTGACAATATTTTGATCTCAATGTTGGTCAAAGAATATGCTCATTACCAGCTAAACACCTCTGAAGTCTTAATGGATGGATCCCTTATGGATCTTTTCAATTAAAAATTGATTCCCAATCTCCCAAAGTTGGTGTGTTGTCTTGCTTGTTGTTGTTTTTTATCCCCTTGTGCAAAGATTACAAGAATTCCATGAATCCATTCTCTTCTAGCTATTTGATGATAAGTAGTGTTTAGTTCTATTTTGGCTGGATAAATAAGGGTAGCTTTCTTTTTTTTATTTATAATATTAAATAAAAAGTTATTTAGATTTGAGGTCTTCTTAAATAGTGATTTTCTTCTTTAATCTATATTGCATTTTATATATAAACTAGACGAATGACCCGGCTTCGCCCAGGAATTCAGGAGTACATAAAAATGAATAAACGCCGTTAAGATGCTAATGATATGTACATTTAAATATTAGGAGAGTTTTTGCATATTGCTTGATATTAGAATATTTTATTAAGTTTGTATTTTTTGCATATTGACTATTGTTTGTTTAATTTTAAGAATTATCATATTGACTGTAACTTTTATTTATTATATAAAAAAAAAACAAAGGCCAGAACAAAAATTAATAAAAAATACGAAAGCCATTGTTTACATACAGTAACGCTAATTTTGTAAAGTTTTTTTTTTAAATTGCATTGTGTGCACTTACCGTAACTTAGTAATATAAATGTCTCTCTCAATACCTTTGTTAAAAAAAAGTGACACTCGTATAAAAAGATATTTTAAAAAAAGTACGCAAGCAACTTAAAAAGAAATGCAGAACGCTCATTGGTCGCTTAATTGGCCTCGTGTTGTTACTTTGCCTCGTATTTACTCTGCATAAAAAAAAAATTTCAAATGAAAAAAAGAAATTGCCAAAAATACTAATCAAAATGTAGCCGAAAATTTTCCTCAGGTTTATAAAAAGCGACATGCAAAATTTGGTACCAATTGGTTCAGTAGTTTTTGAGTTTATCGCGAAACAGACAGACATTGACTTTTATATATACAGTAAAACCCCGCTAATACGAACCCTGGATATAACGAACCTTCCCTTATAACGAACCCACGCCGATTCCCAATTCCATTCCATTGAAAATACCATCGTTATAACAAACTTTGCGATTTTTAGAATAACGAACTACCCCTATAACGAACCTATTTTCGGTCCCAAAATAATAAAATCTATTTAAAATACTATGCTTATAACGAACTTAGAATGGTAATTAAAAAAAAATCAAAACAACCAAATTTTGAGCATGTTTCAGCTCGCGGATCGCGATTTCAAAACAATAAATTTAGCGGCATTGTTTGTTTTGAATTTTGCACTTTATTTTGCTGTATGTTGTATAAATTTTAACACATTATACTTTTTATTAAATAGAATATATTTTCATCCATTAAATTTGAAATATAAAAATACAAATGGCTTCCAAAATGAAGAAAACAAAGGCATTTTAAAAACAAAAGCATTATTTCTTTAAAAAAAAAAAGGGCCATTTTCAGAACTTTTCAAAGTGAAACAACACAGGCAAAATGTTAACATTAAAATAAGAGAATATAAATTTTCTATTATAAAATATAAAGCTATTAAAAATTGCTACAAAGAGGAATCAACCTCAACTTTTGCCGCGATCGTACGTTTTAGGGCTAAAAAAAAAAAATAAATGGTCCCGTGATCAAACAAAAACTATTTTTATGCCATTAACTATGGTGATTTTAAAGTCAGCAATGTTTTGCATGACAGGTTTTAAAAAAACGAAATATAGACCTAGAAGAATATGTGGGAAAATGAAATGAAAGAAAAACACCAACTTTATTTGAATGGTGCAATGCTTTAAGAATGCTTTGAAGCAACAAGGTGTTAGAGCCATTTTTCCAAGTAAACAATGTATTATATAATGTGATAATGATGTTTTAAAATCATTTTATATCTTCGAATATATATTTAATAAAACTTTGCCTAGGATTTGTCTTGATTTTTAAATTAGACATAGAGGTACATGTATGTTAATGATAAGAAGAACCTATCATCTAATGATTTCTATTATTATTCAGTATTAATGTAAGGAAATTGGTCAATTAAGGGAATTAATACAAAGTGACCACTATTAAGAGGAAGCCTCTTCTAGTGTGTATGGCTGTCCTTTAATTATATGTCTAAAAATTTTGAAAAGTAAAAAAAATGCCAAAACCGTGGCTATAGTGAACCAAAAGCTCTGTCCCATTGGGGTTCACTATAGAGGGGTTTTACTGTATAGAGATAAATGCCAAGAGTTCAAAAACCATTATCTGAAAGAAAGAAAACATGATCAAATGATTAACAATAAGATACTTTGTTAGCACACCACATTGCAAACCATACTATGATAACATCAGTAATGGTGTTAATGAAAGATTTTTTTTTGCTTATCCCTAGTACACGCGGTACAGGCCATGATAATCATGGTGGGTAGAAGTAGGCGACTGCTTTTACTGTAAGTGCACCACATGTATACACATGTGAATAAAAGATTTAATTAATAGAGTTACCTTCAAATATATGTACAAACTAAATTACTCAAAACTTGGTTATATCATTTTAAAAATGAGGGTTGGTGGTATACACCATCGATTTCCAACAGCCACAACCCGGGATGGAATGGGCCCCCGAATGCAACCCCACCAGAGAGTGCAAGTAACCAAATAGATTCTCGCACAATTGTAAGTGTAAAAGTCTAATTGCTTTTGACATGGGTAAATATGTAGTAGAAACAGTCACCTACTACTATCCACCATGATTATCTTGGCTTGTACTACGTATTCTAGGGATAATTAAAAAATTACAAAATACGAGGTGTGTTCAAAAAGTATCGCGACTTTTGAATTTTCGCGGGTTACGTATATTCGAATTTCGATCTTTTTGTGGCTTTATGTTGGTACTCATGTCTCTCACTTATGCCGACAAGCTCGGCCATTTTGAATGTTCACTTAATTGTTGACAGCTGCTTTGCTTGCAGGTGTTTTGGATCGTCTTCGATTTTTACCTATTTAAAAAAATGGATCAAAGAACCTAAATCAAATTTTGAGTGAAAAATGAAATTAAGTGCGCGAATGCATTCCGAATGTTGACTGTGGCATACGGAGAAGCTACCTTGGACCGAAGCAACGTAAATCAGTGGTACAAAATGTTCTCAGAAGGCCGAGAATATGTGAACGACGAAGAGCGTGCCGGACGCTCGAACACTTCAACAACAGATGAAAAAATTAATGAAGTGGAGAAAATGATATTGGCCAATCGTCGAATCACCGTTAGAGAAGTTGCTGAGGACCTAAACATATCGATTGGCTCGTGCCATTCAATTTTTATCAATGATTTGGGCATGAGACGGGCCGCCGTGAAATTCATACCAAAATTGCTCAATTGTGACCAAAAACAGCATCGCATGAACATTGCTAATGAGATGTTGGACTCTGTTCGCGACGACCTAAATTTGCTCAAGAGGGTCATAACTGGTGACGAAGCGTGGGTTTATGGTTATGACATGGAAACCAAAGCTCAATCATCTCAATGGAAGCTGCCGCACGAACCAAGACCGAAAAAAGCGCGCCAAGTTCGGTCGAATGTGAAAGTTTTGCTGACAGTTTTCTTCGATTGCAGGGGCGTGGTGCATCATGAGTTCTTGTCACAGGGTAGAATGGTCAATAAGGAATATTACCTGCAAGTTATGCGCAATTTGCGTGAAGCAATCCGCCAGAAACGCCTGGATTTGTGGAAGAACAAAAATTGGCTTTTGCACCACGATAACGCCCCTGCTCACATATCGTTGCTTTTGCGCGATTTTTGGCCAAAAACAACACACTAATGATGCCGCAGCCACCGTATTCCCCAGATCTGGCCCCCTGTGACTTTTTCTTGTTCCCTAAACTGAAGAGGCCCATGAAAGGACGACGTTACGCTACGCTTGACGAGATAAAGATGGCATCGAAGGAGGAGCTGAAAAAGATAAAAAAAATGATTTTTTGAAGTGCTTCGAAGATTGGAAAAAACCGTTGGCACAAGTGTATAATATCTCATGGGGATTACTTTGAAGGGGACAAAATAGGTATTCATGAATAAATAAATAATTTTTGAAAAAACACAAAAGTCGCGATACTTTTTGAACACACCTCGTATGTAAAATAGGGTAGGGTACGATACAATTCTAACAATCTCTGGAGAGTTAGCATTATTGATGTTCCTCTAACTTTATCATTCTGTGAAATTCTGTGGAAAACTTTGGGTGATGAGCTTTGTAAGTACAATCTGGTTGATGTATTATCAGTAGTGAATTGCTACTTTTCCAATGTCCTCTCACGCCTTGGTATGGTGGTAGAGGGCAAGCCAGTTGAGGATGGGTGCCTCAAAAAGTGACAGACACTCCAGTTGTAGTATTTTTTATTAATTTATAATATATTATTGCTAAATCTATATACAGTAAGACCCCGCTAAGACGAACCATAGATATAACGAACCTTCCCTTATAACGAACCCATCGAAAATCCCAATTCCATTCCATTAAAATTACCATCGTTATAACGAACTTTTCACTTTTCAAACTAGCGAACTATCGCTATAACGAACCCAATTTTGGTCCCAAAATATTAAATTCTATCAAAAATACCATGCTTATAACGAACTTTTAATTTTAATTCTAAAATTCCAAAATTATAATTTTCAAAACTAATTAAAATTTTGTGTGAGCTCTAGCTCACAGATCGCAATTAAAAACAAAGAATTTAGCGACATTGGGTGTTTTTATTTACGTTCTATTTTTATACTGCGCTCTTTTATGAATTTTTCATGCCTTATTGAAAACTAAATTTCTTAACTCTACATTAGGAAAATTCCTTAAAACATGATTTAAATTATTAAAACCAGTTTTAAAAGATAATGGAAGTGCCAAAGAAAAAGTCGCTCGTACCAAGATATTACTTGAAAATAAATTAACCATCATAAAAGCTATTGAGAGTGGTACATCGCAAGTGGAACTTCGGATGAAAATGAAAATGAGCAAAAGTAGCATTTCTACGATATGGGGCAAAAAAGAAGACTATAAAAAAAAATGCTACAAAGAGGAATCAATCCCAACTATTGCCGCTATCGTCAGTGTCATTTTATAAAATGAAGATTTCTTTGCTAGATATGAAACCAAATTTTTGAGGAATATGTTAAAGCAGAAAAAAATAACGGACTTCTTCAAGTAAGCCTTTGTATCCTATATTGTAATATAATATTTATTTATATAAAATATATTTTTATACCTTTTAAAATATTATTAATAGTTTTTATTTAATTTTTACATATAAGGTATACTTTTCTTGGATTTTTTTGACATATGGGGGGCAGGTTGCATTTATACTAATTAAATTATCAGAGGAACTGATCAAAAAGGCAATATTTTCACATGATTTTGTTTTTATTTTAATATACAGCTTTAATATATAGAAATAGGTTAATTTTTAGGGGGAAAAAAGCAGCCAATATTAAGAGGTAGCCTTTTTTTTTTTTTTTTTTTGCGCATGCCCTTTAATTATATCCTCAAAAAAAAATTGAATACCCAAACCGTGGCTATAGTGAACCAAAAGTCCCGTCCCAATGGGGTTAACTATAGAGGGGTTTTACTGTATATATAAAAATGAATGTCTGTCTGTGTGTGTGTGTGTGTACGCTATAGATTCAAAAACCGTACATCCAATCGCCGTGAAATTTTGGGATATTATTAGGCATATCCCCAGAAAGGTTTTTGAAAAATAATTTCTTGAATATCTTTAATATCCTTAGAGTTATTTGCAGATTTGTAGCTTTAATTCGCAAGCAGCGCCACCTTGCGACGGGGATAGGCTTAGGTCTGCCCCCCCTGTCGAAAAATGTAATTGTCCGGCCGCCGGCCGGTTGGACAGTCCAAGTTCCCACCAACCAATCAGAGGGATCAAGAGGTCCTGGCGCGCGGGGGCTGAGTTGGTGACACAGCTGTGCCAAGTAGACAAGAAAAAAGCCTCGCGGGTGACCTCCGGGAACTACGTCCACCTTCCGTAAACGACCATGATTTTATTCAACTTATCGAGTATTTTTCAAGGGACCGGGAAAAAATGTTCACTAGATAAAATGATGATTTTGTAATGTAGAAAATTAGGAAAGACATAATTCAGGATGACATGGCACACAGGGACCGGGAAAAAATGATCACTTTATCGAGAGATTAAAATTTACGAGTTTCAATTATCGAAATCAACTTATCGAGTATTTTTTAAGGGACCGGGAAAAAATGTTCACTAGATAAAACAATTATTTTGTAATGTAGAAAATTAGGAAATACAAAATTCAGGATGACACGGCACGGGAAAAAATGATCACTTTATCAAGAGATTCAAATTTACGAGTTTCAAATTATCAAAATATATCTATTATTTTTTTTATATGTTAATAGAGAATTGTTTTAACAAATGCTCGTTAGACAAACCTTTACTCGGGTAAAACCGGAAAAAATGATCACTTTATCGAGAGATTCAAATTTACCAGTTTCAAATTATCGAAATCAACTTATCGAGTATTTTTTAAGGGACCGGGAAAAAATGTTCACTAGATAAAACGATTATTTTGTAATGTAGAAAATAAGGAAATACAAAATTCAGGATGACACGGCACGGGAAAAAATGATCACTTTATCAAGAGATTCAAATTTACGAGTTTCAAATTATCAAAATATATCTATTATTTTTTTTATATGTTTATAGAGAATTGTTTTAACAAATGTTCGTTATACAAACCTTTACTTGGGTAAAACCCGGGCGAAGCCTGGTACATCCGCTAGTAGTTTATAGGAATCATTAAATAGTGTGTAATGCAGTTTGATCCCTCTCTCTCCCTCTTATGCTATAGAACCACATGTGTATGCATTGTCTCTCATAGATGTGATTTCTCAATGGATATTTGTTTCACTATATCTTTTTAATTTTAAAAAAGTGATCTCTTATGAGATAGGTCGCATGTGTAATGCTCTGCAAGAGCATGATAAATTGAGATTAAATAATATAAAAACAATGATTCCAGAATCAATTATTTATTGTATATTCATTACACATTTGTTGAGGTGGTATTTGTTGAAGACAATAAGCAACATGAATCTTCATTTGAGAAAAATGAATTTAGGTATGATCCAATAAAGGGATGATCAAATGAATCGACAAGAAAGACAGAGTATGACCCAGGATAGCAGCTATACCTAAAAGTTGGTCATGCCCCTGGCTGTAAGGATAGGTGGGTGGAATGCCAGAGATGAAGGTCCAAGGGAGTTGACAGCGAGCGTTGAGGTGCATCACCAGCCCAACCCCACCCAAGCCCCTACAACCCCATCCTGCCACCTCCCTCTGCCACACTGCCCAAGGCATGGTCAACTTTACGACAAAACTGCCACCAGAGTTATCTCCTCCCCATTGTCGCAGCAATCAATATATTAAATCGAGCAAGGGATAGGATAGCAGAATTTATAAAAGTCCAAAATTATAGAGGTAGAATCATCTTGAAACACTCAAGGTGAGGAATCAGATAAAGAGCAGTTTTCATTTTGGAGTGGTGAATCTTGGGAAGTGGGACAGGATGGTTAAGAAGCCCTCGCTAGGACTTGCTTTGGTCACAGACAGGGGAGGCTGCAAAATAAAAAATGGCATTTAGTTATTGATTATCAACATACATTTCTTTTTTAAATTAGAAAAGGGGATACACAATGGGCTATATTTAATAGGGAAGAAAAATTCAAGGTAAAACTTGATTTTTACCAAGGAGGAGCCAGTATTAAAAAAATCTGTAGATATGTAGTGAACATACAGTAAAAGTAAGAACTAAAAACAACCACCATAAGTACACTAGTAAACAAAATTTATTTACAAAAAATATTCTACCTTAGGCTTTCTATAGATGGAACTTTTTATGCTGATTAACATGTTTTGATTTTTTTTCGAGTAACTTGATTCCTAAAGGTATGGACATTTTACCCAATGTTATTTATCAAAATGAAAATCCTCTTCTGTAAAAAACACTCTAGAATTGTCCTCAATTACAGACATGAAGAAAGAACAGTCAGTCTGAAAGAACTGAAAAAAAAAAGAGAATGAACTGAATTTATTTTGTCTAATGATGGTAATGATGCTGTTACTGAAATATCACACACTATTTATTTATTAGGATTTGATCTTATTATCACCTATTATTGCTGACGCGAAAATAGGTACTTTTGGACCAACCGACGCTGTCAACACTGCCCCGCTACCCCCCGCGCAGAAAAAGGATTAACCCTGAAAGTTCCGGTAAACAAGCTGTTTTTCGACGCTAACGTTTGGTTTTGACAGGCCTGAAAAAGAACTATTTCTCATAAATTTTAATAATTGTTTTGAATAATATTTGTATTAATATTAATTTGTGTGATTTTTAAATAAATATTTCTTTCAATAAGTATTAATTATTCATCACTGTTTTCTAACTTAGGCCTCGTCATCCACCGTTGTGACTCAACTTCTACTGATCCCTGCAACAAAGGTATTGATTTATCAATTTATAATTTTCAAGTCAGTTTCCAGCATTACTGTAAAGCTAGGAGCGTTTAGTTCAGGTTAAGCCATCGGGACCTTGTATTGTCTTTCTTTTTCAAATTTAAGACAAAGACAACATTTTGGCGCAGTCGACAGGATACAGATTGAAGAATTACTGATTACACAAAGGTGCAACTGTGAACCAGTGATTACTTCTCAGGATGGCTGACCAACCAGTTAGTAGTGCTGAACTGAAAAAGCTTAGGACACCAGTGCGTGCAAGGTTCACCAAGGCGTTCAATGAGCTCGAAACAGAGATCAAGAAGAATGAAGTCAAGAAAGCAGATGTAGAGAAAATCCTCCGCCGATTCCAGACCCACCATGAAAAGCTTTCAATATTGAACATGAGGATGGAAGAAGCTCTGCTACGAGAATCAGCGTCTGAAGACATTTTCACTGCTGAGTACGAATCCGTTTGTGAGTACGAAGATAATTTCAGTAACATTATGACTGATTACGAGGCTCTTGCGGATGCGGAAAAGGATGACGTTAGTACAATCAGCGGCACAGCAGCAATGAACTATCAACTACCGAAGCTGGAGTTCAAGAAGTTTGGGGGAGAACCAAGAGAATGGATTACATTCTGGAGTCAGTTCAGCACGATTGACCGGGATCCACAGATGCCTCCAGAAACTAAGTTTCAGTATCTCTTTCAAGCCACCGCCGAGAACTCCGAGGTAAGAGAAGCAGTCGAAAGTTTTCCACTGAGTGCCGACAACTACCCTAAAGTCATCGAGTATATCAAATCACGTTTTGGAGAGGATGAAATGCTTGTTGAGATTTATGTACGTGACCTGCTTCAGAATGTGAGAGCCGAAGGTAAGATGTCTGTAGTGAAGCTTTACGATAGACTGGAGACAACTGCGAGCATTAGAAACATTGGGCATCGCTCGTGACAAGTTTGCGGCTATGCTGTACCCACTCGTCGAATCAGCGCTACCAGAGGACACCCTTAGAGTATGGGAACGAAGTCAATATACGGTGAGCGGAAGAGGAGTACAGGATAAGTTGACACAACTCATGACGTTTTTGAAGACAGAAGTTAAGGGCGAGAGTCGAGTGAATATGGCCAAAGCAGCGTTCAAGATCGACAACAATCAAGATGCGAAGGATGATCGATCAAACAGGAAATCTCTTTCTAAGAAGAATACTGGAAGTAATATGCAGACGGCTACTGACCTCGCCAACACCACTCAGATCGCCAACACCACTCAGATGCGAAACAACTGCATCTTTTGTGGGAATGGTCACCCGAGTCAAGAATGCTACAGTGGACAGCGGATGCATCTACCAGAGAAGAAAGATAAGGCTAAAGGGAAGAATGTTTGTTTTTGGTGCCTGCTTCCTGGCCACGGATTCAAGAAATGCCGGATTAAGCCACGTTGTCCTGTCTGCGGAGGGAAGCATTACCCCATTATGTGTCCTACTTGGAAGCCCAGAAGACTTCTCATCTCCAAAAAGCGGAACTAAAGGTTTCAGGGGAAAGTCCTGCAACAAAGCAAGAGACCGCCAATCAATTCACGTCAACAACTTTAAACAACTCTACTGTGGGAGGAGTCTATCTACAAACTCTGATAGTCAAAATAAGCGGACCAAAGGGGAAGCATAATGTTCGAGTGTTGCTTGACTGTGGATCCCAGCGGTCCTATATTTCAAAGAGAATGGTGGACGCACTGGGCCTAAAGAGAGTGCAGCAAGTTACACTTACCCACAATCTGTTTGTAGGCGGAGAAATTCGTCAAAAGAAGCACAATGTGTACAAAGTAAATGTTTCCAGCCTCAACAACGAATACATGGATGATCTCAAATTCTTGGATCAGGAAGTAATTTGCGGACACATCAGTCAAGTACAGGATCATACTATACTCAATGAGTTAAAAGCTCGAGGGATCAACTTGACTGACATATGCCAAGGTGAAGAGATATCAATCCACATGTTGATTGGTTCAGACTTGCTTAGCAGCATTCTGACAGGCAGAATGCAAATATTGCAAAATGAAGTTGTGGCAACAGAAACCAAGTTGGGGTGGACAGTAATGGGACCAGCAATAGGAAAAGATATGGAAGATTCATGCCTGATCGTGACTTCACTTCACGTTAACAGTTTCGTTTCCAACCGTGTCAAGGAGATCACAACACTTACGAAGAGTGAAGATTGGAACCATGTCGCAGGGAACACAATCCAGCAGATCTCCCATCCCGTGGTGAATCCCCATCGAAATTCATAAAATCCGGATGGTGGGAGGGACCAAAATGGCTTCAGGAAAAGAAAGAAGACTGGCCAGTATCAAAAGTACAGTATGATCTGGAAGCCATTGAAGAAGAGAGGAGGAAGACTGTGGTGGCTGGATTTGTAGCCAAAAAGCCCGAGGAGAATCCATGGTATCTGAATCTATACGAGGGAAAACGTGAAGTGACTCTAACACAAATACTGAGAGTAATCGCGTGGATGCTACGTTTCAAGCCCTCTGAATACAAAGGAGATATCATCTCACAAGAGGAGCTAGACAGTGCTGAAAAGTCCCTAGTTAAGATAATACAGAGTGAATCGATCGGTGAGAAAGATCCCAAGATGAAGCAGCTACACTCGTTCCAAGATAAAGAAGGATTATGGAAAGTGAAAATGAGGATAGTGAATCGAAATGACGATGAACTGTTCCGATTGCCAATTTTGATCCCAACGAATCATCCGGTCACAGAGCTAATTGTGAAATCAGTCCATGAGAAAATGTACCACTGTGGAGCCCAGACGCTGCGATCAGTACTAAGAGAGAAGTTCTGGATTCCAAAAGCTCGACAACTAGTTCGTCATGTAATTCATAAATGTCCTCGCTGTCGACGATTTGAAACCAAGCGAGTCGACGTACCAGAAGCATCGTTGCCTCAACATCGCGTACGAGATGTTGTGGTTTTTGAGGTGACAGGAATTGACCTCGGAGGACCTTTATATCTGGAAGATGGACAGAAGGTTTGGTTCGTCATCTTCACCTGTGGCGTATACCGTGCGGTCCACCTCGAACTGGTGACTGCCTTATTGACGGAAGCATTGGTGGGAGCAGTAGAGAGGTTCGTAGCAAGACGAGGTTGCCCTGCAGTCATCTACTCAGATAATGGGACGAATCTAGTTGGACTCCGGAAAGAGCTTTATCGAGTTAATTTTGGAGTGAAATGGAAGCTCAATCCTCCGGCAGTACCGTGGTGGGAAGGTTGGATCGAGAGAATTGTTGGACTCACCAAAAAGCTGCTTCGAAGATTGCTGGGAAAACGTGTTGTCAACTACGAAGAAATGGTGACGATCCTCGAAAACTGTGAACGAGTTATCAACGCGCGACCACTCACCTACATTGCTGAGGACAATGATGACCTTGTGCCATTAACCCCAGAGATGTTTCTTCGAGAACCAAGAGCTGAAGGAGAGATTGATCTAAATGAATTCAGGTGTAACTTTGGGAAGAGCTATGAAAAACGCAAACGACTCCTGAAGGAATTCCGTAAGAGGTTCAGAAGCGAGTACCTAGGATTGTTGGTGCATCACGACAATCGCAAGAAACAACGACAGTTAAAAGTTGGAGATATCGTCCTTGTGGAGGTTGAAAACAGGAAGCAAATAAACTGGCCTATGGGAAAGATTACGGTGTTTCCTGGAACTGACAATGTGCGAAGACTTGTGGAAGTTAAGACTAAGTCTGGATTCATGAAGCGTGCAGTGCAACGATTCTTCCCACTTGAAGTGCCATCTGAGGACGTAGAGCAAGGCGACGGGGAGCTTAAGCCAGCGGAGGATGAGATCGTCAGGGAGAATACACCCGGTGTGGAGTCCGCGTCAGTGCAAGAGAAAACTACTCCAGTAAAAGTAGGGAAAGTTTACACGCGTTCTGGAAGAAAAGTCAAGTTACCAATTAGGTTTAAGTGAAGTGTGAGAGAAAATTTAATCTTAAAACATTGTTAGATTTGAGATAATTCCTTCCTTGTTTTTTTAAATTAATATTGACCTTATAGCAAAGTTCAAAAGGTCAAGGTGGGAGAGTGACGCGAAAATAGGTACTTTTGGACCAACCGACGCTGTCAACACACCCGCTGCCCCCCCCCCCCCCCCCCCCCCCCCCCCGCGCATGCGCGAGCAGAAAAGGATTACCCCCGCAATTCCGGTAAACAAACTGTCTCGACGCTAACGTTTGGTTTTGACAGGCCTGAAAAAGAACTATCTCTCATAAATTTTAATAATTGTTTTGAATAATATTTGTATTAATATTAATTTGTGTGATTTCTAAATAAATATTTCTTTCAATAAGTATTAATTATTCATCACTGTTTTCTAACTTAGGCCTCGTCATCCACCGTTGTGACTCAACTTCTACTGATCCCTGCAACAAAGGTATTGATTTATCAATTTATAATTTTCAAGTCAGTTTCCAGCATTACTGTAAAGCTAGGAGCGTTTAGTTCAGGTTAAGCCATCGGGACCTTGTATTGTCTTTCTTTTTCAAATTTAAGACAAAGACAACAATTGCACCTAAAGTGCTAAAGTCAGTTAGATGATGGACATTTTTTTAGTCATCAGAACTGATATCATTGGTACTTATAGTGTGTAACACTTTGGTAACAGCATTATAACCATGATCACACAAAAGTACGGAATGTAGAGAAAGTATAGAATTTTTTATTTTATTTTTTAATTATCCCTAGTACACGTGGTACAGACCATGATAATCATGGTGGGTAGAAGTTGGCAACTGCTTTTACTGTTAGTGAACCTTATGTCTACACATGTGAAAAGCAGTTCAACATTTGCACTTACAAATTTGCCACAGCCCCATTTGGTTACTTGCACTTGCTGGTGGGGTTGGACTTTTGCAAGAATCGGTAGCCACATTAGAGCAATTTTTTTTTAATCAGTAAATAAGTGCCCAATGTGGGATTCAATCCCAGGTCATAGCAGTCGAAAACCAGTTTAGATCACCCTTCCACTGACCCCTCCAAATAGAAATAAATAGATAGTGTTTGACATTTCGGAAACAGCATTGTTATCTACATCAAACAAAAGTACTGAATGAACAAATGAATAGTGTGTGACATTTTGGTAGAAGCTGTGTTACCATCATGAGGCAATAATGATTATTGAATGGAATCAGACCAAATCCAAATAAATAAAAGAGTGTGTGGGGAGGTTTCAGTAATAGTGTTTTACCATCAAAAGCACTGTATCACCAAATATAAATAAACAGCGTGTGAGGTTACGGTAACAGCATTGTTACCATCATAAGACAAAAGTACTTAATGACCAAATCCAAATAAATAGTATGTGATGTTTCAGTAACATTATTGTTACCATCATCAGTCAAAAGTATTTATTGACACAACACAAATAAATAGTGTGTGCTGTTTCAGTGTTGTTACCATCATCAGACAAAAGTACTTAACGACACAATGCAAATAAATAGTATGTTATGTTTCAGTAACAGTGTTGTTACCATCATCAGTCAAAAGTATTTATAGACACAACACAAATAAATAGTGTGTGCTGTTTCAGTGTTGTTACCATAATCAGTCAAAAGTACTTAATGACACAACACAAATAAATAGTGTGTGCTGTTTCAGTAACAGTGTTGATACCATCATCAGTCAAAAGTACTTAATGACCAAATCCAAATAAATAGTATGTAACGTTTCAGTAACAGTGTTGTTTCCATCATCAGACAAAAGTACTTAATGACACAATGCAAATAAATAGTGTGTGACGTTTCAGTAACAGTGTTGATACCATCATCAGTCAAAAGTACTTAATGACACAATGCAAATAAATAGTATGTGATGTTTCAGTAACATTATTGTTACCATCATCAGACAAAAGTACTTAATGACACAATGCAAATAAATAGTATGTGATGTTTCAGTAACATTATTGTTACCATCATCAGTCAAAAGTATTTATTGACACAACACAAATAAATAGTGTGTGCTGTTTCAGTGTAGTTACCATCATCAGTCAAAAGTACTTAATGACACAACACAAATAAATAGTGTGTGACGTTTCAGTAACAGTGTTGATACCATCATCAGACAAAAATACTTAATGACACAATGCAAATAAATAGTGTGTGATGTTTCAGTAACAGTATTGTTACCATCATCAGTCAAAAGTACTTAATGACACAACACAAATAAATAGTGTGTGACGTTTCAGTAACAGTGTTGATACCATCATCAGATAAAAGTACTGAATGGCCAATGCAAATAAATAGTATGTGATGTTTCAGTAACAGTATTGTTACCATCAGTCAAAAGTACTTAATGACACAATCCAAATAAATAGTATGTGATGTTTCAGTAACATTATTGTTACCATCATCAGTCAAAAGTATTTATTGACACAACACAAATAAATAGTGTGTGCTGTTTCAGTAACTGTTGATACCATCATCAGTCAAAAGTACTTAATGACCAAATCCAAATAAATAGTATGTGACGTTTCAGTAACAGTGTTGTTACCATCATCAGTCAAAAGTATTTATTGACAAAACACAAAGAAATAGTGTGTGCTGTTTCAGTGTTGTTACCATCATCAGTCAAAAGTACTTAATGACACAACACAAATAAATAGTGTGTGCTGTTTCAGTAACAGTGTTGATACCATCATCAGTCAAAAGTACTTAATGACACAATGCAAATAAATAGTATGTGATGTTTCAGTAACATTATTGTTACCATCATCAATCAAAAGTATTTATCGACACAACACAAATAAATAGTGTGTGCTGTTTCAGTGTTGTTACCATCATCAGTCAAAAGTACTTAATGACACAACACAAATAAATAGTGTGTGCTGTTTCAGTAACAGTGTCGATACCATCATCAGTCAAAAGTACTTAATGACACAATGCAAATAAATAGTATGTGACGTTTCAGTAACATTATTGTTACCATCATCAGTCAAAAGTATTTATTGACACAACACAAATAAATAGTGTGTGCTGTTTCAGTAACAGTGTTGATACCATCATCAGTCAAAAGTACTTAATGACACAATGCAAATAAATAGTATGTGATGTTTCAGTAACATTATTGTTACCATCATCAGTCAAAAGTATTTATTGACACAACACAAATAAAGAGTGTGTGCTGTTTCAGTGTTGTTACCATCATCAGTCAAAAGTACTTAATGACACAACACAAATAAATAGTGTGTGACGTTTCAGTAACAGTGTTGATACCATCATCAGACAAAAGTACTCATGATCAAAAATACAAATATTGTGACAGGTTTTGGCAAGTATTGTTACCATCATCAAACAAAAGTACTAATAAACAAATAAATAAATAGTATGTGACGTTTTAGTAAAAGCCTTGTTATCATCATGAGACAAAAGAACCCCATGTAATAACACCATACACAAATAAATAAAAAAGTATGGGAGGTTTCAGTATTTTTATCATCATCACACAAAAGAACTGAATCACCAAATCTAGGAATAGTGTGTGATGTTTTGGTAACAGAGTTTTAACCATCATTATAGACAGAAGTAGTAAATGACCAAATGAATAAATAATATGTGACTTTTAGTTAAAAGTGTCGTTACTATCCCAATATTTTTCATCACAATAAGGAAATAATAAGAATTATTTATTTAATTTTATTATTATTTTGAGATTTATTTTATTTGTAAAAGAAACATCTGTGCTTGATAGTTATATTTCTTGTGTGACTCAATCCATACCATTAAAAAAAAAACAATGAAATTATTTATTGAAGATATTTAAAACATGCTGTGATATTTTTCTCCTTTGAGTTACATACAGATTATTTTCCTCATACAGTACTTTTGTCTTTAGTGGTAAAAATGTTACTGAAACGTCATTCACTATTTATTTATTTGGTTTTATTATATCATGTTTTGTTAAGCTAATAGTTTATTTATATGTATACAGTCTACCCTCTTTAATTCTACACCTCAGGAATCAGAACTTCAGTTGAATTAAAGTCTGTTAGATGTTTCAGCACAACATTCACTGCTAGTGGAAATTTTTTTAGGATAACCAAATACATATACAGTCTACTTCTTTAAAATCGACAACCCAAGCTTTCGGTTGAATTATAAAGTAAGTTAGATGATTTTTTAAAAATTTATTAATCAATCAGGTGCGATATTTTGCATCTATTACAGAGAAAACAAAAACACATTAAAACTTAGAATTAAAAATATTTACAAATTTACATGTATTAATCAACAGAGTTCATAAATTTATATAGACAAAGTGGCTGATGTAAGATCATTTAGATCAGGGAACAATAGATGTTTCCCTTCAGCAAAGTTCGGACAGTTGTAGATAAGGTGAATAGCAGTTTGTTCAGTTTCTCCGCAGGAACAATTAGGTGTTTCTGATACACCTCTTTTTTTGTAAGTATTTTTGGAGTTTTCTGTATGATGTGGCAAATTGAGTGACTATAAAATTTGGATGGAACTGTGTAGGAATTCCGTTTATAAAAATAGTGTGAATTGAATAATTAGAATTATAAATGGATTGATACAAAGAACTCATAATAATATATTTTTCTTTGCCATTTATTGTTGTAAGTATTTCTCTTGGTAAACTTTGTTTTTTTTTTCAGTTTGTATTTTATTGAATTATAGTTGATTTTAAAAAAATCATTATGCTTTAAAGAAATCTTTTATTGGTGTTTGCTTGTAGGCTTGAATCCTATTTAGTGGGCATTCTAGCTGATCAATTTTCAAAAGGCATCTTTCCTCTTCCGTGCGTTATTTCAAATAGCAGAACATTACCCTCTAAGATACCTTGTTGTTCATACCAATGACTAGTGGTCACTTAAGTTAGGCTTAAATCATACAGGAGGAAACAAAAATTGCACTCACTTCTGCACCAATATTTGCGATACATTGTAACACTTGTAAGCACAGTGTGCATCACTATGGCTGATGTACCCTGCGTGCCAAGTATTGTATTTTTAGCTCTAAATTTGTAACTAAACAAGGATTATGTAATGTTCTCAAAATGTGATTTGAAAAATCTGCTATATTATTGAATTAGCATTTGGTCAAATTAACATGGGTTATTTGATAGGCTGGAGGTCATGACATGATAACAGGGTATTATTGCTAGTGTCGAATTATCCAGTCAAATTAACGAGAATAATCTACTGTATTAAAATTTCAACAAATTACAATTATAAATTCAACATCCATCTATCGTTAAAATTTGTAAAATTATTTTTTGACAATGTATTTCTTATAATAAATATTTCCAAATTAATTAAGTTACATATTAACAAAGCAATAGCGCACCATCTATAAATATAAAATGAAAGGATTTAAAAGAACGAATGTTTCTTTTATACATAATACAAACTTCTACTGCCCTTACTGTGATGAAAAAATATATTGGGATATATTGGCGAAACCGCTGGGAGTGTTCACCACTGATGAGCCAAGTCCTCCCAATATATTTTTTCATCGCAGTAAGGGCAGTAGAAGTTTGTATTATGTATAAAAGAAATATTCGTGCTTTTAAATCCTTTCATTTTATATTTATAGATGGTGCGCTATTGCTTTGTGTTAATTTATGCCTAACTGACCTTGTCTTTATTGTTTGTGGAAGAGCATTGCTCGATGCAAATATTTGAATGTAATTCTACTGTCCTATAAGCTTATGTCCATAGTTCTCTTGAAAACCATTTCTGAGATTTCATCCTTCAGTGCTGCGTATATAAGCAGAATTGTCCAATACAGTATTAGAGCTCTGAGAAGCGGTCTGGTGGATTAAATTGGCGAAACCACTGGGAGGGTTCACCACTGATGAGCCGAACCCTCCCAATATATTTTTTCATCACAGTAAGGGCAGTAGAAGTTTGTATTATGTATAAAAGAAACATTCGTGCTTTTAAATCCTTTCATTTTATATTATAAGTTACATATATTGCACTATAAAAAGAGCAAAATTTCTCAATTCTTCCAAAATATTTTCCTGAAATCGCTCCAAGGTGCTTTTGGCATCTTTAACATTCTTGGCTTCCTTTTGGAACTGCCTTGATCTATTTTATGTATGTCTTGACCTCCTCTAAATCTCTTTTTTTGTCTTCCCTGGACTCTCTTCTTCCACTCACCTTTGTACTCCAGACTGATGCTACTGTCTATCAACACACACAATCAAACACAAGTTGAAGAGCAGACACTAAATACAACCACTCCCTCTCCTCTCTATTAGCCACAGAGAGATGTCACAAGGTTAGCTCTGTTGGTACAATTCACACAGAGCTCAGTGACACCCTGCGAGACCTTTCTACACCGCACTACCTCAACAATAAGAATGCATTTTTCCTATATATAAATGAAGTGGAAACAGAAATATATACAACTAGCCGAATGACCCGGGCAACGCCCGGGTTTTACCCGATTAAATGTTTTTATTCAAATACTATTCGTTACAATATTAAATTGGCGCTGTATTTCAATATATAAATAATATATATACAGTAAAACCCCGCTAATACGAACCCTGGATATAACGAACCTTCCCTTATAACGAACCCACGTCGATTCCCAATTCCATTTCATTGTAAATACCATTGTTATAACGAACTTTGCGATTTTTAAAATAACGAACTACCCCTATAACGAACCTATTTTCGGTCCCAAAGTAATAAAATCTATTTAAAATATTATGCTTATAACGAACTTAGAATTGTAATTTAAAAAAAAAATTAAAACAACAAAATTTTTTGAGCATCTTTCAGCTCGCGGATCGCGATTTTCAAAACAATAAATTTAGCAGCATTGTTTGTTTTGATTTTTGCACTTTATTTTGCTGCATTTTGTATAGATTTGTACACATTATACTTTTTATTAAATAGAATATCTTTGCATTCATTAAATTTGAAATATAAAAAATGCAAATGGCTTCCAAATTGAAGAAAACAAAGGCATTTAAAAAAAAAGGTTATTTCTTTTTTGAAAAAAAGGCCATTTTCAGAACTTTTCAAAGTGAAACAACATAGGCCAAATGTTAAGAACATATTAAAATAAGAGAATATAACTTTTCTATTATGAAAGATAAAATATGAAGCTATTAAAAATTGTTACAAAGAGGAATCAACCTCAACTTTTGCCGCGATTGTACGTTTTAGAGCTAAAAAAAAAAAAAAAAAAAAGAGTCCAAATAAACGGTCCCTTGATGAAACAAAAACTATTTTTATGCAATGAACTATGCAGCAATGTTTTGCATGACAGGTTAAAAAAAAAAAAAAAAAAAAAACGAAATCTAGACCTAGAAGAATATGTGGAAACATGAAATGGAAGAAAAACACATTAACTTTATTTGAAAGGTGCAATGCTTGAAGAGTGCTTTGAAGCAACAAGGTATTAGAGCCATTTTTTCAAGTAAACATTGTATTATATAATGTGATAATGATGTTTTAAAATCATTTTATATTTTTAATATATATTTAATATAACTTTGCCTAGGATTTGTCTTGATTTTGAAATTAGACATAGAGGTACATGTATGCTAATGACAATAAGAACCTATCATCTAATGATTTCAATTGTTATTCAGTATTAATGTAAGGAAATTGGTCAATTAAGGGAATTAAAACAAAGTGACCACTATCAATAGGCAGCCTTTTCCTGTGTGTATGGCTGTTCTTTAATTATACGGTCTAAAAATTTTGAAAAGTACAAAAAATGGCCAAACCGTGTCTATGGTGAACCAAAAGCTCTGTCCCATTGGGGTTCACTATAGAGGGGTTTTACTGTATATATAAAAATGAATGTATGTGCGTGTGTGTGTCTGACCTTTATGCCTGACCAAACCACTCATTGGAATGCCATGAAACTTTGGGAAGTTATTTAATATAGTACTGGGAAGGTTTATGAAAAATAATTTCTTGAGTTATTTGCAGATTTGTAGATTTAACTCGCAAGCAGCGCCACCATTGCGACGATTATAAGTTTTTTATCTAGAAGTTTTATTATCACACTAAGTTTATTATCTTAAAGATTATTTATCAAAAGTAAGATTATCTCAGGAAGACACGGCAATTTATTTGAGACAAGAATAATGATTCAATTCCAAGGCAAAGATACTATTCCTTTAACTTCCAATTACCGAGGGAACCAATTAATATTGATTTTATTCAACTTATCGAGTATTTTTCAAGGGACAGGGGAAAAATGTTCACTAGATAAAACGATGATTTTGTAATGTAGAAAATTAGGAAAGACAAAATTCAGGATGACACGGCACACAGGGACCAGGAAAAAATGTTCACTTTTATCGAGAGATTCAAATTTACGAGTTTCAAATTATCAAAATATATCTATTATATTTTTTTTATAAGTTTATAGAGAATTGTTTCAACAAATGTTCGTTAGACAAACCTTTACTCGGGTAAAACCCGGGCAAAGCCGGGTACATCCGCTAGTTATTTTATATTATTTTTGTTTATTTTGTTATTATTATTAGAGTTTTAGTTATTATTTTAGAAACGGCACAACAGAGATGATGAGTATAATTTGTATTTGACTGTTGACCACTGTTTTTGCGGCACTGAGTGAGAGATAACACGCTAGTTATTGTTAGCCTCTCAATAGAAATACACTGTGACAAAATTGTTTTAACATGCCCTGCTCCAGCTACAACTGGCCCGACGAGATCCAGAACTCAATGACCTTCCTGAACTTGACCACGAGCGCAGCATTGGACCAGGCTTAGTATGGCCCACTCGGATGATAGAGCACCCCCCTAAATAAACCTACTGAGACTTACATCCCCGCCTCTGTCTCATCAATATTTCTTAAAACTTTTTATTAATAATATGAATATAGAAATTAATAAATATTTTTGTTTACATATTTGCACATAATTTTTTTTTTTTATAAATTAATATAAAAATGTATTAACCTTTTTAATTAAAAAATTTCTGCTTATATATAACCTAAAAATATCTGATATTAATGATCAATTTAAAGTTATTTAAATATAAAAAAATGAGAAAAGGCATCTCCTTATCGTGCAACTGAAAGCCATCAGCAACTTTCAGTTGCACGATAAGGAGATGCCTTTTTCTTAATTTATGCACCTTATCCCAGTACAATATCACATTTGTACAATTTTTCACATAAAAAATGAGTTTGTCAGATGCCAAATGAAATATAAAATATGTACATGCATTTTTTTTTTTTTTACATTTGCAAAGATATAAAAGATATTTAATTTATTTATTCCAAAAATATCAAAACAGCACAAAAAGTTTTAAATTGTAATGGAAAATGCTAAATTAAATGACAATGTGGAAATGGTTTTTCAATGCATCTGTAAAGCAAAATTTCTGATTACTATTATTTTTTCGTTTTACAATACCAAAAAAAAAAAAAAAAAACTTTATTGATTGTGTCGAATTATTGTTTGGTCTAATTAATGTTTGTTATACACAGGTCTGGAAATGAAAATGTAGTCGAATTATAGGGTATTGAATTAACAAGGATATTTGCTGTATAATGTCTTCACATCATTTATTCAAAAGTTCATGAAGGAGAGCTATTGGGGGGATGGAAGCAGGTCAATTTCACAAAGTTGCCGTAGTTTAAAGGAAAGGTGGTTTGTCAGCTCTGGAAAGCATTCTGTGAAACCTGAAATTTTCTTTTATAGATCAATATCCTTGTGACAATATTTTGATCTCAAGGTTGGTCAAAGAATATGCTCATTACCAGCTAAACACCTCTGAAGTCTTAATGGATGGATCCCTTATGGATCTTTTCAATTAAAAATTGATTCCCAATCTCCCAAAGTTGGTGTGTTGTCTTGCTTGTTGTTGTTTTTTATCCCCTTGTGCAAAGATTACAAGAATTCCATGAATCCATTCTCTTCTAGCTATTTGATGATAAGTAGTGTTTAGTTCTATTTTGGCTGGATAAATACGGGTAGCTTTCTTTTTTTTTTTATTTATAATATTAAATAAAAAGTTATTTAAATTTGGGGTCTTCTTAAATAGTGATTTTCTTCTTTAATCTATATTGCATTTTATATATAAACTAGACGAATGACCCGGCTTCGCCCAGGAATTCAGGAGTACATAAAAATGAATAAACGCCGTTAAGATGCTAATGATATGTACATTTAAATATTAGGAGAGATTTTACATATTGCTTGATATTAGAATATTTTACTAAGTTTGTATTTTTTGCATATTGACTATTGTTTGTTTAATTTTAAGAATTATCATATTGACTGTAACTTTTATTTATTATATAAAAAAAAAACAAAGGCCAGAACAAAAATTAATAAAAAATACGAAAGCCATTGTTTACATACAGTAACGCTAATTTTGTAAAGTTTTTTTTTTAAATTGCATGTGTGCACTTACCGTAACTTAGTAATATAAATTTATCTCTCAATACCTTTGTTAAAAAAAAGTGACACTCGTATAAAAAGATATTTTAAAAAAAGTACGCAAGCAACTTAAAAAGAAATGCAGAACGCTCATTGGTCGCTTAATTGGCCTCGTGTTGTTACTTCGCCTGTTGTTACTCTGCATAAAAAAAAAATTTCAAATGAAAAAAAGAAATAGCCAAAAATACTAATCAAAATGTAGCCGAAAATTTTCCTCAGGTTTATAAAAAGCGACATGCAAAATTTGGTACCAATTGGTTCAGTAGTTTTTGAGTTTATCGCGAAACAGACAGACATTGACTTTTATATATACAGTAAAACCCTGCTAATACGAACCCTGGATATAACGAACCTTCCCTTATAACGAACCCACGCCGATTCCCAATTCCATTCCATTGAAAATACCATCGTTATAACAAACTTTGCGATTTTTAGAATAACGAACTACCCCTATAACGAACCTATTTTCGGTCCCAAAATAATAAAATCTATTTAAAATACTATGCTTATAACGAACTTAGAATGGTAATTAATAAAAAATTAAAACAACCAAATTTTGAGCATGTTTCAGCTCGCGGATCGCGATTTCAAAACAATAAATTTAGCGGCATTGTTTGTTTTGAATTTTGCACTTTATTTTGCTGTATGTTGTATAAATTTTAACACATTATACTTTTTATTAAATAGAATATATTTTCATCCATTAAATTTGAAATATAAAAATATAAATGGCTTCCAAAATGAATAAAACAAAGGCATTTTAAAAACAAAAGCGTTATTTCTTTTAAAAAAAAAAGGGCCATTTTCAGAACTTTTCAAAGTGAAACAACACAAGCAAAATGTTAACATTAAAATAAGAGAATATAACTTTTCTATTATAAAATATAAAGCTATTAAAAATTGCTACAAAGAGGAATCAACCTCAACTTTTGCCGCGATCGTACGTTTTGGGGCTAAAAAAAAAAAAACAAATAAATGGTCCCGTGATCAAACAAAAACTATTTTTATGCCATTAACTATGGTGATTTTAAAGTCAGCAATGTTTTGCATGACAGGTTTAAAAAAAACGAAATATAGACCTAGAAGAATATGTGGGAAAATGAAATGGAAGAAAAACACCAACTTTATTTGAATGGTGCAATGCTTGAAGAATGCTTTGAAGCAACAAGGTGTTAGAGCCATTTTTCCAAGTAAACAATGTATTATATAATGTGATAATGATGTTTTAAAATCATTTTATATCTTTGAATATATATTTAATAAAACTTTGCCTAGGTTTTGTCTTGATTTTTAAATTAGACATAGAGGTACATGTATGTTAATGATAAGAAGAACCTATCATCTAATGATTTCTATTATTATTCAGTATTAATGTGAGGAAATTGGTCAATTAAGGGAATTAAAACAAAGTGACCACTATTAAGAGGAAGCCTCTTCTAGTGTGTATGGCTGTCCTTTAATTATACGTCTAAAAATTTTGAAAAGTAAAAAAAATGGCCAAACCGTGGCTATAGTGAACCGTGGCTATAGTGAACCAAAAGCTCTGTCCCATTGGGGTTCACTATAGAGGGGTTTTACTGTATATATAAATAATATACAGTATAACCTCGTTAATTCGACACACTGCAATTCGACACTCGGCGATAATTCGACCATGTTCTAATGTCCCGACCTCCGGCCTATCAAATAACAAACCGTAATTCGACATATCGATAATACGACACTTCCGATAGTTCGACCATTTTAAAATTCGAATTTCGACAGTTGAATGTTTTTTACTTTACAACTTTCCGCTAAAAAGCTATTACGGCGGGCGCCGATTTTAGTTTCTGTTAGTTTAAGTTTCACTTTTCAGTGCCATTGCGCAATGTCGCGAGTGTTGTTTTTTTTTGTGTGTTTTTTTTTTACGCTGGGATTTAGGCTTCTTGCCCTAATTAACAATAATATTTTATTTTTAAATTTCAGCATTGAAATATTTTAGTTATTTTAAAATTTACAAATAATTTCCTTTTAAATAAATAAATCTTTATAAAATGTAGCCACAATGATTATGATAACATTTTATTTCAATATTCCATTTGTGTTATTATAAAAGATTCAAACACAAAATCAATAATACCTGCAGCAGCAGTGGATGACTTTAATACATTAAAATTTATTTATTAAAAGACATTTCAGAAGAAGAAAGACATGCATGTTTTTTCAAAATGACCGTCTGGAATACATCCTGAATAGGATTTCAGTGCAAAAACAGACATCTATAAAGGAATTTTTTAAAAGATCTCTTCATGATAATTTTTAAATAATATTTTTAAATTTTCTTTTTATATTTACCATATTTATTTCCTTTCAACTGCCATATTTTTCAATTAGAATAAAATATTATTTAATATATTATATTTAATATTTTAATGCCTGTAGAGTTAATATTTGATTATATTACTGAAAAGAAACACATTGCCAGTAAATTTATTTGTTACAATTATTTATGTTTCTAAAATATGAATTAATGCCATTTTGTCCCTGATACTAAAAGTTAATCATGAAAATAAAATAAAAACACACAATGGTTTCAATTAATATCATTAATTTATATTACAAGGCTATTTTTAAAAAATATTATTTTAGCGAGTTAGATGATTACCTAATCATCTCACCTTAATTTAACACTACCTTTAATTCAACCGAAAGCTCTGATCCCTTGGGGTGTTGAATTAAAGAGGTTCGACTGTATATATAAATAAGACGAATGACCCGGGCAACGCCCGGGTTTACACGATTAAATGTAATACTCAAACACATAAAACATAGCTAAATATAGCAAGAGCAGTTATTTTAAACGCTGAATTAGATCAGTTATAGCACGGCGGCGGCGGGGCCTGTTGGCTCCCGGCGTTCACGTGACTTCCCTGTGCGCGCATGGCTGTCGCGAGGGCCCATGCGACCGCCCGCCATTTCCGCCGCACAGGGAGGTCACATGCACGCCGGCAGCCAATCGTCGCGCGCCGCCGTCGACGCCTGAGTGTTCTAGAGGGCGCTGCTCGTGAGCTAAGTTGAATAATTTGAATATATAGTTTTAATAAATTATTTATATATATTTTAAAATAGCCTATCGTCATCCCCGTTATTTTTTACCTATGTATGGAAATTTTGGTTTGAATTAGTGAACTACTGCGAATTTGTATACGGGTCATACAGACAAACAGACAAACAAACATACAAACATTCATTTTTATATATATAGGTATTGTAGTGAAAAGTGTATTGCTTTGACATAAATAATATCAAATAAATAATATCAATAATATCAAATATTTTAGAAGTAAAATATATTTTGTTGCTAGGTTTCATTTCAGTTGAAATAACCTGGATATTTATCTATCAAATGTGTACAACAGGCTAATGTTCTAGAAAGCATTTACAAATTTTAATTTTTTTAAATATTAAATGGAAACTAACAAGTTTGGCAATATACCTTTATTCTATACACAATCTCTATTTATACAAAGAACATAGAGGTATTCACAATGATACTTACTAGAATAGATGGGGCAGGCCGGAGAGATGCTGTGTCCATTTATAGATCCTGTAAAAAAAAAAACAATTATTTAAAATATAAATTTATTAAAAATGATATTGTCATAACCAAAAATGTACATAGCTTGTAACTGTAAATAATACATCGGCAGCTTGCCGAATGTTATGTACCTAAGCCCCGATAGGTGGCGCGCACTGTCAGCTCGGCAAGTGTTATGTACCTAAGCTCCGATAGATGGCGGGCGCGCTAGGCGGCAAGTTTGTAAACATTAGTCGCCATCTTGAAGGGTGTCGCCGAAAGCCAGCCGTTTGGGTCTCTGACATTACTTCCTTAATTTACCATTATTTTTATCCATTTAACTTAGTTTACCTCTATTTCTTTTTATCCCTCAAACTTATTAACTATTTAAAGTCATCTAATAAATTATTATTTTATTCTACCCAAACGACTCGTCACCTTCATTACTGTGACATCTGGTGGAGACAAGCTGGATCATCCCTTCGCTGCCCAAGATATAAGAAGAAGTCGTAGAATCCAAGGATTAAACCCATTGGAATATTCTAAGATGCAACACGAAGGAAGAGAGACCCCACAGGGTGAGTACCACTTCAAACATATTAGAAACCCTTCTATATTTTCGGGGGAACCGGGCCAAAGCTCGGAGAAATGGTTAAAAGAGTACCATCGTGTAGCTCGGTTCAACTGCTGGGACAGTTCCATGTGCCTGGCGAATGTTTACTTCTTCCTCTCAGGAACGGCCAAAGTCTGGTTCGAGAATGTAGAGGAACAAATAACCTCATGGGAACTTTTTGAGACAATGTTGTCTCAGGCCTTTGGACATCACGCCAGCGAAAAAGACCAGGTTTTAGAAAAACTAAAAGCCAGGGCCCAAGGAAAGGGAGAGTCTAGTGAGGCGTATATTCAAGACGTCCTCTATTTATGTCGGCAAATTAACCCCAACATGAATGAAAACGAGAAAGTTGCACATTTAGTCAAGGGGGTCTCTGAGGAAATTTACAGGGCAATTGTCACCTTTGAAATTGCCACCACCGAGGAGTTTATAAGGTGGTGTCGAAAAATCGAACTATCTCAAAAGAAGCGTGTGAACACGCGGATAGTTTTTGATAGACTGCCGAATGCTGCCGCCATCAACCCAGCAGAATCGGAATCTATGGAGGACCTCATTAGACGTATCGTCCGAGAAGAAATCTACCATGCATTGAATCCCGAGCCAGCCACTCTCAAACCATCTTCCCTGGATCTAATTATCTGAGAGGAAGTTGAAAGGAACCTGTCTGCAATTTCGCAGCCCGTTCAAAGGTCAATGCCACGACAACAGTACTCTAACCGACCCCAAATATTCAAACAGACGCCACGACAGCAGTTCCTGAACCAAAGACCACCGGTACCCAACCAGACATCACCACAGAGAAGAACTGATGAATGGAGGACACACGAAAACGTTCCAATATGTTTCCATTGCGGTCGCCCGGGACATGTAGCCCGAGATTGCCGGGACAGAAGGCGTGTTTTCGAGGAAGCCAGGGTAAGAAGGCCGACCTACTCTAATAATTACAATACCTGGTTCAATCAAAATGCCGAAGAAGTTGAGTTTGTAGATCGCCGCTTTCGAAACCCGTGGCCCTATCCTGGCCGTGGAAGATCCCCCTCAAGACGAAACGCAACGCCGTCGCCCTCTCGCCGATCCAGTCAATCTCCTCGCCGCCTAAGCCAGGGAAACTAAGAAGAGCGACCGAGACTGGAGGTAAGGCCGCTGACGATAGTAGAAATCCTCCCCTATTATAACTGCGAACATGAAACGGAACTACGTTGTTATCACCATAAATGGACAGAATGTTGAGGCCTTAGTCGATTCTGGAGCCGATTATTCCGTAATCTCGGAAAGTTTTCGCCGATATTTGAAAATTCCGTTCTTTGCAGAAAAAGGGCCTGTACTGAGAGTCGCCAATAGGAAACATATCGAAACTCTGGGACGATGTAACTTAAAAGTGTCAATTGAAGAACTTGAGATTTATTTTACTTTTGTTGTCTTCTCTGAATGTAGCCATCACATAATACTTGGTCTTGATTTCTTTCGAGCCACAAGTGCAGTGATTGATTGCGGAAGAGGTGAAATACATTTGAAGGAAAGTGTGAACGACGGCCTAGAAGAAGATCTGCCTACACATGCGTTAGAAGACTGTTTTGTTCCAGCTCGCTCAATTAAGAAAATCACGGTTATTAACGAAGATATTCGAGGTGGAAAAGATCAAATGATAGAAGGAAGCAAAGATCTCATCTTAAAAAAAGAATTGGTCATACCATCATCCATAATTAACTTCCATCACGGCAGAGGGGAGATATGGGTAACTAATGGGACTTCTCAGAATCAAATAATCCCAGCTGGTATGCTTGTAGGATACTTGAGGAAAATTGGAAGTAGCGGAATCTACAGTGTTGACACAGCTGAAGACGATAAAACTCAATCAAACATTAAGAATGAAGATAGACGCCAACAAATCTTATCTCTGGTAGACGAGAGATTAAACGAAGAACAAAAGTCAATGATTGCAGAATGTTTAGAAAAGTACTCAGAGGTTTTTGATTTTGATAGAAAATCATTCAGTACAACCTCCAATGTGAAACATAAAATCGACACTTCAGACAGCCGTCCTATTAAACAACGACCATACCGGGTGTCTCCTGTCGAAAGACGAGCTATACAAAGTGAAGTCGATAAAATGATGAAGATGGGAATTGTACAACCGTCCGAAAGTCCTTGGTCGTCCCCAGTAGTTTTGGTTAAAAAGAAAGATGGGTCCTGGAGATTTTGTGTATAGACTACCGAAAGCTTAACAAGGTCACCAAAAAGGATGTGTATCCTTTACCTAGAAATGATGATGTTTTGGATAGCTTGACAGGAGCTAAATTCTTTTCCAGCATGGATCTACGTACAGGATACTGGCAGATAGAAATCGACAAGGAAGATCGGGAGAAGACAGCTTTCATCACCCCTGATGGCTTATATGAGTTCCGGGTGATGCCCTTCGGTTTATGCAACGCACCGGCAACATTCGAAAGAATGATGGACAAGCTACTAGCAGGATTGAAATGGACAATTTGTCTTTGTTATTTAGACGATATAATTGTTTATGCTACATCCTTTAAAGAACATATTGAACGCCTAGGGAAAGTTCTCAGATGCATCCAGCAAGCAGGCTTGTGTATTAATCATGAGAAGTGCCGTTTTGGGTCAAGAGAAATCAAAGTGTTAGGACATCTTGTTACAGAAAGCGGCATTCGCCCTGATCCCGACAAAATCGAAGCAATTACAAATTTCCCGACTCCAAAAACAACAACTGAAGTAAGAAGCTTCATGGGGTTGTGTTCATATTACAGGCGATTTGTGAAAGATTTTGCAAATAAAGCAAAGCCGTTGCACGACCTCCTGAGGAATAACGTGAACTTCATTTGGTCGAACGAACAAGAACAATCTTTCCAAATATTAAAATCAGCCCTAACTACCGATACTGTGCTTGGCCATTTTAAAGAAGATGCTGAGACACTTGTACATACCGACGCGAGTGGATATGGCGTCGGAGCAGTGTTGACCCATCTGGTAGAAGGAAAAGAAAAGCCTATCGCCTATGCATCAAGAACACTTAACGCCGCAGAAAGAAATTATTCCACGACAGAGAGGGAATGCCTAGCTGTAGTTTGGGCCATTTACAAGTTCAGACCATATTTGTTTGGAAAACACTTCACCGTCGTCTCCGACCATCATTCCCTGTGTTGGCTAGCTAATGTAAAGGATCCATTGGGAAGGCTAGCCAGATGGGCCTTGCGACTTCAAGAGTTCGACATATCTATTGTGTATAAGAATGGTAAAAGACACCAAGATGCGGATTGCCTCTCAAGAAGTCCTCTCCCCCAATCCAACGAAGATAACATACCAGAATTGTCTTCAATTACAGACATAAGAAAAGAGCAAAGAAGCGATGTCCAGACCAAAAAAATAATTCAGGAAATTGATTCCAAAAGTGAAAGTGGATACAAAATAATCGACGGCATCCTCTACCGCAAAAACTACGATCCCATGGGCAAACCTTGGCTCTTAGTAGTGCCCAAACAAATGAGGGTTGACATTTTGAGGGAAGCCCACGATGCACCAATGGCGGGACACCTGGGATTTGCCAAAACATACGACCGCATTAGAAGAAAGTATTTCTGGCCCGGCTTGCATAGATCTGTGCGACAATATGTGGCACATTGTCGAGAATGTCAACGGCGAAAAGGTTCTACCGAACGTCCACCAGGGCAACTTGTGCCAATTCCGCCGGTATCCCGACCTTTTGAGAAAATAGGGATAGATTTGTTAGGAAGATTCCCTACCTCGAACGATGGCAATAAATGGACTGTGGTCGCGACAGACTATTTAACAAGGTATGCTATGACCAAAGCCATACCAAATGGAAGTTCGGAAGAAGTTGGAAAATTTATAGTAGAAGACGTGATCCTCAAACATGGAGCCCCCAGAGAATTGATTTCAGACCGAGGTCGAACGTTTATATCCCACACAATACGGGATATTAACAACCTCTGTGGAACCGCACATCGCTTTACTTCTGCCTACCACCCCCAGACAAATGGCCTGACCGAGAGACTCAACAAGACACTTGGTGACATGCTGTCTATGTATGTTGATGTAGACCAAAGAAACTGGGATTCAGTTCTCCCTTACGTAACTTTTGCCTATAACACCGCCAAACAGGAAACCACCGGGTTTAGCCCTTTCTATCTTGTACACGGACGCGATGTCGAGACTCCATTGGACACCATCCTGACGTATAGAGAGGAAGCCAATCTGGAAGACTACGTGGAGAGTTTGGTCACAAATGCCGAGGACGCACGCCAGCTGGCCCGTTTGAACATCTTAAAGGCGCAAGAAAAAGACAAATCTCGATACGACAAAAGCCATAGACCTGTCCAGTACCGCACGG
This sequence comes from Cordylochernes scorpioides, assembly GCA_030710605.1. Lineage (NCBI taxonomy): Eukaryota > Metazoa > Arthropoda > Arachnida > Pseudoscorpiones > Chernetidae > Cordylochernes > Cordylochernes scorpioides. The sequence continues at coordinate 111,691,309 of CP092886.1, read as the reverse complement.
AAGACCTTGTGTGGGTGTACACACCTGTGCGTAAACAAGGACTGTCGGAGAAGCTACTTAAAAGATACTTCGGCCCCTATAAAGTTGTGAGACAACTGTCTGAAGTAACTTATGAAGTAGAGGCCTTGGAGAGGAGACCCAGACAACGGAATATCAAAGACATCGTCCACGTCCTGCGGATGAAACCATACAGAAGCCCAGAAGAACAAACACAGGACTGATCACATAGTGTAGAATTTTTTTTTTTTTTTTAAGCAGCGGGTCGCTGCTTATTTTTGAAAAGGGGAGTAATGTCATAACCAAAAATGTACATAGCTTGTAACTGTAAATAATACATCGGCAGCTTGGCGAATGTTATGTACCTAAGCCCCGATAGGTGGCGCGCGCTGTCAGCTCGGCAAGTGTTATGTACCTAAGCTCCGATAGATGGCGGGCGCGCTAGGCGGCAAGTTTGTAAACATTAGTCGCCATCTTGAAGGGTGTCGCCGAAAGCCAGCCGTTTGGGTCTCTGACATTACTTCCTTAATTTACCATTATTTTTATCCATTTAACTTAGTTTACCTCTATTTCTTTTTATCCCTCAAACTTATTAACTATTTAAAGTCATCTAATAAATTATTATTTTATTCTACCCAAACGACTCGTCACCTTCATTACTGTGACAATATAAATATATACAGTAGAAAGTGTCCTTTAGGGAGAGGTGTCCTCTTACCGGAGAGTTGCTAAGGGATCAGATTGATAAATTAAGAGAAAAGTTCTCATGTCCTTACGGCCTTAATACCAGTCCTTGATTTTTTGGGAAGCCTCAAACACTAGCTTTTTTGGTCATTGAGGTGCAGCTTGCACCACATTGATGAGGGCCAACAGCCTGAAATATTTACGCAGCTAACTTTCCTGAATAATTAGGAAAATGTATGATAAGGCACAATATGGATTATAGATTATAAACACAAGGTATTTATTTGAATTTGGTCTTATTACCTTGTGTTCAGGAAAAGGTATTTGGCCAATTCAGGAATAATTTAAAAATTAATAATTAGATTAAATAAATATCAGTCTAAAAGTTCAATCATATCAATTTAAAAGTAATCTAAAAGTTTCTGATGACCTTTGCCATTTGTAGGAATAAATTCCAGTAACACATGTTGGTAACAGCATTGTTAACATCTTGAGACAATAGCACTAAATGTGTAAGCATGAATACTCCAACATACAATACTATACCATTACCTATTGTAGATGTTGGATCCTGTGATATAATTTTGGAAGTCGGATTTTTCTTTAAATTAAATTTTGTATTAAGCAATTTTTTAATTTTTATTCTTATATGTAAATAATTGTAAATCCTTTAAAATTTCAATTTTTGTATATTGTTGATGATTCAGTAAGATATGTAAATTTCTATCAGGAATAGAAAAGACTCAATTTAGATAACTAATGTTGTAGCTACTCCTAACTCTAAAACTCAAATAAATCAAATAATTCAAGACAAGTGGTAAAATGCTTCTTTATATCATTTACTGAACATTCAAGCCATAACAGTATGGTCCCTCGAGCCGGATACTTTAAAAAATTAAGGTAAGCCATTTGAAAACTTAAAATTATTAAAATAAAGTCATGCCTAAATCAGAAGTTAAAATTCGGCATAAATTCAACTTTATTATTCAGGAAATAAAGGATCTGGAATCAAGGAATAAATCTATTGTAGAATCCAAAAATATACATAGATTAAAGCTATTCCAACAAGAAGTTAATGAAAGGAAAATTAGCCTAAATCAAATTGTCAACACATTATTAGAATCAGAGTTAGATGAGACTCAATATGAGGATTATTCAAAAGCCAAAGATGATATATGTTGGTGTCTATTGAAGAAGCTTTATCTTTGATTGAAACCAAAGAAAATACTCATAGTGATAAACAACTGCCCGAATCCAATGTCAATTTACCTAAGATAAATTTACCCATTTTCAATGGTGATTCAGCCAATTGGCTTAGTTTTAGAGAAATATTTAACTCCACCATTAATTCAAATCAAACACTAACTGAAATACAAAAATTTCAATATCTAAATGCATCAGTTAAGGGTCCTGCGGAAAAGTTGATTCGGGGTTTTCCCATTTCTGACAGAAACTACCAGCAAGCATGGGATACCTTATGCAATAGATTTAATAACAGAAGAGAATTGGCTTTTTCACAAATCAACAAAATATTCTCCATAAGGCCATTAAAATCTATTTCAACTGGTTCTCTCTATGAAGTCCTTGATGTTTGCAATGAAGGCATTAGAAATCTCTCAGTGCTAGGACTTGAGAAAAACACATTAACAGATCTAATCCTGATCAATTTTTTTGAAAAAAGAATTGGTGAAGCCCTCAGGAAAGAATGGGAATTAACCCTTCAAAATGAAGAATATCCAACATTTGAAAACTTTGTGAATTTTTTAGAAAAACATGCTAGAAGCCTGCAAGGTATGAGAATTCCTTTGTTCCAGGAACAAAAAACCTCTAGCAAAAATATGATGGCTCACGGCCTTTATGTCAACAAAGGTCAAAATTGTATTTTATGTCATCAAATTCATAAACTAAATGACTGCCATAGATTCATAAATCTTCCCTTGCCTAAAAAATGGGAATTAGTTAAAAAACATAAACTTTGTCAAAATTGCCTTAGAGCAAATCATGAGATATCCAAATGTCTCATCACATCAAGATGTAAAAACTGCAAGCAGAATCATCATACTCTTCTGTATGAATACAACTCTGAACCATCCATTCCACAACCAACAACCTCTCAAGAGATGTTGATTTCAACAAATACCATCTGTAATGTGATGCCTTTGGAAACGGAAACAAATATTCTACTGTCAACAGCCCTTATTAAAGTCAAGGCGAAGGATGGCTCATTTGTGCTTGTAGAGCATTAGTGGACAATGGGTCCCAAATATGCCTAATTTCAGAACAATGTTGCCACAAGTTGGGACTTGAAAAAATGAAAAATTCTTATACACTAAAAGGTGTAGGTGACGTTGTCAACAGGACAACATCACAGGTTGAAATAGAGTTCACCCCACATCATAATGATCAATTATTTTCTGCCAGAGCATTTGTGGTTGGCAGGGTAACTGCAGACCTTCCAAACTTCCAAATTCAGTCAGCAGACTTTCCTCATTTAGAAAATTTGCTCTTGGCAGACCCAGAATTCTATGTCACCAAGCCCATAGACCTAATTTTGGGTGCAGATACCTTTGTAGAAATCATTCTAGGTCATAAAACAGATTTAAAGCACCATCCTATAGCACTTAATACCAAGTTAGGTTGGCTTGTTTCTGGGAGAATCCATTCAAATATTAAGTCGAATACTTCGGTAATAAATCACTGTACCACTGAACTTGATTCCAGCATAAGAAAATTCTGGGAACTTGAAGATGTCCCAATTTCTAAGGCCCAGTTGGGTACAAAGAATGCCTGTGAGATATTATTCAAGTCAAACCTCAAAAGAGACATTGAGGGCAGATATTCAGTCAATCTCCCTTTTAAATCAACACCCAATTTAGGTGATTCAAGATCTCAAGCATTGAGAAGGTTTTTTAATTTGGAAAAAAGGCTACAGGCTAATCCAAGTCTCAAATCTCAATACATCAACTTTATGAGGGAGTACATGGAGCTGAATCATATGGAGTTGATACCACTCAAGGAGTTGAAAAAACCTTCCAACCAATGTTTTTATTTACCACATCATGGAGTCCTAAGAGAACAGAGCACAACAACTAAAATCAGAGTTGTGTTTGATGCTTCATCCAGAAGTACAAACAATCTTTCTTTAAATGATTTTCTACATGTGGGTCCAAAGCTCCAGCAGAGAATCTATTCAACATTTTACTCAGATTCAGAACATTTCCTATTGCAATCACAGCAGACATAGAGAAAATGTTCAGACAAATTAGGCTGAATTCAGATGATAGAGATTATCATAGAATTTTGTGGAGAGAAAATCCAGAAGATCCACTACTGGAATATAGACTGTTAACAGTTACTTATGGCACTGCAAGCGCCCCTTTTCTGGCAATCAGAACTATTCAACAATTGGCTGAGGATGAGAGTTCTAAATTCCCTTCTGCTTCATCAATAGTCTTTAGGGATTTCTTTGTTGATGACCTTATTTCAGGTGCATATTCAATTCAAGAAGCTAAGTCTTTGGTTGCGGAATTATCATCCTTATTGAACAAGGGTGGATTCAAACTTAGAAAATGGTCCTCTAATAACAAAGAGGTTCTTTCCTCTCTTTCACAGGAAATAATCAATGACACTAACTCAAAATTGCTTGAAGAAGATTCTTCAAACTTCTAGGACTAGTCTGGAACAAAATTCAAGATACCTTCAATGTTCAAGTCACTCCACTGAATTTTGAAGTAACAACTAAAAGACATCTTCTGTCTGCTATAGCCAAAATTTATGATCCACTTGGTCTCCTTTCCCCCACGACTGTTCTGCTGAAAATTATGATACAACAGCTTTGGAAGAGGAAAACTTCATGGGATGAACCAATTGAATCAGATATAAAGTCAAATTGGAATAAATTCCAAACTCAACTATCGTGCCTAAAGGAAATCAAAATACCAAGATACCTGAACAGCTCATCTTCTGAAATAGAAGAATTACAACTACATGGATTTTGTGATGCATCCCTTAATGCTTATTCAGCAGTTTTTTACTTGAAAACTAGATTCAAAAATCAAAAGATCAAAATTATTCTGATAACCTCAAAAACTAAGGTTGCACCATTAAAGACCATTACAATTCCAAGACTTGAACTAAGTGCAGCATTGCTTTTGGCTCAACTGAATCAAGTCATTCTTGAATCATTTCCTTTTCAACCTGACAAAACCTTTTTGTGGACTGATTCACAAATCTGCATAGATTGGATAAGATCAGATGCCAGCAGATGGAAAGCCTTTGTTTCGAACAGTGTCGTCAATTCAAAATTTGACTCAAATCACTGATTGGTTCCATGTATCCAGTCAAGATAATCCAGCTGATTGCGCATCCAGAGGAATCATGCCTCAAGACTTGGTCAATCATAGAATTTGGTGGCGGGGTCCTATTTGGCTTCAAGAAAATAATGTTCGATATATTCCTTCTTCACCAACCCAAGTAAACCTCAATATCATTCAAGAAGAAGTCGGTGAAGGTCAAGTGTTGGATCAAACAACCTTAATTCAAAATTCAGAAACTATGTTAAATCTAGAATTCATTGAAAGGTATTCCACAATGACCAAATTGATCCGAATAACAGCTTGGTGTTGGAGATTCTACTACAATTGCCTCCTCTTTGATCCAATTCGTCAGAAAGGACCTTTGACAACAAGAGAATTAACAAAGGCAATTCAAGTCTTAGTCAAATCAATCCAGCAAGTTGAATTCTGCACGGAAATAAAATTACTGAAGTCAAACAAGCAACTACCTCTGTCCAACAAGCTAACTTCTCTAAATCCCTTTTTAGACACTCAAGGACTTCTAAGAGTTGGAGGTAGACTCAAGTATTCCTATTTAAATGAAAATCAAAAATTCCCTCTCTTACTACCGAAGAATCACCACATCACCAATCTTATAATCGATGATATTCACAGGAAATACCTACATGCAGGACCTCAACTTGTATTGTCAATACTCAGAAAAAATTATTGGATTTTGGGAGCAAGAGATGCAGTCAAAAAAATCATTAAAAAATGTCTGATTTGTTTAAAATTTAAATCTACTACCATTCATCAAATCATGGGAAATCTACCTCCGGAAAGAATCATCCCATCAAGGCCATTCTCAAAGACTGGCATTGATCTTACAGGACCATTCTTAATAAAGAGAAGCCTGGGCAGATCTAAAACAATAAGCAAATCTTACATTGTACTATTCATTTGCTTTACTACTAAGGCCATTCATTTAGAATTGACAACAAGTTTATCAACTGATTCATTCATGGCCTCATTGAGAAGATTCATGGCCAGAAGAGGGAAGCCCTCTGACATTTACTCAGATAATGCTACCAATTTTAAAGGAGCATCCAATTTTTTCCACACTCAGTTTCAATTATTGAACTCTCAATCAGTGTAAAGATTGGTTACAGAGGAATTAATCACTTGGCATTTCATCTCCCCAGGTGGACCTCACTTTGGTAGCCTTTGGGAAGCCGGAATCAAAAGTGTGAAATCACACTTGGTCCGAACCTTTAAATCAACAACCCTGAATTATGAAGAAATGAACACTTTGATTATTCAGATAGAATCTTGCCTAAATTCAAGACCACTGGCCCCTCTAAGTAGTGATCCCAATGATTATGAGGCCTTGACACCAGCTCATTTCTTAATAGGATCTTCGTTTTCAGAAATTCCAACCTCAAACTCTGAAGTCTTAAACTTACAGACAAGATGGAAGCTGATTCAAAAACTAAAAAACTCATTCTGGTCAAGATGGTCCAAGGAATATCTGAGCAACCTCCAAGGCCGTGGTAAATGGCGAATCAAACAAGACAATATCCAAATAGGTCAACTAGTTTACCTCAAAGAGGCTGAAATATCTCCACTTCACTGGCCTTTGGCTAGGATTCAGGAGGTATTTCCAGGAGAGGACAAGAATGTCAGGGTAGTCCAGATAAAGACTTCAAAAGGAGTCTTCAAGAGACCCATTACAAAGCTGATTCCATTACCTTTCAAACAATGAAAATTGTAATCTTAGCTACATAGTCGGAATCAATTAGTCCAGCATCTATACTATTGGAACTCTTTTTTTTATTTTTATTTTTTATTTTTATTTTCTGGTCATCTCTTCCCAGCCGGGGGAGTATGTTGGATCCTGTGATATAATTTTGGAAGTCGGATTTTTCTTTAAATTAAATTTTGTATTAAGCAATTTTTTAATTTTTATTCTTATATGTAAATAATTGTAAATCCTTTAAAATTTCAATTTTTGTATATTGTTGATGATTCAGTAAGATATGTAAATTTCTATCAGGAATAGAAAAGACTCAATTTAGATAACTAATGTTGTAGCTACTCCTAACTCTAAAACTCAAATAAATCAAATAATTCAAGACAAGTGGTAAAATGCTTCTTTATATCATTTACTGAACATTCAAGCCATAACAGTAGACATAGTTCACAACACGATTTCAGTCGAGAGTAGGATTAGTCAAAGCTTCTATATTAACGACTGCTTTACTGTAAGTTCACCACATGTCTACACATGCAAAAAGCAGTTTGACTTTGCACTTACAAATATGCCAGAGCCTGTTTGGTTACTTTCATTCGCTTGTGGGGTTGGACTTTTGCAAGAATCGGGGGACATTGAAGCATTTTTTTTTTTTTTTAATCAGAAAAAAGTGCCCAATGCGGGAGTCGAACCCGAGTCGTAGTGGTCGAAAACCAATGGTTTAGACCATCCTTCCACCGACACCCCAAAAAAAAGCATGAATCAATAATGTTCCCATCAAATTAAAAAAAAAATTATTATCTCTAGTGCACGTGGTACAGGCCATGATATTTCCTGGTAGGTAGAAGTTGACGGCTTCTTTTACTGTAAGCGACTACATGTCTACACATGTGAAAAGCAGTTCCACTTTTGCACTTACAAGTGTGCCAGAGCCTTGTTTGGTTACTTGCACTTGCTGGTGAGGTTGAACTTTTGCAAGAATCGGGGGACATTGGAACATTTTTTTTATTATTTAGAAAAAAGTGTATAATACAGGATTTGATCCTGGGTTGTAGCGGTCAAAAACCAACGGTTTAGACCACTCATCACCCGACTCCATTCAAATTGAGTATTTATAGTGCTGTATGAGAGAAGCATGAATCAAAATGTAAGAATCAGACTTTTAATCAAAAACTAAAGTACAAAAAACAGGATGTCACTTACCTCCATTTCCATTTATAAACCAAAAGTTAGTAGGTAGAGTGTTAACAATATATTTAAAAGTATGTTAAAATAGAAATTGCATTGTTTTTATGCAATCCCATTTCTCAATATAAACTGTGTGATTCTGAATTTGCATCGCCAAGAATTAGTGGGCAGAAAACTATGCAAATTTCAGGGTAAAGTTAGCTCACCAAGTTATGTAAATGATGCAAATTGCGCAGCTATCCTGCGCATGCACAGGATAACTGCGCATGTTGATTGAGATATAAGAGAAGGAATTTAAAAATTTGACAATATTCGCACCCCCCTCTCTGTCTGACAAGGGGAAAGCATTTGAATCATTGTTTTTGACTCAGAAAACAATCAGTAGCAGAGAATACCACCAACTGAGGTATTTCCAGCAGACATGGTGACAGCCTATGGTGATTGAACTCAGAAAGGCTGGTTAATCCATACGTCAATTCTCTATAGAAAGAACCTTGACGAATCCATAGTTAACCAGCTATGGTGAAGATGGTTGGAACAAGGAAATGTGACACAAATGAGGGGTGCTTGTCTGGCCAAAGTGACATCAACACAGGTGGACAGGCGCATCCGCCAGATGAGGTTGGTAGCCCCACAATCCACTTCTGTCGCCATTTTTCAGCATATGCAGGACAATCTATTGATTCTCCCATATCAACCAGAACCATTATATGCAGTTTGGTTACCAGCAGCCTACACTCATGGGGCCCATTAAGAAGACTTCCATTGACCCAATGGCATAGGGTAGTGTTCTCAGAAAAATATTGGTTCTTTTTTAGCAATGACAGTCACCAAGTAAGAGTTTGGCCCCATCTTGATGACAGGTCCAATGTGTCTGCTTCTGAGGAACGCTACACCTCATGACAATGTGTATTCAAAGAATCTGTTCTCAACAGACTGATAGTTAGAGAAATCGATACCTTACCCAATGTAAAGTTTGTCCTTGGTGATAAATCATGCTAGGGGGGAGATAATCTCACATGAACAGTTTAAAGCAGGATACACTGGAGCTACTAAAGGGAATGAGGACCCAGGATCAGAACCAAGCAAACAGCATGGAAGACAAGGAGTCCCTACAGCAAGAAGCCACCTACTGACATTGTGGCACCCTACAGAGGAAGGTGATTAAGCTGCCATAAACTCCAGAATGAGAATAATGAATTGTGATGAAAGATGACTGGCTGACAAATGGCTGGCATTTAGACCAATTTGATGTGATGAATGCTTATCTGTAAGAACCTTATTTATATGGAGAAATCTGATTAACCCATGTGTTTATGAACTTGAGTGTAAAGAAAGAATAATAATTCTCTAAGTATATGTAGACTATATCTTTTCCTCATATTAGAAGATGAGACCATAAGAATAATGTGCAAAACACTTCTAGAGGAAATGTTTGTATTGCGTTGTTGCATTGAAACTCAGCGTCAAATTTTCTTGACATCAAAATAAAAGCTTTACACTGACCCAGAAAAATCTACATTTATAATGTTTTTCAACATTTCAAACTACAAAATAAGAGAAGTATATTAACCAATGAAGGTAATTGTAATCTCGATGACACTAATGATGGACTTGGAAAAAATCTATCCTATCAAGAACTGATAGGAGAGCTATCATCCTCGGCATAAAGAACAAGACCAGATATAGCATAAACTGTTAGACAACTCACTCAATATTGTAACAAATTTACATGGAAGCACTGGGATACTAAAAGAGAGTATGCCTTAGAGCAATGAAAAATTATGGTACAGTAGAACCTTTCTATATGGGACACCTAGTTTGCTCAAAATAATTTCAGATATGGCCATGGTGATCATGATTCCTTGAAAATGTAGTGCACCATTATGCCTACATTGGTAGATAGAGAAAGTGGCCAGACATATAGATATCTTGTTTTACATTCAATGGTCTTAGTTAGGATAGATCAGAAGTGCCTATGACACTACCAAATGTAAACAAGGTCATCTCTGGGTCAGCATTTGACCACTTTCCATAAGAAATTGATCAATTTTGCATTTAAAAAGTCTACAATATCTGATAAGGTATATTGCTGAACTGCTACTTCAAAAATACAGCGCGCCTACGTCACAGGATGACGTAGCATTCGAGGAGCGTCCAGCCACCACCACTAGAGGCGCTCTGCCCTCTCCATCACTTCCTGTTATGTTTTCACTTGTACTACTATCTGCTTGCATAACCTCGTGATATATTAAAACCTATATATATTTCAATGTATTCTCAATTTGATTGAACCACCGATCCAACAAGTGGTAGCAGAGCGTGGTTACAAATCTTGATGTGCTTGCCTTTATCCTCTGTTTGCGACACAGAAAGCAAATTTCTTCTTGCTTGGGGCACAAAAAGAACGTCGTTCAAGGTGACATCTTGTGTTCCAGTATCTAGGTACATCTTCATGCGGATATTTCCAACTCCCTCTACTTGTAGGTTGCCGCTCGCAGTCTGGATGGGCTCACACGTAGTAGGCTGGAAACTTGTGAACCATTGTCGGTTCTTACAGACGTGATGTGTTGCGCCGCTGTCCAAGATGAATTCATCTTCCGAAGAGACTGCATTGAAGGCCATGAGCATATTCTCCGACGGAGATTTATATGGGGAACTTCATGAAGAATTGTACATGGCTTTGCCACCAGGAGTAAAGTTTCAGGATTCTAAAGATAAAGTTCTTAGACTTTTAAAACCTATCTATGGGCTTAAACAAGCAGCTTTTTGTTGGAATACCACGCTGAGTCAATTTCTTGAAAAAGTGGGCTTTTCTAAAATTCCATCGTGCAATTGCATTTTTGTGCTTGATGATAGGGCAATAATAGCAATTTATGTAGACGACTTAGCGATATTTGCTGTTGACCAGAATACACTTGACGAAATCGAGGATAAGATTATACAAGAGTTTCAAATTAAAAGTCTGGGGCCCATTACATTCTTTTTAGGTGTCGAGATAAATTACGGCAAAGAGAGTTTGTCTCTTAATCAAAGACATTACATACAAACTTTACTTCAAAGATATAATATGTTCGAAGTTCGCAAAGTATGTACGCCTTTAGACCCAGCTATCATACTATCTAAAATAGATTGTCCCCATACACAAGCTGAAATAGACCAAATGTCTAAGATACCATATAAAGAGCTTATTGGTGCATTGTTGTATTTGTCCAATTGCACTAGACCAGATATCTCTTTTGCTACTTCGAAACTTTCCCAATTTTGTGCAAACCCAGGAAAGAAGCATTGGGAAGCTGCAAAACATGTTTTGAGATATCTATCGGGTACCATTGACTTAGAACTCTCCTATGTCAAAGGAAACAACAATAAAGTCGCAATGTTCACAGACGCCGATTATGGGAGTGACACAGATGATCGAAGATCCTACTCCGGAATGGTTGCAGTTATTGATGGGAATGTCATCAACTGGCGATCTAAAAAGCAGCAATGTGTTTCGTTGTCTACCATGGAATCGGAGTATATAGCGTTATGTCACAGTGCTAAAGAGGCCGTCTGGCTCGGTCAAACCCTGTCTGATCTTGGATTTATCTCGCACTTTGCCAAACCACTCACAATCTACTGTGACAATCGATCAGCCATAGACTTCTCTAAGAATAACATTGAGAACAATCGTTCCAAGCACATCTCAGTTCAGTTCCACTACACAAGAGATAAGATAAACTCCGGTGATATCGTTGTCCAGTTTGTCAACACCAAGGAAAACATGGCCGATATCCAAACCAAGACTTTAAAGAAGTTGATGCACAGAGATGCATGTTTCCAGATGAATTTGAAGTCGCAAGTGGGGGAATGCTGAACTGCTACTTCAAAAATACAGCGCGCCTACGTCACAGGATGACGTAGCATTCGAGGAGCGTCCAGCCACCACCACTAGAGGCGCTCTGCCCTCTCCATCACTTCCTGTTATGTTTTCACTTGTACTACTATCTGCTTGCATAACCTCGTGATATATTAAAACCTATATATATTTCAATGTATTCTCAATTTGATTGAACCACCGATCCAACATATATACACTTTGGATTATTGATTAGAAACACATATGTTAATATATAAGACCACTAACTATTTATTAATATGGACTTGGTCTTATTATTTTGTGTTTCTAAACTACAATCTCTGGTTACTTGCCCTAAACTTGATTATTACAATAAGTGAATGAGCAATATGGGAACATTTAAAAAAAATAATTGCATTCAGTTTAACCCAAGGACCTATTTCAACTTGGTTCAGCATATTGTATTTAGAGGAGTTTATGATAGGATGTCATTCCATGTTAATTCCACATATGGCCAACATTATCTTCCTATCAGTCTACTCGTAACCTAAATTTGTAGTCAAGAAATATGCCTTCATTAATACAGCTGCTCTCAATAAAATCTTTAGGGTATACCTCGTTGTTTATAGCAATGTTACAGCTGGGTGCACTTGCTCTAACTAAAACTATATTTAACATTAATTATACATATTACAATAATATTAATGGGAGATCTCTGGACTAACTCACTGGTTTACTAACTCTAATCTAGCATGAACTGTTTATAAGCCTTTATAAGGTTATGTAAGGTTCAGGTTAAGGTTGGTAAACCAGGGAGTTTGCCCCGAGACCTTCTTAATTTAACATACATATGTATATATAACTAATTTTTTTTTCAAAATTAGCTTCAACTTCCTATACATTTACACACACAATATTAGCAAAAATGAACAGAAATGCCCCCCCGTATATATTTTAAATTTATACAAAAGAGCCCTTATATAATGATGTGAACCCTAAATTCAATTATTTATTCGGAATGAAAAATGGGCCGATAGACAATCTTTAACGTTAAGACACAAGTCTCAATAATTTAACATGACCTTTGCTAACGGCACTGCTAGATTCTCAGAGAAGAATAAAGTGAGATTCTATTCCAGTATACGGCAGAAAGGAATTGTAAACCTAACAATTCAGTACTTACCTTATTTTATTGAGATAGTTATACGCCAGGATCTCCAGGAACTAAGAACGCCAGCCAACTACTCGATCTTTTTTTTTTTTTTATGATTATATATTCTTAAATTAATATTATATTTGCCATTATTTATCCTTTATAGTTGTATAATTATTTGCTACTTATTCAAGTTTTCAAATAAATAGTTATGACCCAATTTTTGAAATATAGTTTGCTTTCTATATAGTTCATTTATTGTACATATTAAATCATATATCTACAAAATTTAATATATTCAAATAGAAATAAAGTATAGAAAATTAACTACTTCGAGAAATGCATCAGATAGTAAAAAAATTTAAATTCGTTGAAAGAAATGAAGAGATGCTTAAATAAATATTAAATTAAATATAAAAGGCACTATATACAAAAATAAAATATATAAAATATAAAAAGCAAAATATATGTCAAAAATTGGGTCAATAACCGTTTCCTGGACGCCAACGGCCAGCGCCGCCCTGTGGTGTAAACAGTATTTTAAATTTACATTTCTTCTCTCTTTCTCTCTTTCTTTGAATAAATTCAACAATATTATTTTTGTATTTCATTCGTTTATTTCAGGTATGGATGTGATATTTAATTTCAAAATTAGTTATATTTGACTTATACATTTTTTTTTTATATTAGTATAAACAAAAAAAATAATTACTGGGTTTTCATAAAATATAAACTATTTTGCACAATAATATTTTATATTCAGAAATAGACATTGTGTGCAGAAATATATAGAGAGATATAAAGTTTTTACAAATACAATAATTGCGTTCAACAAAATAAATAATGCGTAAATTTAAAAAAATATTTGAAACACCCTTTTCACTAAACCACCAAATGTTAAGGTAACATTTGGCAGATGAAATTAAAGTTTGGGAATATTTAGAGATATAATTTCAACAACTCTCTTAATAATTATTTTGCCACAAAATATAAATATTCATGGTTAACTAAAAATCAATATTAGTATTTTACAAAATTTTATCGTTAAAATATATTTTTATTTATTCCCAGTTACAAACAAGACACGCTATATCCGATTTGGATAATTGTGCGTGAAAATATTAAAATATCTTTATGCTTTGTTATAAAATTTTTCTCGCTAAAATGTCTGCCATTATTGTTACTCAAGTAACTTGAGATACCAAACTGGGCAAGGCAATCTGGGGTTTATAAGATTTTGTTCAGATAGTCACAAATAGTAAGTAAAATTCATTAAAACTTTATGTTTGCATGCTGTTTATAAAAGCATTGTGTGTTGTTCCAGGTAGAACATGTTTTCAAAATTATTTTGTTGCTGTTGTGAAAAACGGCAGGGAAGCAATGAGATACCCGAAATCCAAAATAATCAGGTTCCATCAATGGCCGATTCATTGTTATCTTCTTTAAATGGGATTTGGCGTCGAGGCATTTGAAATCTTGCTGAAGATAATTCGCACAAGCCCGTGATCACATCAGTTATGGAGGCTTTACCAATCGAAGAATTTAAAGGCGAGGAGCCATATGAATGCGCTATCTGTCTCGAAGAAGTCGCAGCCAAGGAAAAAATTTCGACTTTAACATGCAAGCATTTTTTTCATTGAAAGTGTATCGAAAATTGGTTGTGTCGTATGGACACCTGCCCGCTATGCAAAGATAATGCAGTCGCTGCGGTTCAAAACGTTGATTGAGGGGTGATAATTAAATAAATAAATTTCTCTGCCTAAAATCGGAAACGTGCAAAAAATGGTTTAAAATGTAAAAAAAAAAAAAAAAACTGCAGCCTAGCTCAGGCTACCAGACGCGTCCCCTGTGTTGCGGATTGGGGAAAGACTTTCATCTACGGAGGTTAGCTGCGAATATATTGAATAAGCAGTCGCGGACAATGTGAGCAGAAACTACACAAGAAGCTGACTTCTCAAATCAAGGAAATAGAAATGCTAATATTACGTCCCTAGAATAGCCTCTTCCTATTTTTTTTCGCAGAATCAATTAAGTTACCTTACGACGTCAAGAGCCAAAGATATCTACTTTACAATAGTTTTATTGAAACCTTTTATTTTTTTATCTTGAATTGTTTCATCGTTCCAGTTCATTATGCTCATCGACGATTTCTTCGTTGAATTTTGGCTCTTAAAACCAAGAAGCTTCTAAAATAATAATATAAAAAATGATAAATTGATATTAACGAATTTGAGACCAGGGCCCAACCAGGGACCTGGAACTTATACCTGGTAGCTACAACAAATGCATGTGAAATATCACCAATGGTAAACGGACGAGACAATCACAATAAACTTATCAACATAAAGAGTTGAAACCTAAATTGAATATATAAATGCAACTCAATAAATTTGATGATTAAAAATGTAAATTTGAAAATTAATATCTATAGTGTGTCGATTTATTAGTCCAGCGATGGCCCAGAAAGTATTTCAAAGTTAATGTTTTATTGGTATTACTTATTAGCTACATTTTTAGAGGAAGACAAAAAAGGACAGCACCCTAGAATGTATATTCTGGTTCTCTTATGTTTCCGCCGATGTGCCGCGCCGCGCAGCGGTGGTCATCTCCTATTTCATGGCGCCGCTTGAATGTTTGCTGACAGCGTGGTCATCCCAGCAGGCTGGAAGGAAGTCTCTCGGCCCCCACAGTACTCCCCTTCCAGTTGTGATGTCACGAGATTCGGTGCACAAAGTGGTTAATTATAATATATATGTTGGGCCAGATTTTAACAAAAACAGACCCAACAATGATGTAAACATTTACATCATATATGCACAGTGTCTCGCCAAAGTGTTTGTTGTCTAGGTGGAGAATTCCACAACGAGGAAACTCAACGATGCTTTAAAGGCCAAAGCCGGGGAAGACACCCAGTTGGAGATGACACTGACCCTGTCCAAGTATCCTGAAGCCAGCTGCGGAAAGGTCCAGAGGAGGGTGTACAAATTATAAATATGTAAATATGTGTATTATTGCCAATCACCTTTTATATGCAAGATGAAACGTCCAAAATTCTACTACCATTCCGAAATTTCTAAAGTTTATTTTATTCTAAAATGAATAAAACTAATTATATACATATTTGGATAAATTAGGTATATTACCATTTCGAAAAATTTCTAAATTTATTTTTATTCTAAAATGAATAAAATCAATTACATACATATCTAGATAAATTGGGTATATTTCTTTATTTTAAATTTTCTTAAAGAAGAAATTACTATATAAATTTCTCAAGGAAAAACATGTTATATTTTATTATTTTATTATTAATTCAAATTTTTCTTTTAATAAGAAAAATAATAATATTTTACTTTTATTATTTTTAAATATTCTGGGAAATTTAAATTAATATTTTTTCTTACTCTGTAAGAAGATGATAATTTTTTTGGAGGGCGCCACCTTTAAAAATTAGAGACAGTCTTGAAGGAGCTCGCGAACTGAGAGGAGGTCCTGGGGGACCTTTGGTACTGACGGGAGGTGCTGGGAGATGGTGCGTGTGTTGGGGCACGTTTTTGTAACCATACCCCAACAGAAGGCGTATGTATAATCAACATCAAATGGATACATGGCTTCCCTCCCACATAGACTTATAGACCACCTTTTTGCCCAGAAACCTAGACAATTGATGACACCAGACTTCCAAGCCGAAAGCTGATGCCTGGTGAAGAAGACACCAGTGACATCCAGGGACATCCGCGCTGGAAGCTGTTGTTCCATATGTACATATATTCCCCTCACCAAAAATTTAGGTAAAGGTGACCAGAAGAAATGGAGAAGGAAGATTTCTAAAAGACTAAGCCTTATAAATATCCTTCCCGAAAAAAGGAAGCATCACATTACAGTCCAGGTAAAAGGGGCCTGGGTCGATTTTTAGCCAAGACGGGGGCGATATATATACCGTCCCGAGAAAAGGGAGGATCGTATTACAGCCCATGTGGAGGAGGCCTGGGGTCTGATGAAATTTTACACTATTGCCGTGGCTGTTTCTCTCTTTAGATTTTTTTTGTTTTGGTAATACTATATGTTCTATTTTGATGGGAGAGGCCTGGGGCGTCTGTGAAATCGTATACTGGAGCCGTTGGCCATTTTGATTGGTGTTTCTTTGGGCGAATGAAAATGCCAGCCAATAGAAACTTTGGCGCGGCCAGCGAATGAAAACGGAGAGAGACAAGAATAAAAGAGGGTTTCTTTGCCAAAAGGCAGATTGAATCTGAGTCGCTCAGGGAGAGGACAGTCTTCAGTCGGGAGACCAAACCTTTGCCGGCACTTTCGAGAAAAGGTAAGCCATTTGTCATTATGACTTAGCGCCCCCCCCTTTTTGTGTAGTAACCAACCTAGATTTCGCATGGGCCCTAAAGGGCTATAAAGTAACTTCAGGTCACCTCTATCTAAATTTTACTATGTAAATAGCATATCTCGTCAGTATAGACATGTTCCCAAATTTTAATTTATTTAAATAAATATCTAGAGAAATCTTCTTGTTTCCTCTCATACATATTTCATTCCTTTTGCTTTATGGTACTACCCCCCACACCTTAATTTCACAAATTGTACTAAATATAGAACTACCGACTCTGTTGGAATAGAGTTGTGTACTATATCTTTGCTGTGATATATTGACACAGCGACAGTTGCAAATTACGACTTTATTAGGGCTACTTTGAGGGTATCTATCTGTCAGGTTTTAGTAATGTTTGTACTTTTATGTGTTTCAGTGCGTTATTCCATCATATTTACCATTATACCATATTTTCTGATTCCTCGGGCTATTGTTACGCTGTTAGGAGGGTATGGCATGATGCAAACAGATTTGTATGTTTGACTATTGTTTGTGTTATTTGGGCTATAAAAATGCCTTAATATGAATCTATTTACAGTTGATCTGTAGAAATTATAGAGATCTGTTGCTATAATTTTCCTCTATGAAATAGCTCCCAGCGTCTTCAGTGGGTTGCTAAACCTCCAGAAGGAGTCTTTTATAGATTGCCCAATTTAATAACGATTTCATGGGTTGTCTGATGAAATTGTATACTAGTGTCGTGACTGTTTCCATCTTTAGACCTTTGTTCTGACAATATTATATGCTCGATCCCTGCTTTAGCTCAACTCTTAATCAATTACAGAGTTTCCCCCCTTTTTTTAAATTTTATTTATCCTGTTTGCACAAATTGCATAACATGTGATGATGTAAAGACATATGTCGATAGTGCATCATTGACAGCTGTGCTTCTATTATACAACATTAAGGTCTTGCTGCGGGTTATATACATGGGGTTGTTGGCCTAAATTGCTATATATATATATACTTAAGTAAGGAAACTTTAATAAGTCACATCGTGTATCCTCCCTTTTCATCTATCCAAACCGGGAACGCAACAATGTCGCCCGCCGCGGGGCTCGAATTTAGTATATGTTTCATCCCCTATACTTTAGAAATATATACCTAATGAAAA
The DNA here is from genome assembly GCA_030710605.1 of Cordylochernes scorpioides. Taxonomy (NCBI): domain Eukaryota; kingdom Metazoa; phylum Arthropoda; class Arachnida; order Pseudoscorpiones; family Chernetidae; genus Cordylochernes; species Cordylochernes scorpioides. The sequence goes on along the minus strand of CP092886.1, from coordinate 111,672,927 downwards.
GCCATACTATTTTTAAGTATTGGTGAAGTAGTCCTCGCATCCTGAGATTAACAGTCTATTATAAATCGTGAATTTTAATTTATGCTTTCCGTTTCACTGGCATTTTATCAGGCAATGAAAGTTATAAACGAATACAATAAAGCATCAAGGGCTGCGTATCTTTATTAAAACGACAATTTACGAGCTTTCGAGCACATACGCCCTTCTACAGGAATTAATAACACACTAATAATAATCCAACCTAGTTTGATATATAATTTAAATACATATAGCTATTATTTTGCATATCTGCTTAACTAGAATAATATTAAAATGATTGAATTTACATGTAGGTATAATAATTTGGAAAACTAATTCTAAAATATATGAGGTAATATGATACATCAAAGTAAACCTATTTTGTATTTTACAAATTTTACAACTTACAAGGAATCCCATTAGACATGTGATATCATATGCTATGAATGAATTTGTATTATCTTATTGTATTTAAGTCTATTGTATTATATGCTTCTGGTAAATCTATTTTGCGATTTATACTATTGTATTGCTTGGACACTATTGCTTCAATTATTAATCTTTGATATTTGTTACTTATATTGTTGTAATGTGCTTTAGGTTCATTTAAGTTGAATGTATGTCCTGTTGAATTAGAGTGTTGTACTATTAAAGATAAAGGATCATTTCTGTTTATATTTCTTCTGTGCTCAATGATTCTATTATATAATTTTCTTCCTGTCTCCCCCACATATCTGGCATTACAGTTATTGCATTGTATGGAATAAATTACTTCTTTTCTGTGTGATATGTGTTCGGTTTGCCTGTTTTTTGTTATCGGGTTTCTTAAGATATCTGATAGGCTGGGTGAGTTACTATAAAAGGTTTTTATTCCAAATTTATCTAATGTTCTGGAAATATGGATAGATTTCGGGGAATATGGAATGTAACAATTTTGCCTGTATATTTTAGTTTTTTGTGCTATCATGTTAGATGTGACCTGTTCCTGATAGAAATGTTTTAATATAAATGTTTTAGGGTAACCGGCTGAAGATAAATTCTGGATAACTGTCTGTGTTTCATGATTTTTGTATAGATTTAGTGAACAATGAGTATAAATTCTTTTAGTCAACGTTTTCACTGTGTTAATTTTATGACTGATGGGGCAAAATGAAGAAAACTTTATATAATTAGGGGTGAAAGTAGGTTTGTAGTAAACTGTAGTTTGTAATCTATTATCTATTTTCATTATTTTAATATCTAAAAATGGCAATGTGCAATTATTTTCTTTTTCTATTGTAAAGTGTAAGCTATTGTTGTAATTGTTGAGAGAGGCTAAGATGTTGGGAATCTGTTTTTCGGTACAAATGCAAAATATGTCATCTATATATCGTCTGTATAATATGATATCTGCCGGGTATAATGAAGTGATCCATAAATCTAATTCTCTCATTACTATTTCGGCTAATGGAGTTGACAATGGGCTTCCCATAGGAGAACCCTTAATTTGTTTATACTGTTTCTGGTCAAATGTGAAAATGTTAACTCTAAGACATAATGTGATTAAACCTATTATTTTATCTATTGTATTAGGGTCTATCTTATTGTTATCCAAAAAGGTTTTAGTAGTTTTAAGTATTAAGCCGTGGGGGAGACTGGGGTATAAGGCCTCTAATGTGATGATATAATCATCACGAGTGCAGACAAAGGAGGGATGACTGTTGTGATGGACAAATCTGATTATATAAACAAAATGAACAACATATTAGAGGACAGAACCATATTTACAATAGTTGATGAAATTAACAAGAAACGAGAATACTCATACTTCAAAAAAGAAATAAACAGAATGGCCAAAAGCAATATGATATCCAACGATGAATTTAAATTATTCATGTCTAATTTAGACTCTGAGAGTTACATATATGGAAAACCCAAGGTTCACAAGCAAGGGATCCCATTAAGACCAATAGTAGCCTATCACAGCTCACCACTAGCACCAATAGCCAGGTATGTTACAATATTTTTACAGTCATTAATTAAGAATAGCGTATTTCCAATGTCAATAGCCAATATTCCAACATTCATCACAGAAATAGCCAATTACAATTATCAAAGAGAACATAGTCTGGTATCATTCGATGTAGAGGCCTTATACCCCAGTCTCCCCCACGGCTTAATACTTAAAACTACTAAAACCTTTTTGGATAACAATAAGATAGACCCTAATACAATAGATAAAATAATAGGTTTAATCACATTATGTCTTAGAGTTAACATTTTCACATTTGACCAGAAACAGTATAAACAAATTAAGGGTTCTCCTATGGGAAGCCCATTGTCAACTCCATTAGCCGAAATAGTAATGAGAGAATTAGATTTATGGATCACTTCATTATACCCGGCAGATATCATATTATACAGACGATATATAGATGACATATTTTGCATTTGTACCGAAAAACAGATTCCCAACATCTTAGCCTCTCTCAACAATTACAACAATAGCTTACACTTTACAATAGAAAAAGAAAATAATTGCACATTGCCATTTTTAGATATTAAAATAATGAAAATAGATAATAGATTACAAACTACAGTTTACTACAAACCTACTTTCACCCCTAATTATATAAAGTTTTCTTCATTTTGCCCCATCAGTCATAAAATTAACACAGTGAAAACGTTGACTAAAAGAATTTATACTCATTGTTCACTAAATCTATACAAAAATCATGAAACACAGACAGTTATCCAGAATTTATCTTCAGCCGGTTACCCTAAAACATTTATATTAAAACATTTCTATCAGGAACAGGTCACATCTAACATGATAGCACAAAAAACTAAAATATACAGGCAAAATTGTTACATTCCATATTCCCCGAAATCTATCCATATTTCCAGAACATTAGATAAATTTGGAATAAAAACCTTTTATAGTAACTCACCCAGCCTATCAGATATCTTAAGAAACCCGATAACAAAAAACAGGCAAACCGAACACATATCACACAGAAAAGAAGTAATTTATTCCATACAATGCAATAACTGTAATGCCAGATATGTGGGGGAGACAGGAAGAAAATTATATAATAGAATCATTGAGCACAGAAGAAATATAAACAGAAATGATCCTTTATCTTTAATAGTACAACACTCTAATTCAACAGGACATACATTCAACTTAAATGAACCTAAAGCACATTACAACAATATAAGTAACAAATATCAAAGATTAATAATTGAAGCAATAGTGTCCAAGCAATACAATAGTATAAATCGCAAAATAGATTTACCAGAAGCATATAATACAATAGACTTAAATACAATAAGATAATACAAATTCATTCATAGCATATGATATCACATGTCTAATGGGATTCCTTGTAAGTTGTAAAATTTGTAAAATACAAAATAGGTTTACTTTGATGTATCATATTACCTCATATATTTTAGAATTAGTTTTCCAAATTATTATACCTACATGTAAATTCAATCATTTTAATATTATTCTAGTTAAGCAGATATGCAAAATAATAGCTATATGTATATAAATTATATATCAAACTAGGTTGGATTATTATTAGTGTGTTATTAATTCCTGTAGAAGGGCGTATGTGCTCGAAAGCTCGTAAATTGTCGTTTTAATAAAGATACGCAGCCCTTGATGCTTTATTGTATTCGTTTATAAATTGTACAGGGTTTTTTCATTCTATATTAAGATACGTTTACCATGAATTTTTCGCCATCTAGTTTGGAATATTATATCAGGAATCTCACAAACAAATCATTGCAACTTGTAAGATGGAGGTATCACCTGGCATACAACATCCGATGTGAAGAAGCGAACTTCATCCCGCCAACCTTGAGAATCAAAGATCCAGTCCAGAACCCGTTTTCAGCAAAATTAATACAAGAAACTCAGTACAAACTATTAAGATCTAGAACTAAGGGATGCCATTCTAAAATCAGAATCATTACCAAAACCATAAAAGATATACTATGTTTATTTTCCCTAAACAGCAATCAATCACATCTTAATGATATCATAGTAAACATTAACGCTAAAATAGCAGTATTAAAAGAAAAAATAGAAAAAAGGCATAACAACAAGATAGAATTTTGGATGCGCAAATATGATTTCCCAGCTATAAATAGAAAAGATGATGCAGTTAATGTGATCAACCTCTCCAAGACAGTGTTAAGCAAAGATGAAGTCAACATATTATCTAAAGGATTAAAACATAGACCAATAGGCAAACCACAGACCGTCAAAATAATTAGTGGAATAGAAGCAGCCATCGGTAAGCTCAATAACTACGATAAGAATACCATTAGAAATACTGTAATAAACATTTTAAAAGAACCAAACAAAATGCCGCCAAATAACCACAGAGATAAAGCAGCCTTAAATGATCTCAAAAATAGACAAGATATAATCATCACGAGTGCAGACAAAGGAGGGATGACTGTTGTGATGGACAAATCTGATTATATAAACAAAATGAACAACATATTAGAGGACAGAACCATATTTACAATAGTTGATGAAATTAACAAGAAACGAGAATACTCATACTTCAAAAAAGAAATAAACAGAATGGCCAAAAGCAATATGATATCCAACGATGAATTTAAATTATTCATGTCTAATTTAGACTCTGAGAGTTACATATATGGAAAACCCAAGGTTCACAAGCAAGGGATCCCATTAAGACCAATAGTAGCCTATCACAGCTCACCACTAGCACCAATAGCCAGGTATGTTACAATATTTTTACAGTCATTAATTAAGAATAGCGTATTTCCAATGTCAATAGCCAATATTCCAACATTCATCACAGAAATAGCCAATTACAATTATCAAAGAGAACATAGTTTGGTATCATTCGATGTAGAGGCCTTATACCCCAGTCTCCCCCACGGCTTAATACTTAAAACTACTAAAACCTTTTTGGATAACAATAAGATAGACCCTAATACAATAGATAAAATAATAGGTTTAATCACATTATGTCTTAGAGTTAACATTTTCACATTTGACCAGAAACAGTATAAACAAATTAAGGGTTCTCCTATGGGAAGCCCATTGTCAACTCCATTAGCCGAAATAGTAATGAGAGAATTAGATTTATGGATCACTTCATTATACCCGGCAGATATCATATTATACAGACGATATATAGATGACATATTTTGCATTTGTACCGAAAAACAGATTCCCAACATCTTAGCCTCTCTCAACAATTACAACAATAGCTTACACTTTACAATAGAAAAAGAAAATAATTGCACATTGCCATTTTTAGATATTAAAATAATGAAAATAGATAATAGATTACAAACTACAGTTTACTACAAACCTACTTTCACCCCTAATTATATAAAGTTTTCTTCATTTTGCCCCATCAGTCATAAAATTAACACAGTGAAAACGTTGACTAAAAGAATTTATACTCATTGTTCACTAAATCTATACAAAAATCATGAAACACAGACAGTTATCCAGAATTTATCTTCAGCCGGTTACCCTAAAACATTTATATTAAAACATTTCTATCAGGAACAGGTCACATCTAACATGATAGCACAAAAAACTAAAATATACAGCCAAAATTGTTACATTCCATATTCCCCGAAATCTATCCATATTTCCAGAACATTAGATAAATTTGGAACAAAAACCTTTTATAGTAACTCACCCAGCCTATCAGATATCTTAAGAAACCCGATAACAAAAAACAGGCAAACCGAACACATATCACACAGAAAAGAAGTAATTTATTCCATACAATGCAATAACTGTAATGCCAGATATGTGGGGGAGACAGGAAGAAAATTATATAATAGAATCATTGAGCACAGAAGAAATATAAACAGAAATGATCCTTTATCTTTAATAGTACAACACTCTAATTCAACAGGACATACATTCAACTTAAATGAACCTAAAGCACATTACAACAATATAAGTAACAAATATCAAAGATTAATAATTGAAGCAATAGTGTCCAAGCAATACAATAGTATAAATCGCAAAATAGATTTACCAGAAGCATATAATACAATAGACTTAAATACAATAAGATAATACAAATTCATTCATAGCATATGATATCACATGTCTAATGGGATTCCTTGTAAGTTGTAAAATTTGTAAAATACAAAATAGGTTTACTTTGATGTATCATATTACCTCATATATTTTAGAATTAGTTTTCCAAATTATTATACCTACATGTAAATTCAATCATTTTAATATTATTCTAGTTAAGCAGATATGCAAAATAATAGCTATATGTATATAAATTATATATCAAACTAGGTTGGATTATTATTAGTGTGTTATTAATTCCTGTAGAAGGGCGTATGTGCTCGAAAGCTCGTAAATTGTCGTTTTAATAAAGATACGCAGCCCTTGATGCTTTATTGTATTCGTTTATAAATTGTACAGGGTTTTTTCATTCTATATTAATGAAAGTTATGTTGAGGCGGTGTATACCGCATCTCTCGCCGCTGTCTTTTACGATTCACATTGTTTGTGGCAAAACCTTAATATTATCATTGATTTCTGATATCAAAGTAAAACGTTTATGGGGATGAGTATCTTTTATTCTGGTCTTCTCAAGCTTTCGAGCTTGTCCGCCCTTCTACAGGAGAAACATATACAATATATCAAGAAAATATAACGTCGCCTGATGCTAAAACTATTATGATTCTATGTACATGTCATAATTTGTATATAATTAAATGCAACCCCGACCCACTATGTATGTACCATGTATGATTTTCAAAGATTTAATAAAAGAATAAGGTAACTGGAGGAAAGAAAGTAACAAAAGACATAGGAAGTAGATCTAGAGGAGAACATATTTATTAATAACGTCGCAGTTAACCTTCTGACCCCGGGAACCCTGCGAGCTAAGTTTAAACCAACACTTCCTGGCAAAACAGGACGTATCTAGTGGCCGCAGAAGTTATATTAGTCAAGAAGCACTCAATACTTCCTGACAAAGCAGGTTGTATCTGGTGACCAGAAGTTATAAATGTTAAAGCTAACACCCAATATTTCCGGCAAAGACAGGACGTATCTAATATCCGTCGAAGTTATAAGCGTCAAGCTACCCAACACTTCCTGACGAAATCGGATATATCAGGCAGGCCATATCTTTCACCAAAGAGAGCCGCGGGCCAATCAGAAGACAGCACCTAAATAGGTCGACCAATAGGAAAAGATCATGTGATCATCTCTCAACCAATCAGAGAGAAACTGAGTCTTGGTGTTAAATCGAAAAGCAAGAATAGGCAGTTGTTCACTGGCTCTCGCCGAGTTCGGACAGTTGTGATTCCGCTTCCAACAAGGTGACATCTACTCGCGAGGCCTCTCTCCCTCTGCTCATGCCACAGCTAAGTACAATCACCGCCATGTGATTAGATAAGGAACAATCAAAACCGCTCCGCTCTTCTCAAGCTTTCTTCCCTCCAACCCAGTTGCCTTTTATTTTCAAACCCCATCACGTGTCCTGATTATTCCTAACTGTATGCTTAAACTTCCACTCAAACGACTGCGTTTCAACCAATCCTCACCATTCAAATCGAACAACAAGAAATTCCGCAACGATATTGTCACAGAACGGTTAAGTCGACAGGATGAAGATGGAAATTAGCCCAGGCGCCAGCAAAACAAAAGGCAATAACAAACCGAGAGAGAAGAAACTGGCAACGAGCGGAAAGAGACTGACAACGAACGAAGCGACAAGACACACCCTGGCGACGGTAATTTTAGAACTGACCGCCGCGCTACAAGGGGCAAGATCCACGCAACTGGAAACGGTCTTCCGGAGCGCCACCCTCGGGGCAACCGACGCCCGCACCGCCGGTACGTGTCCGAACAACCTGACGCCCACCGAGGAGTCGCCACCCGCCATGCCGTACCCGTGCACCCGGAAGCAACCCACGCGACACGGGCCCAGTGTACCGACAACGCGGTCCACTCGAATGGAAGCAGTACAAATGACTAGATTTCCCTTTCAATTGCGCGGACAGTGCAAACGGTCCCGATCCGGTCCAACAGACATTCCAAGCCAGCCATCCCAAGCCGAAGACGCCACAGTGGAGACCTTTCGAGACTAAGGTAGGCAATCCACCCAATGACACCATCAAATTAACTTTGGACTTGTATCTGACCCAGGACCTACCATGTACCTTTCTAATTGAACCAGACGCAGGTTCGAACATATTGCCGTATCATTTATACAATAGATTAAAAGCACAACTTCCCAACTTAAGTATTAAAAATCCTTCCCTTGATCTATCCACCCTAAATAGTTTTACGAAAATAATAGGACATTTAACTTTCCCTCTGACAATAGGCCAAATAACCCGTAGAGAGAACTTCCACGTGGTAAATGCATCCTTGCCATTTGGAGTTCTTACCTTAAAAACCCTTTATCAGTATAAATTAAAACTAAATTATAATCGCGGCACTATTTTCCAACTTGGCGTCCCATTGTCTAATACTATCTACCACTTTAAACATGTGTCAAATGAATGCAAGCACGGGCTAGGCCAAAACCTGTCCCAAAGGACTCGCACAGCACCCAAAGCTTTCACACATGGAAACCCTTGCCTGCATTCATTGCCCAAACCTCAAATATTTACATGCCACCATTCTAATCTCACACCACGCAACTTTTCACTCAATCCAATTGCCAATACTTCATGCCCACAACATATAAAGCCACCACGACTTCAACCTACAATTCCAATAATGCCCAAACAAGTGTCCGTACACCGACACAGCTCACCCACTTACCACGCAAATATACCTCACAACATACACGCACCCATACGTCACCACACAACAAACACGCACAATCCGCACAACAAACGCAACACGCGCGCCAAAAGACAACAACAACCAGTAAGCGCATGCACAATCGTTAAGAATAACACAATCATCCCGTCTACACAAAACATAGAAAAAATTCACGCCACCAAACAACCACACAATCGAAAAACATTACGATCTTTCCTAAAAGCTGTGAACGCCTATAAAGAGTTCATTCCAGACCACGCCCGCTTGCGGACGCCACTTGTCAACCTTCTAAAAAAGGATGTCATGTGGGTCTGGGATGACGAATGCCAGAAAGCGTTCACTAACCTGAAAGAAAACCTTACCACACACCCCACATTACACCTTTACCAGGAAGGTCTGCCATGCCAGGTGTACTGTAACACCTCAACATTCAGCATTACAGGCGTTCTTAAACAAGTCTACCCTGATGGGAAGACATACACCGTTCAACATTTCAGCCGATCTCTGCGTAGTCACGAGCGAAATTATTCAGACTTGGAACTACAATGCCTAGCCATTGTGGAAAGTGTGGATAATTTCCGCACCTGTCTAATGGGCAGAAAGTTTACAATATTTTCTGACCATCCCGCATTGCAGTGGTTGAAAGAGATCAAAGCTCCGTCAGGCAGATTGTTTCGATGGAGGTTAAGATTGTCAAGATACGAATATGAGGTCCGTAGCATAAATGGAGTACAACAATATGAAACGGGCGTTGGAACTCGTATCCCATTTTGTGGCTTTCTAGATGCGCCACTCATACAGAGCCAACAGTCTTCTCCACCGGGAAAATCTCGCGTGACTATGGATCACAATAAACTGCGCACCGTCTCCCGAAAAGGAGTACTTAAAACTATAGTCCCAAGTTCACTTACAACCAGACTTCTTAAGTCCGTACACACTCAACACCACCATCCAAACATCTCCAAGATGACGAGGCTCATCTCATCACAATATTATTGGCAGAACATGACACAAGACATCGCAAAACAGGTAAAAACCTGCCCCACCTGCCGATTCGCTAGAAGAATCGATGAATACAACAAACCTTCACGTAAAAATACCGACACAGGCACCAAAGCAAAACAAAATTCGTACATAAAGCACAGCGTACACACAACACAAACAATGCCAAAATTACCACATCCACGTCAGAGAAACGATCACACATCTCAACCTAAACCAATTACTGCCGACATATCTCTAATAAAACCATTGACGATCAAACAGGAGAACTGTAAACCTGACAACCAGTTCAATCATATCACACCACTCCCTAAAGATATCAAACAGGAGAACTGCGAATCTACCAATCATTCAAATTCTACAATTAATAAGGTTCAAGCAAATATTTCAGAGTCCCCAGTTACAAAAATGTGGACGAACATGGGGCAATACCCTATTTTTCATCTGATTTTCATCCTTTGTTTGTTAGTTCTACCATACAAATCTATACCAATTTTATTCCTTAATTATTTATTTATCTATACCCTGTCCGCTCATAAAATTTTCGAACTACAAGAGGCAGTTTTTAATTTTGGACAAGCAGTTCTTCATTGTGGACAAACATTTATAAAACTTCTCATAATTTTAGGAACCATTTTTGCAGAAAATCTAAATAAACTCCGAAGAGATAGCAGTAACTGAAAAGATGACCAACCAATGTCGGAGAAGTCATACTCCAAAGACAAGACCCGAGCCACACCCCAAAATAAATAGACGGCAGGAAATGAGAATTTTGAGACACCGCGACAGGAAGTGTAGTCCGCGGCGATAAATCCGGCCTATGCAAACAAAGCGGAGCGCCTCGTCCGATCTCCAATTTCATTCCCTCTCTTCTGCCAACACGTAAAATTAGGTCACCGCTCCCCACACAAATTCCTCTCTCTATACCACCAATCTTGGGTCCCAATTCAAGCCTGCGCATCGACTTTTACAAATCGACTGTCATTCGAAAACCAAACAAGGTACACGACACACATCTAAATGAGTTCCCATCCCTATTATAACAAATCAATTACTTTACAGACTTCTAACATTTTTCACAACACACACAAAGATAAAAAAATATAGGGCATAATTGAGCAATTAAAAAAGTTATAGGGCATAATTGAGCAATTAAAACATTTAGATCAGGGCATGTAGATACCAAAGGGTTCAAACCAATACACCTTATTTTTCATATTAATCATTTTCATTATTTTCTCTCAATTAAAAATGTAAATATTTAATCAATTTATCAATTTATTCAACTTAACATCACTTTTAATCATTAATTATCATATATTTACCACTTAGTTATGTTATCATAGTTTCCAATCAACAAAAACTCATGGGTTTTCTTTCAAAATTGGATATTATATTTCATTTTGATTTACAAAAACATTCTTTTTTTTCTCTATCCTCTTTTCACCATGCAACCAAGCATTTACTTTGATTTCTCCCAACTTTTATATTATTTTTTGATTTCCTCCAACTTTTTATTTTTAATTATTTTTGATTTCTCAAAAGCCCTAATAAAAATCCCTCGTTTTCCATTCCCAATTTCGAGCGAGAATATAGTTAGGCATTTTTCCTTTTTTTTTTTTCCACCATGCATCAAGCATTCACTTTGATTTCTTTCAACTTTTTATTTTACTTTGATTTCTCAAAAGACCTTATGAAATTTCCTCGAATTCTTTTCCAAAATTCGAGCAAAAAAGTAACTAGGCATTTTCCCTTATCACCATGCAACAAAACAATTTTTTTTCAACCAAACACATTCAATTTTGATTTCATTCAACTATTTTTATATTATTTTTATTTTGATTTCAAAAGCCTTAATAGAACTCCCTCGATTTCATTTCTTATCTCGAGTAGAATTCGTTTAGGCGCATTTTCCTTTCTTTTTAGCCCACTATGTACCATAGCATTCATTGATTTCTTACAATTAAAAATTTTTGATTTCTATTAATTATACTCAACCTATATCATCAACACCATTCTATTTTACTTTTATATCACCAGCAATGCTTGTATATAGCCCCTCAATACCCACAACTAATTTTCCCACAAAATTATTTTTCACTTTACAGAATTCTCTCAGGCTAACCCCTTCTTGAATTCTTCACATGTAGGGGGCGCATCTGTCATAATTTGTATATAATTAAATGCAACCCCGACCCACTATGTATGTACCATGTATGATTTTCAAAGATTTAATAAAAGAATAAGGTAACTGGAGGAAAGAAAGTAACAAAAGACATAGGAAGTAGATCGAGAGGAGAACATATTTATTAATAACGTCGCAGGTAACCTTCTGACCCCGGGAACCCTGCGAGCTAAGTTTAAACCAACACTTCCTGGCAAAACAGGACGTATCTAGTGGCCGCAGAAGTTATATTAGTCAAGAAGCACTCAATACTTCCTGACAAAGCAGGTTGTATCTGGTGACCAGAAGTTATAAATGTTAAAGCTAACACCCAATATTTCCGGCAAAGACAGGACGTATCTAATATCCGTCGAAGTTATAAGCATCAAGCTACCCAACACTTCCTGACGAAATCGGATATATCAGGCAGGCCATATCTTTCACCAAAGAGAGCCGCGGGCCAATCAGAAGACAGCACCTAAATAGGTCGACCAATAGGAAAAGATCATGTGATCATCTCTCAACCAATCAGAGAGAAACTGAGTCTTGGTGTTAAATCGAAAAGCAAGAATAGGCAGTTGTTCACTGGCTCTCGCCGAGTTCGGACAGTTGTGATTCCGCTTCCAACAAGGTGACATCTACTCGCGAGGCCTCTCTCCCTCTGCTCATGCCACAGCTAAGTACAATCACCGCCATGTGATTAGATAAGGAACAATCAAAACCGCTCCGCTCTTCTCAAGCTTTCTTCCCTCCAACCCAGTTGCCTTTTATTTTCAAACCCCATCACGTGTCCTGATTATTCCTAACTGTATGCTTAAACTTCCACTCAAACGACTGCGTTTCAACCAATCCTCACCATTCAAATCGAACAACAAGAAATTCCGCAACGATATTGTCACATACATATATATATATATATATATACATTAGGAAGTTTTGCATATTATTTGTTTTCTTAAGACACTTTTTTTTTGGTTAAGGTATTTATACATATTCTACTATTGTTTGCTATATTCTATGAATTATCTTATTGGTTAGAAATTCTATTATTTAAGTAGTTTTATAATAGTTATTGGCTATTACATATAAGTTACTTATATTATTGTTGATATTATTAGCTGGTACTAGGATATATTGTGTTATATGTTTCGGGCAAATCTATTTTCTATTAATGCTATTGTGCTTTCTGAATAATAGAGAATCAATTATAAGCCTTTGATATTTGCTGTTTATGTTATTGTAATGTATTCTAGGTTCTCCTAATGCGAAAGTGTGACCTGTTCCTTTGCAGTATTGGAAAATTAGAGACCTATTGTCTTGATTAATAACGTTGCGTCTATGTTCATATATTCTATTGCTGACTCTCCTTCCTGTCTCCCCTGCATATCTGGCTTGGCAGCTGTTACACTCTACGGAATATATTGCCTTTTATTCTCTGTTTTGGTTAGTGGGTTTTATGATAGTAGGATTATTTTTAGATAGTGGACTTTTATGGTGGAGCCTATGTTAGGGGAATTACAGTAATATGTTTGGATGCCAGAGTTTCTTAAGTAGTTGGCTATTGTTATAGATGTTTGTGAGTATGGAATGTAACATATCGCCCTATAGATATTTTGTGGTTTTGTTTATTGGGTTATTGATAGTTATACTTTTGTGGAAATGTTGTAATATAAAGGTGGTTTGGTATCCTGCTTGCTGGACATTATTTATAATGTTCTGTGTCTCAATCATTTTGAATTCTGTTGCGAGCACCATTGATTACAATTTCTTTATTTTACTTTCTCAAATTATTATATACAGTATGAGAAATGAGGTTGGATTGCCATGGTTCAAATTTAGAACGGTGATCAGTGTTTTACAGTAGTCTACTGAAATGACTTAGCATTTCTTTTTTTCATCATAGCTCTGATATAATTTCTCACAGCAGAGGTGAGTTCTGATAAATATTGCTGGATACAAATATCTTAACATCATTTTAATAGCGCTTTCTATCAAATCATACTAGCCTGTGCATCCAGATTAGGGCTAACATGCTGAATGATAGTTAATCGATTTTATTTTTTTAACGCATAATGGATTGGGAGAGTGGCAAATATATGAGCCTTAAGGTGAAAATAGAATTGAAGATCTAGTTAGCGTACCCGTGAAGAGAGAAGTTTGATCACCATAGAAAGACGCACCTTTTTTTTCTCTTCGTAAAACCTTTTTTATTTGAAATCAATAATGGATAGAAATCTGGTTTTAACATTCCAATGGCAGAATCTCAAGGAGTAGATCTGGTGACCAATTTGCGCGAGTACCTTTTAATCACTGTGGAACTATTTATTAACTTATGACAACTACCTGGGATAATCTTTTAAAATATTCAAAGGAAAGGAGATGACTGGAGCTTGTGTCTACAAGACAGCTGAGATATCCCGAGGTGTGCTTGGACAGCTTTAAGCTAATGACAAGGCAGCAAAAGCCACCTGTGTTAGAGACAGGATCTATCTAATAATGGGGGTATAGGAGACAGGAGAGTTTATCGAGGCTCGATTTAACACTTGTATATAATGAGGAAGTTAGCGGAATGCGAGCCTCCAGTGCGGAGTAAAATCACCTAAAGGCTGTGAATAAGGATTGATAAAGTCAGGACACCCGAGCAAAGATATTACATTGAATATAATTCGGAACCTATAGGCGTGAGGCGGTATCGTGATTGGATTAGATGGCTAGACACGCAAGGAGGGAGGCCCCCTTTGACGACGTTTTCTGCCAAGTATGATCACTGGATACCGATAGACCGCCAAAAGGGTGTGTTCCCCACATTGGAAATGTCATTGAAGATGTGCCAGCATGCAGAAAAGAAAGGTCTAGGACGAGATGACGTTTCCTAAAATTGACATTTAAGGTGATATGCCTGGACTATAGATGAGGCAGTGAAGTCCATCTAGAATATGACGCTAATTCCAGAACAAAATGTGGATGGATCGAGCTGAGGTGACGACTCCATATTAAATATACCTCTATAAATTCTTAAATGTCCACATATATTTCCACAGTGAATTATACAAGTTGCACACCTATCTCATGAGCCAGGAATGTAATTATCAGACTGACAGTAAGGAATAATATAAAATTTCTAACCCAGGAACAAACAAGACCCCTGATATGCAACAAAGTCTACAAAATAATTTCCCTATCAAATTCTCAGTATATCATCATAACTCAACAGAAAACCCAGTTACAATTGGTATCATAAAGGGCGAAATAACTTTGTCCTTTCCCAATCCAATGTGCACCTGTTACCACATAGACAGTGATCTTATAACCACATTTGATTTCGTTTCAGCATGTTGTGAGAGAATTGAACTCATGGAAATGCAGCCTTTTAATTACTATACCTCATACTGTATAAATACATGAAGGAAATTTCTAATAACAGCCGCTAAGTGACAACCAGAGCGAACTCAGAAGTAATGAGACGAGGGGAAGTTGACAGAGTTAGTGTGAACAGTTTAACTTTACGCAGGTCTACAAGGTTCACACAGTGTAAATTCTGCTTAGACTGTCGCCACTAACTAGGATTTTGGAGTGTGTACGGAGAATCAGCTCGATAGAATGAGAAGTTTAGAGATTTCAACCTTTTTTTTTCTTTTAAAAACTTTTTTTTCTTTTAAAGTAGAACTTCATTAGGATTCCTTTTTTTTTTCTATACAAACTATTTCTTGTTAAAACCCGAGTTTCAAAGACCAATGAGAATAATGTATACCATTGTGAATTAACTATTTAGTGTAAATCTGAAATTTTAGTTATTATCAGGAGTAATAGGTGAAGGAAGGTGTAGGAAATCACAACTTAGAGGGGGGCTATGTCTAAAACAACAAACCTAATAGGCATCCTGTGGCTTGTGTTGGGTAATTTAGAAAAGAAACCCTATAATCCCTGGCCTTCAGGTAGTAGCTTTGAAATAGGTTTCTAATGAGAACATGAAAGGTCAATCTCTCAGAGTGAAGTTGTGAAGTATAGGGACCCTAAGCCAGGGGTAGAAGTTAAGTAGGCCCAGACTGTAGTCGATCCTTGGAAAGCACTTGAGAATGTTAGTGTTGGGTAGTGAATCATAAACCCTATAAATCCATCTTTCAATAGAGTGCTGAGGTCGGACTACTGCAAAGGGGGCAGACGCACGAGGAAGTAAGAAGAAAGTGACTTCACCCACGGTGGCTAGGGGAATGACTCAATCCGCTTTTATGAGGTGTCACGTTTAATGGTCCTTTATCCGCCATTATAATTTGTGTATGTCTTTATAGAATTGTTGTGAAAAGTCGCTTAGTTACAAGGCAAGGGCAGTTTTTGAAGTTACACTGATTCTTTTTTTTTCTTGGTAGGTTGGCTTCCAGGTTATTTAGACTTGTCAACAATTATTGTTAACAATCATTTAGTGAGTATAATGAATTAATATATATATAGAGCTTGTACAGAGGCATTTTCTTTTGAGTAATATAGGGCTTTAGTTCCCAATTTGTTTTAAGTTTATTATTTTATTTGATTTCACATTGTGTCCTGAAAGATGTTATTATTTGTTAGGATCTATTGATATTGATAAATGAGTATTTTGGCCTTTGTAGCAGCTTTTAACTTTAGTTTGTATGCACACCGTGAATGATAGGGGGGAGGGTGTATGATGAATTGGTGTAATGAATGTGTAAGAAGGTTAAAAACTATTATATTGTGAGCCCAAATTACATTAGAATAGGGTTAAGGACTTTAATAGGATCGTTTTTTATTTTATTTTATTTTTTATTTCGAATTTTGTTAGGACCGAGAAGCCTCAAACAGGACAACTACAACTCTATCTAGTTAGAAAATATTCGCTCCCTTTTTGTTAGGTCCCTCGTTAGGGGGTATAATTTTCCTTTGATTTTCTTTTATCTTAGTTTAGCTTGAATTCTAAGGATTGTGGATAAATGATCCCTATCCCGACCCTCAGACTTGGAGATAGTGGAAGGCAAGGATTAAGCCGAATTTCCCACTCAACTCCTCCTCGCAAGAGGAAATGAATAGGTATAGATTGAATTTTATGCAGGATGGGGGATTTGTTTTAGCCATGCCGTATAGCCTGGGGTATAACGGCGCGACCTTGGGTAACCGATCTGACACCGTAGTTTCGACGCTTTTAGCGTGGCTGGAGCGAGGGTGTTCCAGACGGGAGGTCCTGTAAGATTGGCAAGTAGGCAGAGATTGCCCAGTTATTCTAGACGAAGTGTTTCCGTCAATTGAATTTTTTTTTTGGTACCAGTTTGATCCCCCATAGCTAGCGGAAGTTTCTTCTAATAAAGGATTCGCCCTGCCATACGTTTTGTTGGAATGAATTCGAGCATAAGACCGATTCGAGAGGCAGAATAAGTAATTATTAGGACCTTCAACGAGTTTAAACTCGTTCCATGATAGGATAAGATTTTAAAGTATTAGTTGACTATAAGGACCGCGAACGAGACGCCAGAACGAGCCAATGAGTCAAAGTTTTAGAAGTGTTGTATTGAGGACAGTAGAATTAAGAGCAGTTATACAGGGAGTAGAATTCTGAAGGAATTTGTAAAAGAACCAAAATTTCAGATTGATAAAATTCAAATTTATAAGATGTAGATTTGTAGGATTCAGGTCAATGAATAGAGAGTATATTAGTAGATGAAAGTAATATGAATTTCTTGGAAGGGGGAGGTAGCTGAACAGTACACACCCCAGAGGCAAGGTAAACGGAGCCACAAACAAAATAGTAGAAATTGATTAGTCGCTCTGCCAAAAACAGAAAAATTCTCTTCATACGGTTGTCACCCTAGATTTAAATGGACTGTGTAGTTTAATAGAGGTCTGGGCTATGTTCCATTTGACCAAGATTCTGAATGACGTTCCCACCTGGGTTGAGAGTATTGTAACAGAGGAATCTAACACATAAGAGAAAACACACCCTCCAGTAGGATCGGGATAGACGAATATTACCCAGTGACCAACTCGTGATTCCAGACTGAATAAGATTAAAAACTTAACTGAGATACTAAACCTTGAACCTTCAGCGCACAAATATATATAATGTGTTTTCATTTTCTTATTGAATATGTTATTATTTTATATCATATATATTATATTATAATCATATACTATTCATTTCAACAATTTTATTTCCTTTGATATTCATGATATTAGTAATATTTACCTGCCATATTGCGATTTTTTTAACATGTTGTCGTGGCTTATTCTTCCCTCAAGGCATGATCTATTTTATCCTTATTGTCTTTTATCCGCCTTACTTGTATATGTATATATATTTTGTCATCATATATAATTTTGTAGTGGTTTTCTTTATCATCTATCATGGGATGATTTTTATCATATTTAATCACTATCTGCATGATACGTGTTTTCTTCAATATATATATTATACCCATCATATAACATGGAAGGATTCATTTTATCATTACATATTTCGTGCCTTATTTAATAATTACTTTCACAATTTGTTTTCTGTAATTTTTTTTATTTTAGCAAAAGTCATCATGTCATAGGCTAATCATTATATACCAAGATATTTCTTTCAGCTAACTATAATTATCCTTTCCTTTGATTGTATATATATAACTATACCACACGAATGTCTTGATTGGTACTTAAATAAAGATACTGGCATGTTTTAGAAGTTGGACTAGTCAGTTATTTCTAAACGACTTCTTGGCGCCCAATATTTTTTAAATATAATATGTAATAGGGAAATGTTCTAACTGTATTGCTAACAGAAAGAAGGTAGCAATGAAACCAACACACCAAGAGGCAAGGATGAGGTGAGAGGACTTACCACAAGGATGGCCTACTCCTCAAGGCCAAAGAAGAAAGTGGAAGGGTGGTATATATACCCATGAATGGTGAGACAGATGACCTTGCTTACTTCCATACATATGATATGACTGTCCCCCATAACCTATGTTGATAACAGTGTGCTGACAGAATAATAACACATAAAAACCCCTTTGCCAGGATGCACAATGCCCACTAATGTTCGGAATAATAAACATCTAGAATAGCATACCATCATTTTGATTAGCCTTATCTTCCCTATAGGTTTCGGTACATCTGGCTTCACCTAGTAATGGAAAATGCATTTTGCTAGAAATGGGCCTGCTTTCATAGTAACTGATGAAAGGCAGATGAATAATGAATAGCACAAACGCATTTGTCCATTACTTGGCAGGGGGAGGATTGTTGGGGCACGTTTTTGTAACCATACCCCAACAGAAGGCGTATGTATAATCAACATCAAATGGATACATGGCTTCCCTCTCACATAGACTTATAGACCACCTTTTTGCCCAGAAACCTAGACAATTGATGACACCAGACTTCCATGCCGAAAGCTGATGCCTGGTGAAGAAGACACCAGTGACATCCAGGGACATCCGCGCTGGAAGCTGTTGTTCCATATGTACATATATTCCCCTCACCAAAAATTTAGGTAAAGGTGACCAGAAGAAATGGAGAAGGAAGATTTCTAAAAGACTAAGCCTTATAAATATCCTTCCCGAAAAAAGGAAGCATCACATTACAGTCCAGGTAAAAGGGGCCTGGGTCGATTTTTAGCCAAGACGGGGGGCGATATATATACCGTCCCGAGAAAAGGGAGGATCGTATTACAGCCCATGTGGAGGAGGCCTGGGGTCTGATGAAATTTTACACTATTGCCGTGGCTGTTTCTCTCTTTAGATTTTTTTTGTTTTGGTAATACTATATGTTCTATTTTGATGGGAGAGGCCTGGGGCGTCTGTGAAATCGTATACTGGAGCCGTTGGCCATTTTGATTGGTGTTTCTTTGGGCGAATGAAAATGCCAGCCAATAGAAACTTTGGCGCGGCCAGCGAATGAAAACGGAGAGAGACAAGAATAAAAGAGGGTTTCTTTGCCAAAAGGCAGATTGAATCTGAGTCGCTCAGGGAGAGGACAGTCTTCAGTCGGGAGACCAGACCTTTGCCGGCACTTTCGAGAAAAGGTAAGCCATTTGTCATTATGACTTAGCGCCCCCCCCCTTTTTGTGTAGTAACCAACCTAGATTTCGCATGGGCCCTAAAGGGCTATAAAGTAACTTCAGGTCACCTCTATCTAAATTTTACTATGTAAATAGCATATCTCGTCAGTATAGACATGTTCCCAAATTTTAATTTATTTAAATAAATATCTAGAGAAATCTTCTTGTTTCCTCTAATACATATTTCATTCCTTTTGCTTTATGGTACTACCCCCCACACCTTAATTTCACAAATTGTACTAAATATAGAACTACCGACTCTGTTGGAATAGAGTTGTGTACTATATCTTTGCTGTGATATATTGACACAGCGACAGTTGCAAATTACGACTTTATTAGGGCTACTTTGAGGGTATCTATCTGTCAGGTTTTAGTAATGTTTGTACTTTTATGTGTTTCAGTGCGTTATTCCATCATATTTACCATTATACCATATTTTCTGATTCCTCGGGCTATTGTTACGCTGTTAGGAGGGTACGGCATGATGCAAACAGATTTGTATGTTTGACTATTGTTTGTGTTATTTGGGCTATAAAAATGCCTTAATATGAATCTATTTACAGTTGATCTGTAGAAATTATAGAGATCTGTTGCTATAATTTTCCTCTATGAAATAGCTCCCAGCGTCTTCAGTGGGTTGCTAAACCTCCAGAAGGAGTCTTTTATAGATTGCCCAATTTAATAACGATTTCATGGGTTGTCTGATGAAATTGTATACTAGTGTCGTGGCCGTTTCCATCTTTAGACCTTTGTTCTGACAATATTATATGCTCGATCCCTGCTTTAGCTCAACTCTTAATCAATTACAGAGTTTCCCCCCCTTTTTTTTTATTTTATTTATCCTGTTTGCACAAATTGCATTACATGTGATGATGTAAAGACATATGTCGATAGTGCATCATTGACAGCTGTGCTTCTATTATACAACATTAAGGTCTTGCTGCGGGTTATATACATGGGGTTGTTGGCCTAAATTGCTATATATATATATATACTTAAGTAAGGAAACTTTAATAAGTCACATCGTGTATCCTCCCTTTTCATCTATCCAAACCGGGAACGCAACACGTGGAGAGAAATGGTAGGTTAATATATTTTTTTTAATCTTTAGGTATGGGCCCATAAAGGGCTCGTTTATATGTCAAAAGGGCATATCCATAGTTTTTTTTAATAGGTAAATTATTAATTTTCCTTTTGGCAATAAACTCTACTATATAGTATATATAGCGAGTGTAATAATTTTATTTAATAAAATAAAAAGTAATGGAATTTCATCAATAGGCGTATTTATCTTGCTTAAAATGTCCTATCTTTTTGTCCCATATTACATGCAAAATTCAACCGCAATAAATTTAATATGTATTTTAATTTTACCACTTGTATTTCTTTATTTTTTTTACCTCACACCAAATTTCTTGGTTAGCTCAATTTTTTTTTTAGGCTTGCCCCTTTGGTACTATATCACAATAATGGTGTTGAAATTTGTTTAGATCAATATTTGAGTAATAGCCGCGGTAAAACTTTTAAGAAAAACAAATTTTTCTTTATGAATTTAATATGTCATCCAATGGTCAAAATAGATACATCTATTAGAACAACAAAAATCTCGATCTAACATTTGGCGCTTTCCAACGTGATGCCGAAACTCCTGAAAATTGCAAATTAATAAAGAAATTTGTGAGAAGTAAGCCCACCCCTGAGATAACAAATCCATGTCTCTACCTATTATTTAAAAAAAAAATACGTTAGGCTTAAAAAGGAGCGCGTGTCATATTTGAGCATCAATCGTTACATGTTATTTTTTTCAGAAAATCGTTATTTAACCATACTCTAGTACACTTAAGACTTTAAAATTTTAATAATTATTTTTTAAACTACAAGTTATTTTTAATTTTTTAAATTTCTTTATGTATTTTCTGTATATTTTAGTGTATTCCAAGTTTTGAAGCGAGGTTAGGCCAAAAACAATATTTATGAGTAAAAGAACTCATGCCTTTACCTATTTGAAAAATACGTTATACTTGGCGCGTGTGTTATCTTTACTTTTTTTAATCAAAAATGTTTAATATCTATTTTTTGTTTATTTTAGTGTATTCCAAGTTTTAAAGTTATTATTATCGTTAGGCCTTTGTTGTGTTGTTTATCTTTTATAAACTACAACTTATATATTTATTATTTAATTATAATTATTTATTTATCACACACATTTAAATTTAGTAAAGATTAATTATATGTTTACAAAACACCGTCAGTCTATTGTTCTTAATTCCATTTTCTTAAATTCACATCACTTATATATTTCACACTATTCTACATATTCCTCCCTTGTTTAGTTAGTATCTAATCATGTCCTTAAATCTAGAAGGAACATGTATTTGTCTTCCACTTCTAGTGATGACAGTCTTGTTTTCATTCTCATTAGGTGATTCATTTGGGTATAAACAGTCCATATCAGATATAGCAATCTGCTCTTCTGGTACAATATCTTCTAAGGTTGCTTCTTGTTCTGGTAGATACCTTGAAGTACTAGGAAGTTCCATTCTAATTTCTGGAGTCTTAATCAAAGTGGTATTCAAATCAATTCCTTTGTTAAAATCTTGTAAGACATTGGCATGTCTTAAATGCTTTGCATTCCTAATGATAAAGCTACCTGTCTCTGTATTGACTAACTTGAATGAATTTGGAGATATAGTCTCTAGAATGATAAATCTTTGGTTGTCATAATTTGGTGTCAACTTGCTTTTCATTTCAGTGTTTGTGACAAAAACAATATTACCTTTCTTGAAGTCATGAGGCAAGGCCTTATTCTTGCTATCAGCATATTTCTTCATTCTTTCTTTATAGGCTTGATTATGCTCCATCACTTCTTTCAGATCAACACATAGTCTGATTTCTTCAGTACCCTTTTTTGGAACTGCCACAATGTTTGAGATCCATTCAGAAGCTTCATGGACTTCCTCAAAAATGCCATCTTCTATCATTTTGTCTAGCTCTTGATTGATGGCTTCTACCATTTTATATGGAAAATGTCTGCATCTCTGAGCTACAGGAGTAACATTTTCTTTTAGAGTTATTTTTTGACTATAACCCTTCACATTTCCTTGACCTTGAAAAAGGTTCATGTTTTCTTGCATCAAATTATATATATCCTTCGGAATAACTTCCTGTTGAATATTCCTTATTTTTGTTCCACGCTTTATAATTTCTAATTCGAAACTTGCTTTCTTTCCTAAAAGAGGTTCTGCTTTACCTTCAATCACAAAAATATGTTCCTTTATAGACCTTTCACCCCATGAAACATCTGCAAAGAAATATCCACAACATGGAAGAGGTGAAGTTTGTCCATAGGCATAAAATTTCCTTTCTGTACCATTTAAAGTTGGCATTTGAGACTTAGGAAAAATATTTTTCAAATTTTCAAGTCCTATGAATGTTGTATCACTACCTGTATCAATAGTCATTGTTATTTCCTTTCCATCTATATAGATATTTTCTTTGTTATCAGAGCCTAAAAAGAAAGTGTATTCATCTGAGTCTTCATTATTTTCTGAAATATTTTGAATATTTCTTTTCTTTCCTTCAATATTTTTATATTTATTTTTATTTCTACAAACTCTATTAAGATGACCCAACTTGTTACAAAATGTGCATTTCATATTTCTAGCTCCACATTTATATGGAGGATGTGTAGTTAAGCCACATCTATAGCATTCTTCCAAATTAGGTGCACTTACCTTGGAGGTGCTTCCTTTTTGATGGTACACATTATGAGCTTTTGGTCCTTTAACAGTTGATTCATTAGCTGCTTGGAAATTATTTTTATAGTTTACTCTATTTATTGAGGTCATATCTTCATTTGTCAATACTCTAAATTCTTCTTTGGCTGTTTCAAACATTCTTGATATCTCAATTGTTCTTTGAAGATTCAAATTATCTTGTTGCAACAACTTTTCTTTTAATTGCCTATTATAGCATTTTTCTATTATCTGATCTCTGATCATGTCTTCTTCTAAATTTCCAAATTCACAGGATTTGACTAATTCTCTTAGTGCAATGACATATGAATCAATATTTTCATCTGTATTTTGTTTTCTTTGCCTAAATTTAAATCGTTCTGATACAATATTTTTTTGTGGTGTGAAATATTTAGTTAAAGCTTCTTTTGCTTTTTCATACGTATCTTTTTCTTCTGGCAAATTAAAGAAAATTCTTTGGACTTGTGGTCCAAGGCAATGCAAAAGTGTTGCCCTTTTAACGTCATCTTTCTTTGTTGAAACACCGCTTGCTAATTCATAAATTAAATATGAATTCATCCAATGTTTGTACTCGGAATACAAATCTGTAGCATTAAGGTTCAACGGTAATGGTCAAATTATTTGCCATCTTCTGTTACGCTTATTTAATTATTATTATTATTATTTTAATCCTCGTCGCCAAATATGTTGTGTTGTTTATCTTTTATAAACTACAACTTATATATTTATTATTTAATTATAATTATTTATTTATCACACACATTTAAATTTAGTAAAGATTAATTATATGTTTACAAAACACCGTCAGTCTATTGTTCTTAATTCCATTTTCTTAAATTCACATCACTTATATATTTCACACTATTCTACAGCCTTAAATACACGTTATTTTTAATCTTAATTTCTTTATGTATTTTGTGTTTTAGTAGATAACAAATCCATGTCTCTACCTATTTTATTTTCGAAAAATCCATGTCTCTACCTATTTTATTTTCGAAAAATCCATGTCTCTACCTATTATTAAAAAAAAAAAATACGTTAGGCTAAAAAAGGAGCGCGTGTCATATTTGAGCATCAATCGTTACATGTTATCTTTTAATTTTTCAGAAAATCGTTATTTAACCATATACTCTAGTACACTTAAGACTTTAAAATTTTAATAATTATTTTTATCGTTAGGTCTTAAACTACAAGTTATTTTAATTTTTTTAATTTCTTTATGTATTTTCTGTATATTTTAGTGTATTCCAAGTTTTAAAGCGAGGTTAGGCCAAAAACAATGTTTTATGAGTAAAAGAACTCATGCCTTTACCTATTTGAAAAATACGTTATACTTGGCGCGTGTGTTATCTTTACCTTTTTTAATCAAAAATGTTTAATATCTATTTTTTGTTTATTTTAGTGTATTCCAAGTTTTAAAGTTATTATTATCGTTAGGCCTTAAATACACGTTATTTTTTAATCTTAATTTCTTTATGTATTTTGTGTTTTAGTAGATAACAAATCCATGTCTCTACCTATTTTATTTTCGAAAAATCCATGTCTCTACCTATTATTGAAAAAAAAAAAAAAAAAAACGTTAGGCTAAAAAAAGGAGCGCGTGTCATATTTGAGCATCAATCGTTACATGTTATTTTTTTATTTTTCAGAAAATCGTTATTTAACCATACTCTAGTACACTTAAGACTTTAAAATTTTAATAAATATTTTTATCGTTAGGTCTTAAACTACAAGTTATTTTTAATTTTTTAATTTCTTTAAGTATTTTTCTGTATATTTTAGTGTATTCCAAGTTTTAAAGCGAGGTTAGGCCAAAAACAATGTTTTATGAGTAAAAGAACTCATGCCTTTACCTATTTGAAAAATACGTTATACTTGGCGCGTGTGTTATCTTTACCTTTTTTAATCAAAAATGTTTAATATCTATTTTTTGTTTATTTTAGTGTATTCCAAGTTTTAAAGTTATTATTATCGTTAGGCCTTAAATACACGTTATTTTTAAATCTTAATTTCTTTATGTATTTTGTGTTTTAGTAGATAACAAATCCATGTCTTTACCTATTTTATTTTCGAAAAATCCATGTCTCTACCTATTATTGAAAAAAAAAACGTTAGGCTAAAAAAGGAGCGCGTGTCATATTTGAGCATCAATCGTTACATGTTATTTTTTTATTTTTCAGAAAATCGTTATTTAACCATACTCTAGCACACTTAAGACTTTAAAATTTTAATAAATATTTTTATCGTTAGGTCTTAAACTACAAGTTATTTTTAATTTTTTGATTTCTTTAAGTATTTTTCTGTATATTTTAGTGTATTCCAAGTTTTAAAGCGAGGTTAGGCCAAAAACAATGTTTTATGAGTAAAAGAACTCATGCCTTTACCTATTTGAAAAATACGTTATACTTGGCGCGTGTGTTATCTTTACATTTTTTAAAATCAAAAATGTTTAATATCTATTTTTTGTTTATTTAGTGTATTCCAAGTTTTAAAACGAGGTTAGGCGTGTGTTATCTTTACCTTTTTATTCAAAAAATGCTTAATATCTATATTTTTGTGTGTATTTTAATGGATGTTTTATGAGTGGAAAACCCATGTCTCTACCCATTTTATATATTATATCCTATATGGTACTTTGAATATTGGAGCGCAAAACTTAGGCCTAGAATAATGCCTTTCTCAAAAACCTGAGAACTTCCCGCAAATTCCAAATTTAGAACCCCCAGGGACACATCTGTAAGGAGGGGAGGCACATGTGCAGGGGGGTGGAAGTAGAGGTATTTTGGGGGAAACCACACGTGTGAAGCACATGTGGATACTATAGGCGGGAAATGGAGACGACTAAGAACTTCAGTTGACTTCCAGCATCTGAATTGAAAGGTTGGTTTTTGCTACCTCTTCCCGCGCTTGCGGGAAGACTTCACCTCTTAAATATTTCATCTTCTTTTAGCTTTTTGCCATTTTCTTTTAAATTGTATAAGCCATACGACATATTTTTTATTATATACCAAGGTATAATAATTTTTATTTTTCAATTATTTTATCCGCCAAAGTGATTCCGCTCGATAAGTCTAAAAGTATTTTGAATTTTTTTGTTAATACCATTGTTTATTTTCTCTTAGTTTTCTATTATCTTTGGGATGTTTAGCCTTATCAAGATAAGCATAAAATTTGAACCTTTTTTTTCTTTGCTATTTTTTTAATTGTATAGGTCATGCGATTTATTTAATTTTTATATATTCTCAAGTGTTTTATTTTACTAAGTGATTTCGCCCGACAGGTCTAATAGTGTACCGATTTTTTTTCCCTCTCGATAATAAGATTGTTAATTTCTCTTATTTTTATATTATCTTGAGAATATTTAGATTTTACCAAGTTAGGCGCAATTTCGCTAGCCATATTTAAGCGTATGTTCTTCCTTTCTGATAGTTCAATTGTTTATTTTTTTATTTTTATGCTGACACTGGAATATTTAGTTTACTAAGATGACTTCAGAGCTTTTCTATTATATCTTTTAAGGTGTATACGCCATATGATTTTTTTTTCTTTTGTTTGTCAAAGCACTATTTACCACAAAGTATTTGGGTAATTCCTTTTGTCTTTATATGAATATAATATTCAGACATTAGTGTCCGCCTCGATTCATGGGACGCGTTTAATCTTACTTATCCATGAACCTCTACCATAGTTTATTTGAAATTATGATCCGTTTATTTCTTTTATGTAATGGTTTAGTACAATTTTTCCGGTCATGTCCATGAAGTAAAACAGCAGTATTAGTTTATTTATATTTTGCTAACTTTAATGAATATGCATTTTTTAAAAACTTAACCTCCTTCACATTTAGACAAGCATATTTTCTATTATTTTTTATTATACAGATATGATAGCATAGTAAAAATTTGTTTTGCTTCCTTAAAGCGTTGAATTTCGTCATCTTTTTATCCCGTTATGGTATAATTTATAATAGTTGTTTACGTGACGGTACAGCCACGATAAAATTCCAACATGGCGGACCATGGGACGCGTTTAATCTTACTTACCCATGAACCTCTACCTTAGTTTATTTGAAATTATGATCCGTTTATTTCTTTTATGTAATGGTTTAGTACAAATTTTCCGGTCGTGCCCATGAAATAAAACAGCAGTATTTGTTTATTTATATATTTCTTGCTAACTTTAATGAATGTGTATTTTTTTTAACTTGAGCCTCCTTCGCATTTAGACCAGCATATTTCTATTATTTTTGTTATACCGATAAGATGACATAGAAATTTTTTGTTTTGCTTCCTTAAAGCGTTGAATTTCGCCATCTTTCCATCCCGTTATGGTGTAATTTACAATTTTATGTATAAGGTTAAAGCATAGCTATCCTATTTAAGCGAAATCCCAATAGTATAATATACCAAAATATATTTTGAAAACATCTGCTGATGTTATTATGAAAGGATATTTTTTACTGGATACCAACATAATTAGTTTATCGATGCGAAAAATCCTTGTTTAAAATAGATGTCTTATTGCCATTTTTGATTAAAGTTGTATATGGTGATTAAGTAATTTCCGCATCGTTTTTAATTATTTTAAGTTAATTTAGTTTATACAGGAAATACCTTTGTTCAAGTATACAGTTTTTCTTTCTAGTTATGACTTATTTATTTTTTTTTCGATAATTTTGCTTGAGTCACCTTAGATTATTTTTGCATGGCGTGTATGTATGTGTCACGCACATCACAGATAATTACTGCATATAATTTTATCTCTCCCATTTATAATTTATCATTTAATAATATCATAAGGATTATCCTATATATTCAATCTGACAACGACTTTATAGTATAATGTTCCATGTACAGGATCTGGTGGGGAACGTTTTCTTTTTATATTCTTTTAAGTGAAATTAGTAAAAATTTGTTTCTTTCTTTAACTCCCCAGCCAAAGAACGAAATCGTTTTATATATATCCTGAATCCTCTGGGAATTGATAGCGCTATTTCGGAATTAAACGCAATACGCGAACCTAGCAATTTATCAGATATATAGTTACAGGTAACCTTAGATAAGCAATGATAGAGAACCTTGCACCTCGTGTATGTTTGCACCTGACATAAATAATATTTCCCATAGAAGCACTCTAGATATATTTAGAACAGAGAAATTCTCAGGATCAGGATAGACAAACATTTTGAAGCACAAATCCTGGATTTGCATATCTTATATCTTTTAAGTAAATAAGTGGTATCACCTTGCAGTAAACAAACAGCACCAGTTCAAAGTTCAGATAAGATAACTGTCGAAATTCGTCAGCTTTATGACGTGAAAGAAAGCCGACAAAGTGTAGACTTCGCGATGTGGGCGATAGCCATAGTCACTAATATAACAATTAAGAAAGTGTATATTTAGAAAGCTGTATAGGAAACAATCATTTCGTAAAATTTTAATATGTATTAAATGGGAAAGATCAAATTAAGCAGCATTTCTTTTATAGAATTTTTTTTTCGAAACTTTGAGTTTTAAACTTTTATGTTAAAATTTTCAAATTTCCACATGTCAATACATTCGTAAGTGTAGACATTCGGTCTGGTTTAATTTTGGCAACTAAGTGTAACCCATTTGGCATAAATGTTTAGGTTTAGGGTGAATCATCTTTGTTTTATTAAGATTAAATATAATTAGATTAAGATGTTATTTGGCCAAGAGGCGACAAGAGAACCAGACGTTATTGAGTGGCCATCGGGATTCGTTCCCGATGACGGTTTCGAGGAAACTCCAGAGGGATGAAAAGGGTGTAAAAGGTGGAAATCGATGAGGAGCGATGGAATAGAGATGTGATGAAGAGGGTGTTAAATAACGGTGTTGAAGGATGTCAGAAAGCGATGGAAGAGAGATGCGAGTAAAGTGTTGAAAGGTGTTGAAAGATCTTGAAAGGTGGTATAAAGTGTTGAAATATGTTGATAGTGTTGAAAACGATGAAAAAGGGTTGAAAGGGTGTGAAAATCGATAGAAAATAAACTATAGGAATGATGAAAGAGAGTTGAAAGGTGTTAAAAGAAATGGAAAGAGATGTAATGAAAAGGGTGATGAAAAGGGTGAAAAAGGTGGAAATCGATGAGGAGCGATGGAATAGATATGTGATGAAGAGGGTGTTAAATAACGGTGTTGAAGGATGTCAGAAAGCGATGGAAGAGAGATGCGAGTAAAGTGTTGAAAGGTGTTGAAAGATCTTGAAAGGTGGTGTAAAGTGTTGAAAGATGTTGATAGTGTTGAAAACGATGAAAAAGGGTTAAAAGGGTGTGAAAATCGATAGAAAATAAACGATAGGAATGTTGAAAGAGAGTTGAAAGGTGTTAAAAGAGATGGAAAGAGATGTAATGAAAAGGGTGATGAAAAGGGTGAAAAGGTGGAAATCGGTGAAAGAAAGATGGTAGAAAAGTGTTGAAAGGTGCGAAAATCGACAGAAAGAAATGATGAAAGGGGTGAAAAGGGTGGAAATCGTTGAAAGAAAGATGAAAAAGAGTTGAATAATGTTGAAAGAAAGAGTTGAAAGGGAGTTGAAAGGTGTTGAAAGAAGGATGGTAGAAAGGTGGAGAAAGCGATGAAAGGTGTGTAGAGGATGAAAAAGAGTTGAAAGATGTTGTAGGAAAGATGTTGAAAAGAGATGAGAGGATGATGAAAGAATGATGGAAAGATGTTGAAACGATGAATAGAGATGAATAGAGATGAAAGGAGACGAAAGGATGATGAAAGAATGATGGAAAGATGTTGAAAACCATGAATAGAGATAAAAGGATGATGAAAGGATGATGGAAAGACGTTGAAAGCGATGAATAGATGTTGAAAGGTGTCGAAAATCGACAGAGAGAAATGATGAAAGGTGTTAAAGAGATGAAAGGAGGTGTAAAGTGTTAAAGGAGATGAAAGGAGATGAGAAGTAGGTGGAATTTGATGGAAAGTTGATAGAAAGACAGTAGGAAGATGATAGGAGAAGGTGTGACTAATGTTTGAAGAGTAGTTGTTGACTCTACCATTGCCTTGATAGGACAAATTTGACTCTTCATCATGTAGTATTAATAGATAATTTGTTTTAGCCTAGAGGCCAATATTTATAAATAACACAAAATATGCACTGAAAGTTTGTATAGGCTGATTGACATAAATTTCTGTAACTGTATGCACTAATTTATATGTATAAGTCCATATTAATTATTATGTTGGGTTATAATAAATAACGAATATGTAATCTCCTTTTGAGGATCCAGAATTTTCCTTTAGAGTTTTTTTTTCAGTTTATTTTTTTTATGCTACAATTTTGTCTTAGTGTTATAATGAGTTTTAAAGAGTTTTCAGTTTTTTTTTAGGCTACAATTCCGTCTTAGTGTTATAATGAATTTTAAAGAGTTTTCAGTTTTCTTTTATTTTAAGCTACAATATGTGCTTTAGTGCTAAAATGCCATTGTAAAAAAGTTTTCAGTTTTCTTTTTATTTTTAAGCTACAATTTGTCTTAGTGTTATAATGAATTTTAAAGAGTTTTCAGTTTTCTTTTTATTTTAAGCTACAATTTTGTCTTAGT
The DNA here is from genome assembly GCA_030710605.1 of Cordylochernes scorpioides. Lineage (NCBI taxonomy): Eukaryota > Metazoa > Arthropoda > Arachnida > Pseudoscorpiones > Chernetidae > Cordylochernes > Cordylochernes scorpioides. The sequence goes on along the minus strand of CP092886.1, from coordinate 111,641,568 downwards.
GTTATAATGAATTTTAAAGAGTTTCCAGTTTTCTTTTTTTTTAAGCTACAACCTTGTTTTAGTGTAGGGGGTCATTGTAAAGAGTTTTCAGTTTTTATTTTTTTTTATTAAAGCTACAATTCTGTATTAATAGCAGAATGTGATTTAAGACTTAAGTGAGTTCAACAGTTTATTTTATTTATTTTGTATTTGAGGTAATTAATAGCTGAACTCTGGTTCAACTTTAAATATAGGTAAGAGGACTTAGATGCACTAGATGGCTGCTGTGCTTGTAACCAATTTCCTATGGGCGGGCTCGGAACATGCGTTGGGTAAACTTGACACCCTATAATCCCTTGTGTCCAGAATGCAGCCCAAAGATAATTTCTAATGAGAGTGTGTAAGGCAGTTGTGGTCTAAGAGTTGATAGATAGGATAACGAGTGATCTCTGTTGTTAAACTTCAAATGGTTGGGTATTAAAAGCCCTATGATCCCAGTTTCGAAGAGTTTAGCTGAATAGCAGGGAAGGCAAGACGCCAATAACCTGGAACAGGAAGTAAGATTGGCAAACACTTGGAGATTTATCCTATTTGGCAATGAGGTAAGTGCTTGAAGTTCAATTCGCTCCAATTTAGATGCTAGTTTGATGATTCATTTTGTTTAGGCATCAAGTGTCAAGATAAAAATAAGACTTTCAGACTATTAGATGCACAATTTTAATGTTAGGATTAGATTTCAGTATTTGTGTGATGATTGTCAACAATCAATTTTATTAATTTGTTTAAGTGTAACTATTATTTGTTTAAGTACAGGTAATTTATAGAGTTTGTAAGAGGCATTTTCTTTTGAGTAAACTGGGACATTAGTCCCCAATTTGTTTTAATTTGTTAATTTTATTTGATTTCACATTAGTCCTGGAGATTAGCAATTGTAAGGGTAAATGTTAACATTGATTGTTGAAGTGCTTTGGCTTATATAATAGAATTTAGATTTAGTATGATTGCTCGCTATGAATGAATTGTATGAATGGGAATGCGAAATGAATGTGAGAAAGCTACAGTCAATTATACTGTTAGACCAAAGGTACGTTAGAATAGTGTTAGGGAATTTAATAGGTTCGATTTTTTTAATTTTGATTTCTTTATTTGTTAGGACCGATAGCCTCACAGGACTTACAACTCTATCGATAGGAAGATATCCGCTCCTTTTTGTTAGGCCTCCTTTTAAAGGAGTATAGGTATAATTTCTTTTATTTGGGTAAAATCAATTACTCTATTTCATTATATCAACTTGAATTCTAAGGGTCGTAGATAATGATCATGTCTCGATTCTCAGACTGGAAGATTGCGGGAGGTTATGATCAGACCAGAAAGCCTACAAACCTTCTCCTCATTAGAGGGAACGGAGAGGTATCAGGTGAACTTTGTGCTAGGTGGGGGATTTAGTTGCCGATGTCGCAAGCTAAGTGCACAGCGACAAACCTCGGATAACCGATCTGACATCGTAGTTTACGACTCTTTAAGCGTGGCTGAGATGAGGGTGATTCAGACGGGAGGTTGGGAAAGATCGGCACGTTGGATGCTCTTCTATATATTGCGCAGCTTGGAACCAATCCTCTATGGACAAACTTGGAACATGTGGTGGGTAAATTGAATTCCCTATAACTCCTTTCCCCTTTGCCTGAGTGTCAGTGATTGCACATACTGGTATCGTAAAAAAAATGTATTTCTTCCAAAATCATATTTAACATAGATCATGAACAGATCTGAATTGGAATAAACACATTTTTCACTCTGGCAGGGGAGGAATTGTTGGGCCAGATTTTCACAAAAACAGACCCAACAATGATGTAAACATTTACATCATATATGCACAGTGTCTCGCCAAAGTGTTTGTTGTCTAGGTGGAGAATTCCCCAACGAGGAAACTCAACAATGCTTTAAAGGCCAAAGCCAGGGAAGACACCCAGTTGGAGATGACACTGACCCTGTCCAAGTATCCCGAAGCCCGCTGCAGAAAGGTCCAGAGGAGGGTGAACAAATTATAAATATGTAAATATGTGTATTATTGCCAATCACCTTTTATATGCAAGATGAAACGTCCAAAATTCTACTACCATTCCGAAATTTCTAAAGTTTATTTTATTCTAAAAGGAATAAAACTAATTATATACATATTTGGATAAATTAGGTATATTACCATTTCGAAAAATTTCTAAATTTATTTTTATTCTAAAATGAATATTCTTTATTGAATTCTTTATTTTAAAATTTCTTAAAGAAGAAATTACTATATAAATTTCTCAAGAGATAAACATGTTATATTTATTTTATTATTAATTCAAAATTTTCTTTTAATAAGAAAAAAAATAATATTTTACTTTTATTATTTTTAAATATTCTGGGAAATTTAAATTAATATTTTTTTCTTACTCTGTAAGAAGATGATAATTTTTTTTGGAGGGCGCTACCTTTAAAAATTAGAGACAGTCTTGAAGGAGCTCGCGAACTGAGAGGAGGTCCTGGGGGACCTTTGGTACTGACGGGAGGTGCTGGGAGATGGTGCGTGGAGAGAAATGGTAGGTTAATATATATTTTTTAATCTTTAGGTATGGGCCCATAAAGGGCTCGTTTATATGTTAAAAGGGCATATCCATAGTTTTTTTAATAGGTAAATTATTAATTTTCCTTCTGGCAATAAACTCTACTATATAGTATATATAGCGAGTGTAATAATTTTATTTAATAAAATAAAAAGTAATGGAATTTCATCAATAGGCGTATTTATCTTGCTTAAAATGTCCTATCTTTTTGTCCCATATTACATGCAAAATTCAACCGTAATAAATTTAATATGTATTTTAATTTTACCACTTGTATTTTTTTATTTTTTTTACCTCACACCAAATTTCTTGGTTAGCTCAATTTTTTTTGAGGCTTGCCCCTTTGGTACTATATCACAATAATGGTGTTGAAATTTGTTTAGATCAATATTTGAGTAATAGCCGCGGTAAAACTTTTAAGAAAAACAAATTTTTCTTTATGAATTTAATATGTCATCCAATGGTCAAAATAGATACATCTATTAGAACAAAAAAAAATCTCGATCTAACATATATACATCATCAATGTAGACAAGAAAAAAATATGGAGAAATATAGTCTATTGCTCCTTAAATCTCACGGGTTTCTTGATTGTTCTCCCCGATCTTGTCCTAGTCAGGTCTGGTGCTGATCCTGTTCCTTGAAATTCTGTGTACTTCTCCACATCTGGTGGGTCAGGATTCTGTTGGGACGATGTAGAAGGCAGCGCTCCCGACACTATCGGTCTTGTTGCAGTAGGGTGTTCTGAAGTTAGATTGTCCGAATCTGCCAGTAAGTAAGCAGGTCGCAATCGGTCAATCGATATGGTCACATTTCTTCCTTTCACTTTGAGTGTGAAGTACTTGTCTGTTCTCTCAAGGACTGGAAAAGGTCCCTAATGGTGGTTCCAGAGGTTTCTTCACTCGATCTGTCCTGAAAAATACTTGTGAGCATGTTTTCAGATCTTTATGGACAAATACTTTAGTCTTCGAATGATGTTTTTCATTCAAGGGTTTGAGCAATTCCATTTGCTTTTGAAGCTGTTTAACAAATTCTTCTGCCTCCAGGAGATGTTTAGAATCAGCGAAGAATTCGCCAGGCAGTCTGATGGTTTTGCCATATATCATTTAAGACAAAGAACGGTTGTTATCTTTGTTGATAGCAGCACGCAAGCCTAGGAGAACTGTTGGAAGCGTTTCTGTCCACTTCATATTATTGTGGGCACTAATGGCAGTTTTGATGATTCTATGAAGCCTTTCGATCTTCCCGTTACACTGAGGGTGGTACGCCGTGGAATGACGAAGTTTGATACCACACAGCGTTGTTATATCTTTGAAAAGTTGAGAAGTAAACTGCTTTCCTTGATCTGATATCCCTGTATGCGGTGCTCCAAATCTAACAATCCAGTTTTCGTAGAACGCTCTTGCCACCGTTTCAGGCTTCATATCTGGTAGCGGAACAACTTCCATCCAGCTGGTGTACCTGTCGATACAGGTCAGACAGTAGATGTTTCCATTCGATGGAGGTAAAGGACCAATTAGATAGATGTGCACAACACTAAATCTTTTATCCACTTCTTGATATTTGCCTATTTCTGATTTCGTGTGTATCGACACCTTGCACTTTTGGCAGTTGACACAAGCTTGAGCCTATTTCCTAATGTCTTTATTCATATTAGGCCATATAAATCTTGATGTTAATTGTTTAGTAGTGGCTTCGATGTCTGGGTGTGAAAGTTCGTGGAAGTTCCTAAAAACCATCATTCGGAATTTAATTGGAATGAATAGTCTAATATTATTGGTAGACACGTCACACCATAACAATTTGCCTGATTGTAGTGGGCATTGCTTAAATTTTAGAGAGGTATTCTTTGATATCAGGTTTTGTAGTTCTGAATCACCAGTTTGTTCTTTGGCAATCTCTTCATAGTCGATGGTTGTGATAGCATCAACTCTGGACAGAGCATCGGCGAATATGTTGTCAGTACCTTTTATGTACTTGATGTCAGTAGTGAATTGGGAAATGTATTGTAGATGCCTTAATTGTTTAGGAGAAGCTTTCTCTTTTTTTTGTTTGAATGCGTAAATTAAAGGTTTATGATCGGTCAAAATTGTAAATTCACGTGCCTTAAGCAGGTGCTTGAAGAATTTGATATAAAAATATATTGCGAGAAGCTCTCTATCATATGTACTATAATTGCATTGAGCAGGATTCCATTTTTTAGAGAAAAATGCTATTGGTTTCCATGTATTATTGTCAAGCTGTTGGAGAACCGACCTAACTGCCCGATCTGAAGCATCTGTACAGAGTGAGATAGGCAGTTCAGCATTGGGGTAGGCTAACAGTGCTGTATGAGCTAGGGCTTGTTTGCATTGTTCAAACTGAACTTCAGCTTCTTCAGTCCATTTTATTTCGCTTATATCTTTTTTTCTTGGCACCCCTCAAGTATTCATGAAGGATTGCCTGAGTCTCTGCTGCATTGTTCAAAAAGGTACGATAAAAGTTTAGCATACCCAAAAATATGCGTAATTCATGAACTGTTTTTGGTTTCTTATATTCTAGAATAGCTTGAAACTTTGTGTTGGGAGTGGTTTCACACCGTGAGAGGTAATTAGGTATCCTAGAAAATCAATTTCCTGTATCAGGAATTTAGATTTAGAAAGATTGATTCTTAATCCATAAGAATTTAGTCTGCTGTATAAAGTTTCAAGGTGGCTTTAATGCTCTTCCCCTGTTTTAGAGGCTACCAGAATATCATCTAAGTAGACAAATGCAAAGTTTAAATTTCTTAAGACTTCATGCATGAATCTATGAAAGGTGGCAGTAGCATTTCTAAGACCGAAACTCATTACATTAAATTCGAATAGCCCAAAAGGAGTAATGATGGAAGTTTTTGGTTTATCCTCTTCTGCAATTGGAATCTGATAGGATGCCTTGCATAGGTCTATATTTGAGTACACACGAGTACCTTTCAATATGTGGTGGAAATCGTCAAGTCTAGGGATTGGATAATGATCTGGAAGTGTAACTGCATTGAGTCTTCTATAATCACCACAAGGTCTTAGTGATTCGTCTTTTTTTGGAACTAAATATAGTGGACTCGCCCAAGGAGAATGTGAGGATCTAATTATTCCATTATTCAACATATATTGAAATTCTGCCTTAGCAAGAGTTAATCTCTGTGGATCTAGACGACGGGCTTTTGAGTGGATTGGCTGACCTCTTGTGGGAATATAATGCTTAAGGTTATGTTTTGATTCTACAAAATCTGATGATGGTCTACATAGGTTAGGGTATTTGGTTAGGATAGCGCTGACCTTGGATGATGAATTTAGAGTTCTAATATTCCCATGTCTGAGATTGCCTGAATGACGCCTCTTATAGAAAGATTAGTTATTCCATAAATTAGGCGTTTATTTTTAATATCTATTATCATTCCAAAGTTGTTCAAAAAGTCGGGTCCTATTATTGCTCAGTTGGTATTGGCGATTACAAAAGGCCATTTATATTGACATCAAAGTCCGATATCCAAATTTCTAACCTTTGTTCCATAAGTAACAATTTCTGTACCATTGGCTGCATATAGTTTATAAATAGAGATAGGCATCCTATTTTTATCCTTTGGAGGTATTATAGAGATATAAGCACCACTGTCCACCAAAAAGCGCAATCCCGTGTTTTTGTCCGTGACAAATAATCGGAGATTGCGACAATCCTGAATGCCGGCGGAAGAGTTTGTCGCTACTCTGTCCGCCGGTTGCAGTTTTCCGACTCTTTCCAACTGCACGGAGGCCTGCATTTATTTTGCAAGCAATTAGAACCATAGCGAAAATGGTAATAGCAATATCTTCCTCTTGGATCGAAGGATCTTTGAGAATTACTTCTCGGACTTGACTGAGTCCTATTTTTGGATTGAGATCTAGATCTATCCAGTCTCAATTCGGACACCTGCCGTTCAAGATCTTCCAATTTGGCGATCAAGCGATCTGTTGATGAAGAAGGCACTTCCGCATCATATATTTCTTTGGAAGAGTTTATTTCATTTATTTTATCGGCCATTATGGCCAATTTGCTAATTTCCTCATCGCTTACAATAAGTATATTCTTCATGGATGTGGGCAATTTATCGAGCCATAAAGTTTTTATTAAATAGTCAGAGATATCAGGCGTAGCGAGGGATCTGAGCTTTTGTAGTAACTGGCTCGGCTTCATGTCTCCGAGCTCTATGCCAGAAATTAACTTTTTATCCTCAACCCTTCACTATCTCGGAACAATTCAAGTAGTCGTGATTTACATTCAGAGTACTTGTTATCAATTTTGCTATTAATTATGTCCCAAATGTTTTCTATATATTTAGGTTCTAATTGGGAGATAAAATAATTAAATTTAGTGTCTTCCTGAATAATTCCACCTATTTTGAACTGTGCTTCTACCTGGAAGAACCCTATTTCAGGTTTTTCAACCAAGAAAGGCGGTATTTTAACACTAACTGCATATTTCAGAGGTATCTCTAGGCTTATTTTCCGTTTCCATTTTACGTAAATTTAAAATTCGACACGACAGCTAGATATGTTTAGAGATAAAGGTAAAATAAAAATATTGAGATAAAATAATAAGGAAGATAATATAAAAACTTATCCTAGTCTTGAGATGATATCCCGATATCTTGGATGAAATTTCTTTTCAAGCTTGAATCAATTTTTGCATTTCTTTATCTTTTGAAATCTTCGTATGATTTTTCTTTTCAATCACGTCCGGCTTACCAATGTAGTGTGTCGATTTATTAGGATTTGGTTTCATTTAGTGTTGGGTGATTTGCTTCAAAGTAGTTTTTTTTTAGTATGTTAATCCTTTTCTGTAAGTTTATCTTAGATTCACCTATGAGTACTACATCGTCGGCATAGAGCAAAAGATCTATTAATATATATGATTTATGTATTATTATTTTTTAAGAACGGAAAAATATGTCCAGGGTAGCCTAGTGGACATGGCATCTGCCCGGTAAGCGGAATACTGTGGGTTCGTTTCCCATCCCTGGACACTTTTATTTTTCCGTTTATCATTACTCTTCACAATTCACCCTTTCATACCTCATCCCAAAGGTTGGAAATAATCATTATTTCTCCTTGAAATAAAATTTGATTTTTCGTTGAAAAGAAACACATGCGGGATAGTTTTCAGATATCTCTATATATATAAAAATGAATTAGTATGAAATAAGGTAAAAAGAAGAGCGTCTTTATACACAATTTATTCTCGCTAGCTTTCGAACCTACATGGTTCTTCATAAAAAAACATAAAAATGAATGTTTGTATGTTTGTTTGTTTGTCTGTTTGTATGTCCGGTATACAAATTCGCAGTAGTTCACTAATTCAAAACAAAAGCTAGATCATCTTTCTATAAAAATATCGCTTCTCAGACACAAAGTTTGGAGCGGGACGTTTCACAAGAGTGACATCCACGGCGCCAATTTATAATTGTAACGAATAGTATTTGAATAAAAACATTTAATCGGGTAAAACCCGGGCGTTGCCATGGTCATTCGGCTAGTATTGGATAAAAAATAATTTATTTATTCACCAATATTTTAGTTGGCTGAACGCAACTTTTTTTGAGGTATAACAAAATATTTATGTCAACAACAAACTCGGCTCCATTTTACACCTCTTTAGAAAAATTATTTTGTCTGTAATATATATTTTCTTTTTTCAAATATCTCTCCTCTCATCATTGAGTATATAGGCAAAACTATATATATAATAGTCACGACCGTCTTTCCTCATCGGCCGCCTCTGTCACGGATAATATACAGTTATCATCGGCATGCGTTCTTAATTCTGTCACCGTTTGCTTTTGGTTCAGTGGTAGAATGCTCACCTGCCACGCGGGCGCCCCGGGTTCGATTCTCGGCCCATGCATTTTTTTTTTTTACAATTTTTAAAACTAATTTATATTTTATACAAGAATGACATCCACGGCGCCAATTTATAATTGTAACAAATAGTATTTGAATAAAAGCATTTAATCGGGTAAACCCTGGGCGTTGCCCGGGTCATTCGGCTAGTATTAATATATATATAAATCATTAGAGTTATTTTGTTGATATCTTAATTTTTTTGTGTGATAATTTGTTTTTAAATACATATTTATAAAATACCCTTTTAAAAAGCTTCAATTTGAACTTCAATAAGTAGAGAAAAATGTCAGGTTCCGCCATTGTGAACAAATGGGTGTGAATACACTCCTTGTCAAAACTTAAGGTATTTGTAACTTTTAGCATCTATATCGGGATTCAGGCAATAACTCTGAAAGATATTTGATACCCCCAGTGACCTTATTGAAGACACACGAGATAACCATGTGTCAACAGAATTGCCTTTGTCTCCTAAAAAAAAAACTGACGACCGGCAATTTCAAAAACTTTCCACTTCCTTAAGTTTTGTACATGAGTGTGAATAAATTTTCAGTGAAACATAAAAACTCTTAATAATCAGTTAACTCATATGAAATCACATCAAGTTCGAAATTTATTATCTTCCCCACCGCTTAATTTTACTCATATAAATATAATTGGTTTTTCAGGAAGCCACTAGGACCAAAAATATTTACTCGTAGTGGTACAGCCTACTCCACGCTGACGAGCGCCAACTGCGCTAAACGCGTTCGTGGATGGCTTTTCTTGATTTATTAAGAAATTGGGTTGGCCAAATATCAGGGAACAGGTTAAATCAATGAATAGTTGATTTCTGCTCCACCAGATGGCGCTCTGCCTTCTGAAAAAGCACATGTGCTCCTGGTCAGGATATGCCTTTTTTATTTTTAATAAATATAATTGTTCAATGGCGGTAGCTGGAATTTTTTTTTCATTTAAAATTTAAAATATTTAATTTTTTTATTAAAAGGCATGATTATTTATTATTCAACTAGCGGGTGCACCCGGCTTCGCCCGGGTTTTACCCGAGTAAAGGTTTGTCTAACGAACATTTGTTAAAACAATTCTCTATAAACTTATTTAAAAAATTAATAGATATATTTTGATAATTTGAAACTCGTAAATTTGAATCGCTCGATGAAGTGAACATTTTTTTCCCGGTCCCTCGAAAAATCCTCGATAAGTTGAATAAAATCAATATTAATTGGTACTCTCGGTAGTTGGAAGTTAAAGGAATAGTATCTTGCCTTGGAATTGTATCATTATTCTTGTCTCAAATAAATTGCCGTCTCATCCTGAATTTTGTCTTTCCTAAATTTCTACGTTACAAAATCATCATTTTATCTATTCTCCCAATATATATGTTGTAGATAAATGATAAAACTAACTTTGACTTATGCGCAATTAATAGGTAGAAAATCTTACTTTTGATAAATAATTTTTAAGATAATAAACTTAGTGATAATAAAACTTATAGATAAAACAACTTGTTATCATCGTCGCAATGGGGCGCTGCTTGCGAGTTAAATCTACAAATTTGCAAATAACTCTAAGGATATTTAAGATATTCAAGAAATTATTTTTCAAAATCCTTCCCGGGGATATACCTAATAATATCCCAAAATTTCACGGCGATTGGATGTATTGATTTTGAATCTATAGAGTACACACACACAGACAGACAGACATTCATTTTCATATATAGATTAACTAGCGGATGTGTGCCCGGCTTCGCCCGGGTTTTATCCGAGTGAAAGTTTGCCTAACGAATATTATTGATAATAATATTCGGGAACACACAGAATATTATGATAATAATGATAATTATATTCGTTACGTCATATATTTATATAATATATGAAAATTATTTTTCGAGCAAACATATCCACTCTCTACTGAATAGATTTTCAACAAAGATATAAATAAATAAAAATATCTAGAGATATACTACATGATCTTAGCCAAAAGGCCGATAAACGATATTTTATATATAGAGATGACCTGGCTTCGTGTGTCTTCTGCTCGAGTGAATGTTTCGCTGTTAGAATTTTGTTCCTGCCTACTATTAATCATTATCTGGCTTCGCCCATGGTCTGCTTTAGTGAATATTCTCCAAAAGATTTTTTTAATGCAATCAAGCATGATACAGCAATATTGTCATCATCATTTCTGACTAAAAAAATATTGTTGCTCAGTACTTGGTTAAATATAATTTTTCTTGGTTAAAGTGCGACAAAAAAACTCTTCCAGATTTAACTCTCTGTCCTGTTCAAATTTCAGCGAGATTTGTTACATATTGAGGGCTTGCATAGCCGACAAACATGTTCCCGGCTTCGCCCGATTTTTACCCCAGTAAAAGTTTGCTTAACAAACATTTGTTAAAACGATTCTAGCAAACATCCAATCCCTACTGAATCTATACTTGTCTACACTCTCGATAATTTTTTCCCGGTCCCTTGAAAAATACTCGATAAGTTGAAAAAATCAGTATTAATTGGTCCACTCGGTAATTTGAAGTTGAAGGAATAGTATCTTGCCACAAACGAAAATTTGTAAATAACTGTATTTAGCGAATGTACCCGGCTTCGCACAGTTTTTATTCGAGTAAAAGTTTGCCTAACGAACATTTGTTAAAACGATTCTAGAAAACATCCAATCCACCTCTATATTGATTTATAAACGTATATAAATATAAATATGGTAATATGCGTTTAAATATATTTTTGAAACGCATAATTTTTTGAAAATATTTATTATATTTTAAATAAGATATTGTCACTTTTGTGAATTTGACAATTAATTATTTATTTTTTTCTCAATGAATTATATATATTAATTTAAAAATTCATTTTTGTTATCATCATCACATACAATGTAATTTTTTAAAATATAAACGAACGATAATAAACAACAACAATTAGGGGCTCAAAAATCATTTATTATGGGTAGCAGCTCCGTAAATAAAGATATTTTCACAACAACAATTAAAGTTTCATCATCATTTTTATAAAACAACAGCAAATTAAATTAACAATGTAAAAATATATTTTAACATTACATTTTAACATTTAACACAAAAACGTTACAATTTTTTCTTTAAATATATATTAATATTGAAATGCCAAGTATTTTTTACGTCATTGGAATATTATATTACTAAATTCTCAAATAAAATTTATTATACTTGGAAAACATTTTAAGCATTGTTACAATTTATAAATATAATTTCACCAGTCACCGCTAGAGGCGCTGCTTGCGAGTGAAAGTAGAAAATTTGCAAATTAAATTGCAAAGAAAATTTATTTCAAATCAAATTCAAACCAGAAATCTTCCCAGTAGTATAGTAAATAACTTCCTAAAGTTTCACGGCGATTGGATAATCTTACCTTTTAAAAACATTCATCGTGTGAACAAACTAACATTCATTGTGTAAACAAACCACGTGTTAATTATTAACCAATCAAATTCATTTATCGTCGCGACCAGTGCTGCGCCCAAGCGGTAAAAGGCTGGAACTAACGCTTTTTGGTTTTTTATTTTTTAAATAAAGCACATTAACTTTTTTAGTTTTTTGAATAGCCTATATGTTAAACGAACCCTTCAGCTACCTACATGCGAAATTCCATAATGATTGAGTCAGTAGATTTTGCGTGAAGCGATAACAAACATCGATTTCGCATTTCATTTTTATAGATATAAGGAAAGGATAAGGATTAATTAATTTTTAGTCTCTCATGATTTTTGATTTATTGAATTTATCCTAGAGTAAAAAATTTGCCAAAATGATATTGAAATGTATAGTTTCTAAACTAGCTCAATGACCAGGGCAGCGCCTGGGTTTTACATGAGTGCATATATATGGTAATTTAAACCAACAACCCTATATAGTATAATACTTATAACAAGATTGTCATGTTGTATATAGAAACACTTCTATAAATAATTATATGCATGATTGACATGTGTCATTGCATCACCATATGTAATGTACTTTGTACAAACTGAGGATGAATAAATAAAACTATGTAATAGATTAAGAGCTGAGTTAAAGCAAGATTGAGAAGTTCAAAAACGTCTAAAATCGAGAGAGAAATCCAACAACCCTGGCAAGTCGTTGCCATCAAGGTCAAAGGGTGCAGGATACAGCAGACGTTCAAAGTCCAAATTCTCAGACATCTCCCCCTCCTTGGGAATGGTATATAAAAAACCTCGGTTTTAGCCCTATTCAGACAGTCACTTCACCGTCGGCGTGAGACCTTGTCGGTCTTAGCCAGGACCACCTCATCACCATGTAAAACAGTAAGAAATATTCTTTAACTCCATCTTGCTCTTAGCTCGACTCCTATCTGTTCATGGAACTTTCCTACTACAACTGTGTCTCTTCGTTTTTTGTGTATGGACATTCCCAAGCTTTCCACTCTGCCTCGACCACGACTGCCTGTACTCTGTGAAAACTGTTAAAGGTCTTCCAAAGTGCAGAGAGGTACTGGAAAACTCTCCACGCCCTGACTGTCCCTCTCTGTAACTACAGGTTTGACCCTCGGTTACCACATATATATATATATACCTGAATTTATATGAATTAAATATAGTGATTTTTTTATCATATAACATTGGCCTAAATATTGTTCTGTATAATGTAAGTCTCTTTTGGATACTCAGCCCCCAAGATTTTCCGCAAATTGACAGTAGCAGATTTTCAAATATTTTTGCTCTATTTAGTATAATATATATGTGAGGATTGAAATTTAGTTTTTTACTTTCTAAAGTGATTTAAAAAGTGACTCCTAATGTTTTAATTTCCTGTACTGGCGTAATTATTTTGTATTTGAACTTTATTGCTGGCATGTCTTCATTGTGCGAATGCAGAATGTTAGTTTTCTCAAGACTGATTTTTAGTTTATTTTGAGTACACCATTGATCGATTTCTTCCAAGATTAATTCTATCAAATTTTTAAGAGTATCCTTATCTTTTTATTACAAACTATTATTCTCACATCATATGCATAACACAGTATTTCATAATTGGGTTATGAATATTGTTTAATAAATTATTCAGTAATATATATCAGCCATAACAATGGAGACAGTGGTCCCCCCCCGCCCCCTGTGGGCAACCTTTTGATATTGTTTATTAACCTTCTTATCGCCATAAGTGAAAATTGTTTTTCTATTATTCAAGAAAGATTTCAATATTTTAATCAAAGCAGCGGCTATATTATATTGATCTATTATTTTAAAAAGAGCTGGCCACCATGTATTGTCAAATGCACCCTCTATATCGATTGCAATTAGCGAGACTAAATAATTCTGTCTATGTGCAAATATAACTTCTGCTATTTTTCATTATAAATTCGGCTGCCTCTCTCTCTCTCTCTAGATCCTTTCTACAAATTTATTTTATCGGTAATCGGTGTATTGTATCGCGCATATTTCCCAAGCTCTCAATTAGACATTTAAAATCTACAAGTTTTATGTTACGATAAAGCTTACAATTTTTGCATATCGACATTTGATGTCGCATACTTGTAAGCAATATTTATTATTATCTACGCGTGGATATATATTTTATGCACACTCAAAAATATATTTATCATATCTATATGTCAAAAGCCTTCCTAAAATAATTCCAACAATTTTATTGTATAAAATATGTTAAATATCAGAGAAGTTAATGTATTATTTATTATTATATATTAGAGCAAAGTATAACATCAGCTAATATATAGGTCTGTGTAGGTAAAAATGGCCCAATCTACCACCTTATTCAGCAGTATAGCAAGTAAGTAACATCTTTAAATTATATTTTTCAAACTTTAAGGTACATTTTAGGTGTAATTGTTTTTTAAAAAGTATTTTAACGTTTTAGCCTTGCATATATTTAATATAACATTACATTTTATAATTTTCACAACATGTATATGACATATTACTAGAATCTTAACACATATAGAAAAGAATAAAATAGAAAAGAATAAAATATAAATCGAATTATGTATGTGTCCAAAATTATAAATGGCATACTTATTATAGATGATTGTGTTCTCCAAATTTATTTAACCCACTAAAATTCATTAATATTGTTCATATATACTTCCCACAAATATAAGAACAGCACATGTAAGCATTCAATCAGCCTTACTATTCCCATGATACTTGTCCTCACACAGAAACTCTATTATCACAATCAGTGTCCTTTGTCAAAGACACTTTGTTAACATTCCTCACATTCTCAGTGAATAATGAGTGTTTCACACTCATCCCAGTTCCATTCCTGTTCTTTCTGTCCCATCTCAATTGTTCCTATGCCCCCCCCCCCCCCTGGAAGTTTAGGGGGTGGTCATAATGCTCTGGGCTCACGCATAATGTTTTTTTTTCAATAAAAAGGTCTTGGATCTATATCAAAATAACGCTCCATGAAGCAATGTAGAATTTAAATTTGGCATGAGGAATTGAAATTTGTGTAAAAAGTAGGATTATTGATTTTGTGGTAGACAGTGGTGTGATGCCCTCTAGCACACAAAATTAACACAGTTAGAACTCTCACCAAGAGATTGGTTACCCATTGCTCCCTTCCCATCTTCAGATCAATAGAATTATCTAAAATCATAAAACAACTAGCCCTCTCCCAATACCCTCCCCATTTTATACATAAATACAGATATAACCCATTTTTTTATCAAACCCCCCATAGTCAGTAGAAACATCTGTTTATTGCCCTTCTCCCCCCAATCAATCTCCATCTCCCACATCCTCAGATCCCATGGAATCAATACATATTTCTCTAATAACAAAAGTATAGGTACCATTCTTAGATACCCTATCACCCCCCTCCACAGATCTGCCGCTGTTCGGTCTTCTGGTGGCTCGGTCTACTTGGTCTCGTGCAACGATTGCAATGCTTCCTACATAGGCGAGACCGGTAGGTCCGTGGCCACCAGGATGACTGAAAACGGTAGATGCATCTCCAATAAAGACAATAGATCTCTCATATTTAACCACATCAACACCACTGGCCACTCCTTCAATTTATCCTCCCCTACCACCCTGTATTCCAATATAAATAACAAATACCAAAGATTAATTTTAGAAGCAATTTTATCCATCAACAATAATAGTATTAATAGACATATTGATTTACCAAAGCAGTATCATGACATATGTATGAATCTATAGGCGGCTATTAAAAAAACCTAATTTTCCATGAGCCCCCCCCCCTCCCACCGGTTTTTTCCATAGTCCTAAGATTCCGCTGATGGCGGGTTTCATCATTGTTTCCCTCTGGTATGACGCTTTTATCATTATTTCCGTATGTTCTTCTTTCCATTGTTTGGCTTTACCCATATTGTCATACTTCCTTTATAGATTTCACTTTATTCCTCCTAAAATTATGTTTATATCTCCGTCCATTTTAGCTTTATTTATGTTTTAAATTTTATTATTACCATAAATTTTATATTTTTACAAAATTAGTTATACAAAGCAGCAATATTAATTCTGATTCATTTTATCATTACGCCATCTATATCATATATGCTAATTATCTCATAGATCGATTCTTTTATATAGTTCTGCCTACTCACATTTCATTGTACCTGTTGAAGGGCTTGACAGCCTGAAAGCTTGTCACGAATCCGTTCATTAAAGAAACGTTTTTCTCCTTATTTTGTCATCTATTATACATATTTCAAATTGGTAATAAGCTAAAAACTCTATCTACAATGACAACTTTCAACAACTACATGAGGCAGAACTGGGGTCAATTCAATTCATTGGAAGATTAATTTTTTTAATCAGTGCTAATTTTTATTAACTGACTTTATTGTAGAATAACGAGCTCATTCGTTTGCTCTATATATACACTAGCCATGCATTTCTTTTTCTTTATCTGTGGAGACTATTAGATTCACAATGTGAATTGTCTATATACGTACTTGTATTAGCCAATTAGAAAGCTCACATTTCAATTATGCCCTTATTAAACTTGGTCAGCACCTGAAGCACAAACAAGTTTTTAAATTAGGAAGAGAGAGAGAATATATATATTTTCAGATATTTATAAGAGATGTCTAAGGAAATTAGAGCTGTTAAGATGCGGTCCATTTTGGATTATAGATGATAATCATAAGGTGGGTGACAAGGACTAAAAATATTTTGAATGAACTTTCATTAATACAATTCTTACTGAAATATCACATATATTACTTATTTAGGAATTTTGTTACATTGAATTCTTTAAGAATCTGTTATGTTCAGGCCAAAAGGGCACAAAAAGTTTTATATATTTGGATTTGGTTTTTATTTATAATACACAACTAATAAAAAGTAGTGTTCTCTCTATAAAATATTGAAAAATGTCTATGAATTCATATATACAGTTAAACCTGTCTATAGTGCCTCCTCTTGGGACTCACCAAAATAGGGTGCTATAGACAGGTCACTTTTAATGTAAATAGCATCGTACTACGTATTTAAAATCGGGCACTATAGAGAGGGAGGCGCTATTTAGAGGGGGCACTATAGACAGGTTTAACTGTATATATAATTTTTCAAATATCATTACATTTACACTACAATAACTTCCTTACATTTATGATGTGTTAATACTTATATATTTGCGATATACAAAACCTTTATATAATTTAACTCAAAATAGATATGTCATTTGTAGGTATTTTAATGGAACATATCTATTCAACATTGGCTTGAACCGATTGGATGGAATTTACTTTTTTTGGATTTCGCCTTGGATAAATGGACCTTCTTATGCTTCTCCTGACAGCAGGAATAAATCTAACTTGTAATGAAAATATCAAGTTAATAAATACACTAGTACACAAAATGAAAAAAAAATCTCCTCCTCAAATGACCAAAACATTTTCTGGGTTAACTTTTTGTGCTGATTAACATGGTATCAATATTCTTTTTCGATTAGCTCAATTTCTCAAGTTATGGATATAATGCCTTTTACCCATGATATTCATCTATTGGAGGAAATGTTATGACTTAAACTTATTACTATATAAATAAATGCGCCGAAGATAGTGCAAATGAAGAAACAATATTATACATATATGCATGTGTATATATTTTACTTTAGTAACTGCCCTTAGATATATATATATATATTCTATATACAGTTACGAGCGTCATTCTTCGCCGCCTCTGTCCCGGTTTGCTTTTTTTTTTTGGAATGACACCCTCCTATTGGTCGGCTACGATGACGCCACCTTGGGTTTGATGATATCTAGGAAATGCAGTTCTACCTTTGGCTTTCCAGCATGCCCATAAGGGTTTCGTACAATTCTTTTAAGCCTAGTTTGAACAATGTCTTCGTTGTTTACCCCCAATAAATCCTGATCACTCGTATCATCATTGCGTTCTCTTTTCGCTTCAAGTTTTAGATCTATATCTCCTTCAAGCTGGTTATCGGGTTCTATCCAAATATGGTTGTATCTTTCAGGTTCATCCTCAACCTTAGTCCACTTCAGTCCTATCTTGGATTCGTCAAATTTGACATGCTTCGTCTGGATTCCGTGTTGAGTTTCCGGACACCAAAGATGATAGCCTTTAGTCTGAGAAGAATAACCAACAAGAATGCACCTATTTGCTCGATTGTCCAGTTTCTTTCGCCTTTCTGTGGGGATATGGCTATATGCTAAGCACCCGAAAGCTTTTAAGTGGCGAACACTCGGTTTTCTTGAAGACCAAAGTTCATCGGGTACTTTATCTCCTAGGGCGCTATTGTAGCACTTGTTTCTTATATAAGCTGCAGTGTTTACTGCCTCTGCCCAGAATCTCTGAGAGAGTTTGGGGCTGTGTAAACAAGATCGGGTTATGTCCAACAACACTCGATTAGCCCTTTCTGCAACACCGTTCATAGGTGGCTAGTATGTGTTCGTTAGCTCATGTTCGATGCCAAGTTGCTGATCAGCGTCGAGGTCATCTTGCACGTGGTGTCTCGAATTAACCACGCTCTGCTACTAGATGTTGGGCTATAAGTTGAAGCTGGACTAGATGATATATTAATGGAAGGAAGTAGTCAATTATCACACTACATCTGCCGATTGAAATGGATAGATTAGAAGCACGCGGAGTCGACACGAACAACAGGCAAGTGTTAAGCTCCTTTATTTAGACTAATGGGGGAGGGAGGATGGACTGCCCTCTGGGCAGCTCAGTGATTGGCTGGACGGAACGAAGTGGTGACGTAGGTCCTCCCCGGCGGATTTAGGCATATTCAACATGTCTTCACCTTTGAAATAAATTCAGGGTCTTCTAATTGATGATCATCTGCAAATGCTGTGTGCTGATCATCCTTTTTGATATAGGATTCTTGAACCGTTTTAGGAATCGGTATGGGATTCTCGAGGTTGTGAGGAATAGATTGCCTAGCTGATGGTATATCAGAATAAAAGTTAGTTTGCTTCTTTTTGCTATTTAGGCCTGTGACTTTGTAGACACAGAAATAACTATCGTCATAGTGATTTTTTGGTTCTCGTATTTGTACACCAAAGGGCATACGTGATAGCACGTTCCGCACACACTATGGGGGCACCGCCACTTGTCTTGATCACCTAAGGCCACACCAAAATATTTTTAATAGCATTCTTTTATCTTTGGGGTGATACGTTTTCTCTGTTTGGGAATTGTAAATTTTCCATAAATGTAGCAGAACATTTCGGGATTAGCTTTGCATTTACGTGGCATTATTTATATAATTAAAAATATTAATGAACATAAATGTATTGTTAAACATTTTCTTTATATAAAATTGCAATGGTATATGCATTTCATCTAAATGATAATTAAATTTTATGCTTACAAAGTCAATATCTTCAAAATATTTTGATGACGACGATGAAATCAGCTTCTTTATAAAGTTAAATATTTTCAAATATTTTTCAAATAATTGAGTTAATTTTGAAAAAAGAAGGTTATATTCATGATCTACGGGTTGGAATTTACTAGAAATAACTTTCAAATATTGAGAAGGAAAAGGTGTGTGTACTAGTGTTATTAAGAACAACAGCAAGAGAAGTGTACAAACAATAAAAATTAATCTCAAAAGTTTAATCACTTGTCTGATAATATTTTGCTCTCTGGAGATCTTGAATTTTTAATATTTATAGCAAACGCAGGGGGATTGCATCCATCTTTTTTCAGCAATTTTATTTTCTGTCCACAGCTAACTGACAGGCATGCTCACGGCTAATTCAGAAACCATGAAATGTTATACATGAAAAGAAATAGAGAGCAAGGTGAGCTTTTGAACTATATAATTTATTAAGAAAAAATATTTACTATAATTTATAAAACTATAATTCTATTTTTAAAAAATCTTAAGATGCTTCAATACTGCTTCTCCATTAGGATCCTCAATGATCTTAGGTAGTCATAAAAATACACATGCCATTTTGATGTGGTTTATCTGAAGTAGATTTCAGGGAGATGCCATAGAACACTTGGAATCTTGCTATCATAACTCTAAAACATGACGTCATGTCGCCAAATAAACCCTCTGATTCAGTAAAAATGTTTATTTAATGCTTACTCTAAGACATATTACTTGTAAGACATTTTAAAATGTCGTGACCTTCAAGATCCCTAAACATTGCGCTATTTGCTTTAAATATTTCTGAAAACAGGGATCACAATAAACCTCTATAGTAGAAGAGAATATCCCTAATCTCTCAAAACAAATATTATAATTTGATTTATGTGATATTTTCAGTTCTCAGTCTTCCTCACAGAAAAGAACATTAAGATTGCGCAACATTTTCACAAATAAAATATTACATTCTCCGCATTATTTATATCTTGAGATATTTAATAATTATATTTCTAAAAATTAGATACTCACAAATTTTAAAAAATATCTTAGGTATTTTTGCTAAAAATATATATTTATTTATAAATGGTATTTTTGTATTTATTTTTGATGATCACAAGGCTGTATTTATTTGAACAAAACTAGGCTTTATTTCATTTATATATGGAAAGGTTTGAATGTATATATTTCAGTTCAAACTTTAGTCCTGACTAGATTCAAATAAATACAGAAATACCATTTATAAATATATATGAGAAAACAATAGAAAAAAAATAAAGAATAAGTGAATCAGGTATTGATATTGAAAATAATGTGCTTCTGGTCAGGATATGCTTTCTTTATTTTTAATATATATATAAAAGCGTGAACTTGTTATAACCCTATATTGTTACATAAAAAATTAAAACCTTTTTGATACCCAAATAGTGATATTTTATAATTTTTTTAAATCATCATTAATTTACAATTATCTTTCATATGAATTATATTTAATTCTACTATATATATATGTAATATTGTTGCAAATGCCAACATATGGATAAGCTGGCAGTCGTGTAGGCGAGGCGAGTGTTGATGTTCTTTCCACACGCGGACAACAAGAAGCAGAGGCAGGGCTAGATGTTAGCACAGAGAGTGATCGGGGACAGCCCATGGGACAGAGGTAGAGGCAATGACACAAACTTGGATGCTTATCACTGAGACATGGAGTGAGAGAGTCTGTGAGAGACAGAAACCGCCTGCCGATGGCCAAACCCTAGAACATCTGCTGATCCACTACCAAAACCTGTCCTGTTTACAGGGATGGTCTATAAAAATGTCCCTCGGGACCCCACATGGGCTGGGCGTTGCCTTTTTCCTCCCCTCTGTCCCTGCCACCAGCTGACTGAACACTCTTTGGATCTTTATTTTGACGTCACCATTTTTAGTTTTAAATACAAATAGGGAATTAAAATACAAATAGTTTATATACAAAATATGGGGTGGTAGTAAATAGAAAGTGTACATTTCAATAGAAGGGTAGGATATTTTAAGGTATCGGCTTTAACCAATTGAAAGATATGTGACATATACTAAAAGTGTCATACAGTTTAAAATATACTATAGAATGTGGCCCCGGTGATGAAGGTTTGTTTGGGGGAAATGAAATAACATGAATGATGACCTAACAAACCCATTATAAAATCAAAAGAAATAATTTGGGCACAAATTAGTTAAAATTATTATAAATATAGGAGAATAAAATAGGACAATAAATTAATGATGACGTCTCAATAATATATAGAATATGATAAAAAGAAAAATACATAAAAATAAATTATAAAATTGAGAAAATATGCAAGATAAAATTAGAAATGCTGTAAAAGTAATCTACTTATAGAAAAAAAAATTGAGAACTTATTGAATGAAAAAATAACTAAAAAAAAAAAAAGATATTAAGTTGAACTAAGATTATAAGTTGACGCAGAGGGTTGATGAGGGCATATAGGATGTCTGAGTATGTTCCTGCAAAGAAATAGCTTAATGAGTTCTGCAATGCAGTACGAATGTGTGTTAGTGAGGTACTGTTTTCATTAACAGAACGTTCAAGATGTTCCGTTTGCATCATCAGTTCAGACTAGTAGCTCCCTACTATATAAGTAGGTCGAGGAATGTGGAAAGAGAGAGGTGAACGCAAGTGATGTACTGCTGCCAATGATGATGGCACCCGGCTTGTATGATGAAAAAATGATAAAATGACAAAAATGATGAACCGGGTAATAAAAAGAAAGAAGAAAAAGAAAGGAATCTAGCTGGGTATCCTGAGCTCACTATTGGGAATGATATAGCGAGGAAGGATTTCTCAGTTGGATTAATCAATGAAAAATAAAATAAAATGAAAAATGTTTGGCGAACAGGAAGGCCTTGGGGTAATGCATGAGAATGTATGGGCAGGGTAGGTTAGGATACGTCAACGATAAAATTAGAAAAACGCAATGGAAAAAATATATTATCAAAAAGATTGATTTTGAAATGATTTAAAAAATATAATACATGAGAAAAAATGTTTTTTAAATATTCATTCCACAAAAAGAGTAAACATATTTATAATATTCCACTAGGAGTTTTCTAAAAAGGAAAGAAATGGTTTATTAAATAGTTGGTTGACCAGAGTGTGACGGCATGTGACTAGAAGATGGCGTGTCAACTTCCGGATGGGGGGCGGTTATTCCTGGCCGCGCTAACTACAGCTGGATGGGTCATTGGGAATTTTACAGTTCTTGGAAATTTTGTGAATTAGCTTCTTATAAAAATAAATCGGGGGACAAATGATTGAATGGTTCTTAGTTTCGGGAAGTTATACATTTATCTGTTGGAATAAACAGGTCAGGACTTAGATGTTTGAAAGGAGCTATTCTCCTAACTCTATCCATGGGCTCTAGTTAAGGTGGAGAAATATAGAGAACTTTTTCATTATAATACTTTAATTTATTTACATGTACAGTATCGCTACCACTAAGTGCAATTTTGTTGGGCCTATTTATGTGTACAACATTATCTGAAATTATTTCAATTATCTTATAAGGGCCTGTAAAGTAGGGTACTAACTTGCCGCTATCTGGGTGATGGTACGCCTTTACTAATACTATATCCCCTATGGCGAATTGTGGGGTCTTATGCTTATTATCATACTTAATTTTTTCTTTAGCGTGCCTATCATTTGTACGTTGTACTGCTAACCTCCTACTTTCAACTATATTAGGGTATGGGTTTATATGATTATTTATATCTGATATGATTATATTAAACATTAAAAATATAGGGGGATATATCTGGTTATTGCGATTTCACTGCCACTCTGTGTTGTGACGACGATCTAAGTTCTATAAAGGGAGTCGCTCACCTCTATTCTTGGTCGGGGGGGGTTGAAGGTTCAAAATTGTGGTGTCACTGTTTATAATACTTTTAAAATGTACGACGAAAACAGGAGGGAAAATTATATTTATTATAAATTAAGAAAATAAGTAAAGTATTATTAATTGATTATATATTTAAATTTTTACACTAAAAGAATCGGGGATCAGGCCAAATTCTCACGTTCGAAAGTTGTTTACAAGTTCTTCTGTCATTGTTATTCTCATTTCAGCCGCTGCATCCCCGTAGACCCCTCCGTCGGCCTCCCATTGGCTGTAGTATTACAGTGTGGTCGTCCAAAACGCCTGCTCTCAGACCGAGCACCTGCATTTACTTCCCCGAAGTTCAGAAGGTTTTTAATAAAACACGGGATACAGCCTCTTCTAACCACCATGAATAATCCTCAAATCCTCAGGCTAACGGTCTATGTGAACGTCTCAACGCGACACTCACCGGGAAGCTGAGATTGTTGCACCTAGAGAATCCCAGAACCTCCTGGACTAAGTTAATTAGGATATATACTCAAAAATATAACGACACCCCCCATACGATAACCGTTGTTGGAAAAGGAGTTCGAGCAGCCAATGGGAGGCCGAATGGATAACATGTCATATGGTTGTAATGATATAGGACACTCTAGTCTACCATACAGGGGACCTTTTGGTTTTTTTTATAAGTTGATATGTGGGACAGGTTCTGTTATACTTGACTATTGATTTCGTCATCCCACACCAGGTATACTGGGTGGAGATGAGCCTAATCATTTGGGATACACCGGGATGGTTATATTCCAAATGTACCTTATTGATTAATGTATGTTGTAAAGGAGGGGGAACTATGATCTTAACAATACCTTTATGCTTAATTGTATGGAGACCGTCTGTATTCGTTTTAATAAGTGAAGATGCGGGTTGTAGGGGTTGTTTTTCTATTATTTCAGTGGACGTGAGGAATCCACATATAGGATTGCGGGACAGTACGTCTGCTTCGTACTGCATTTTCCCCTTTATATATTTTATATCATATTCGTAAACGGACATTTTTAAGCTCCACCTAAAGAGTCTATCTGTGGGATTTTTAAAATGGTTTTCAGCCAATGGAATGCATGATGATCTGTGAAAATGGTGAACCTTACGCCCGCGAGATAGATGCGGAATTTTTCACACTATCAATTACAGCAAGGCATTACAATTCTGTGATGCTATATTTCTTCTCGTGTGGTCTGAGCGTTCTGCTATAATATTGCACAGGGTGTAGTGTGCCGTCGGAGTGCTGTTGTTTCAGGATGTCAGCTATTCCTTGAAGTGAGGCATCACATAATAGCTGACATGGCAACTCTTCCTTGAAGAGGTGTAGAATCGGTTTTGAGGTCAAACAATTCTTTAGTGTCAAAAGAACTTTGACAATTTGCGTCCCAGCACCATGGGGTATCTTTTTTAAGATTATTGAGGGGGCTCCTAACACGGGCGTGATCATTAATAAACTTATTATACACATTAATGGCGCCTAGGAATGATTGGAGGGATTTAACGTTAGTAGGTACTTTAATTGCGTTAATTACTTCTAAATTTTTAACTAGTGGGGTGTAAGTACCTGATGATATTGTATAGCCTAAAAATTCTATGGTAGTCCTAAAAACATCACATTTGTTGTAGTTTAATCTAAAATTTTCCCTATTACACATATCAAAAAACTGTTGTAAGTGACTTATATATTCCTCTGTGGAATTTGAGAATATAATGAAATCATCTAAGTAATGCGCTATAAAATTCAACTTATTTCTCTGTAATATCTGACTGACAGTTCATTCATACACCTGTGGTCCAATTTTAATCCCGTAGGGCAATCTCTGGAAGTTGTACTGACCCTCTAACGTGACAAAAGATAATAAATTTCTATCAGGGGAACTTATTTCAATGGACTAGTATGCTGATGAAAAATCTGCGCGGGAATAAATTTTGGCGTTCGCTGATTTATCTAATATAATGTCTATGAGCGGAAGAGGGTGAATATCTGGGGAAATAATTTAGTTAAGGCGGCGGTAGTCTACACAGAAGCGTTTTGTATTATCCTTTTTGGTAATTAAAGTAATAGGGGAGGAATAGGGGGAGAAAGAAGGCTCCATAATATTAAACTCTAACATTTTATCTATTTGTTCCTGTATTTCACGCTGGTCTGAAAGAGATGTACGATATGGCCTGAGTGTGATTATCTTATCTGAAATTGTCCTAATATTAATGGGGAGAATTTTCAATTTTGGAATATCCTATTTGTTAGTGGAAAAAATATTCGAATACATTTTAACAATATCTATAAAAGCTAAGGGAAAATCACTTCTAAAACACAAATTACAATTCTCATTAAACATTTTACATTGATTTTTGGAAAAACACGATGATGATAATGAATATGAATGGGGGGCATGAAATAAAATTTGGCTGGGCGCATTTTTATCATAATGGGTAAAAGTCTTAGACAGGGCAGTGGGACATGGTATGGGATGAACATTTTCCCCTTGCAATGATGGGGAATGTGAGTTATTCATGTCATGGTCCATGTTGGGAGGACTGAGGTCACCTTCTCCATCATTACATGGGGTCACATAGGTTATATGGTACCATCTCTTAGACAAAGGAGCATCACATTGGTAGATAGATTGATTATAAAAGTTTAACGTTAAACAAAACTTACTAATTGAATTTAAAGATAAGATATCAAAAGGTAATGAATTATTTATTACATAGAATTTGATTGATTTGGTTATTTTTCCTATAGTAATGGTTAAATAGGTATACCCTTTTGTATGTACATGATTAGATATAGAATTGATTAGCATATGACATGGGTATAATTTTAAAGGATTGGGTAAATTTCTACTTAGGTGATTGAAAATATGCCAATTAATTATATTAATGGAGGCTCCTGTGTCTAAGAGGAATGGACAACGTAGGTTGTCTAAAATATGTGCATTGCATATAATATTATGTGGTTCAGGGATGAAAGGCAGGAGTTCCGCTGCCTTGTGTGGTGTGGGATGAATTTGCCACGGGAAAATTGTGGGCACCACTTTGTTCTAGCCGAAAGTTCTGCGAGTTATTCTGGCCATGGTAGGCCTGTGGTCTGGAGAGCCACCTGTTCACCATGGGACACTCATTGTTCCAGTGATCACCACGGCAATGTCTGCATTGTGAGGGTGGTTTTCTGGCATCATGTGGTGCAACACTGAAGTTGGTGGTACGTTGGGGTTGCTCTGACAGGATAGGGAGTGAGCTCGTGCCCTTTACTCTATTCATGGTAGCGTACCAGTGGGTCAATGTCTGGGGCGCTACGGCCCTCATTAGGCGTTGGTCATTTGCCTGTAGGCCCTCGGTTAATGCCTCCACTATGATGGGGTTGGTTAGGCCCAGTTGTAGCCCCATCGCTACCTTTTGGCGGTAGTAATCACTTAGGGCCGTTTGACTATTGAGCCTATATGTCATGAATTTGGTGAATGTCAACCCAGATGTTCCGGGGTATAGGTCCTTGAGGATTTGTTTTGCCCGATCATATGGCTGAGAGGCCAGACTCAACTCATTGTAGAGGGAAAGAGGCTCACCTTTTAGCAGTGCACGGAGCCTTACATGCCGAGTGGTGTCGTCGCTTGGCTCCTCGGATGTCTGCTCTAGTTGCTGGAAGAAGGTGCTTGCGGCGTAGGAGCCGTCGAAGGGAGCAATGAGGTTCTTCCCAGCACAAGGCGCGGCTAGTCCTCGTATAGCGTCTGTGAGGCGGGATACCAGGTCGTCGAGGCGGGGTTGCATGTAGGCTGGATTTTCTACCTATTATTTTATCCTGGAAATTAAAATTAAGTTTTGCGGTGGAACTGTATTGGTGGACAAAATGATTTGCTATGCTGTTTTTATCTGTGAGGGGATTTCCAGAATTATCCTTGAAAGTATTTGAGCTGCTGTGAGATGGAGTGTCCTGATTGAAGGAATGTAGCAGTCTCCATAGTTTTGTGTTGCTGGTTTTTGTGTCAATTGAAGAGCAGAGTTCAATCCACTTATTCTGTTTGATTTGGTCTGCCTTAAGCTTAATTTTTGCAGCAAGGTGATTCTAATCTCTGATGAGGAGGGTGTTGTTGTTCTCAATAAGGTCTTGGTAAACTTGGTTCCTATCTTCTATTTCATCTTTCAAAAGATCTAGTACCTCTCAAAATCCAGGAATGTAGAATTTTCTGTTTTCTCTGGGGATATTTTGTTTGGCAGAAATTAGGACTGCAGACTTCCAGTTCTTCCACCTGTCTTCCAAATAGGAATTTAATGGAATATTGCTGAGAAGACTATCTATCAATGTTTTAAATGAATTCCAGGATTCTTTCTTATAGTTCCAGAAAAGTCTTTGTGAAGATTTTGGGAGGGAGGTGGAGATTTCTGTTAGCAAAGGAAGATGGTCGCTTCCGATGCTTTTCAGGGTGCTGTTTTTTATGAACTGTTGCATAGATGGAAAGGTGATTGTGAGATCTAGTGTTTGTGGAGTTACATAGGAGTGAGAGATATAGGTAGGACCATGGGACACAATTGTGAGGTTGTTGTCATCAATGAAGGTGCTGAAGATAGAGCCCCCATGGTTATTGAGGGAACAGCCCCAAGATTGATGCTTGCTGTTGAAGTATCCAAGGACGAGTATATTGGGGTCAGGTAGGTCCTGGGTTCCTAGTTCAAGGCCTGGTTTTTGGGGTGGGGGGTAGGTATTCACGATTGTCAGGGGTCTCTGATTAGGTAGGTGTATTTTGAAGGCCTGTAGTTCAGTGTGGGTTGTAGAAGGTGTCAATTTCTTTAAAAAAAAGGTCTTTGATGAGTGTCAGGAGCCCTCCTCCTCCATCTGCTGAAGGCCTGTCTTTTCTCAGTATTTAGAAGCCCTTTACCTTAAAAAGTTTAACCTTGCTCTTATTAGTAGATATGCCATTGATGTTGCATTGAAGAACATTCAATTTGCATTGGGAGACTGTAGGGAATTTTTCGAATGAAGCCCTCTGCCTAAACTCAAGACGTGGCCCTGATTATTCTGCGCGGCGGCCGATGCAGCATAGTGGGGAGATTTGACAACCATCATGATTGGGTAAAGTAAAATGCGTCTGCCTTTGTCATTAAGACTCAGAGCACTACTCAGTGGCAGGCTGACTTAGCTCCAAAAAAATGGCCGTCTCTGACATGAGGAACAGACGCCATGTGCAGCTGCTTTTAACATGGAGTACAAACGCTGCTCATCCTGTACCCCTGGATCAGGAGCCCTTACAGGGTACTATCAGCCGGGTCAGCTGAGCCCGGGTTTTTTTAGCTAGCTTATTATTGCTCCCTCTCCTCCTTTTTCATCCGGGCTTGAGACCGGCAAAGGCGGAGTTATTTTTTTCCTTAAGAATCATAAATATTAATTTAAATAACAAATTATTGGATTTTTAATTAAATATGTTTATTTTATAAAATGCAATCTGTTTTACTTTCAACTCAAAAATAACGACAAGCTCTGGAATGCTATTTGCTAAATAACAGTTTTAATATACAGTAGAACTTGGATAATTCGAACTTCTTTAATTCGAAAGCCTCTTTAATTCGAATATTTATCTTGGTCCCTAGAATTTCCTATAAATATAATTTCCGTTTTTAATTCGAATTTTTGGATAATTCGAATTTTTTTTATGGTCCCTTGGGGTTCAAATTATCCAAGTTCGACTGTATATATTTAAATTGAACTTAACGATTTGTTTACTAAATTTGCATCAGAAGTGTATGGTAAATTTGAAGTGATCAGTTTATTCTTCTTTATCGATTTGCTTTTAAAAAATGTGCGCACTAGACTGTGGGAATTTGTGGGAATTATCTTTCAACGTTCAAAGGCGAAACTTTACACCGCTCATCAAAAGTGCTATCAACTTTATTTTGGCTGTAGAGTCGGTGACCAAGATAAGACTTGGGCTCCTCATCATTGTTGTGAAATTTGTGCTCTACATCTTACAGAATGGATTAAAGGTGAACGTCATATGCCTTTTGCGGTTCTAATGATATGGAGGGAACCTAAAGACCATTCTTCAGACTGTTATTTTTGAGGACAAAGACTACAAGTATTACATCCAAATCAAGACATACAGTTGAATATCCAATCTGCCTTCTGCTATGAGACCGGTTCCTTATAGTGATATTTTACCTGTGCCAAGCCTCTTTAAATGTAATATTTAGTGACTATGATTCAGATAGACGAGAGCAATAGTCGGATGACACAAATTTTGAAGCATGTGCTTCATCTGAACCTCATTTGTTAACCCAAGGAATTTTGAATAACCTCGTACGCAATTTAGATTTATACAAAAAACAGAGTGAACTTTTAGGCTTTAGGTTAAAAAGCTGGAATCTGCGCATTAAGGCACAAAAGTATGCTTTTTTCGCAAGCGTCAAGATGAATTTCAAGATTTCTTTTCACAAAAGAATGATTTAGTATATTGCAATGATGTTGAGAGTCTAATGGAAGTGCTTGGTCATGACCATGATACAGAAGAGTGGTTTTATTTGTTGATTCTTCAAAAATTAGTTTGAAATCTGTTCTCCACAACAAAAATAAGTTCCCATCAGTGCCAATAGCACATGCATCCAACATGAAAGAAACTTAAGAAAACATGAAATTGATTTTGAAAAAGATAGAATATGAATGATATGGTTGGAAAAAAAGGCAGCGATTTGAAAGTCATTGCTCTCTAGCATGGATTATAGCTTGGAAATACAAAATTTTGTTGTTTTCTGTGTGAGTGGGATAGCAGAGATAGGGAAAGGCATTACATTAAAAAAAGCTGGCCAAACCGTGAAATTTCACTCCAGGACATAAAAATATTGTAAATCCTCCCTTGATCGATTCAGAAAATATTTACTTAGCACCATTACATATTAAACTGGGATTGGTGATGAACTTTGTCAAAGCAATGGATCGAAATGCCAGTTTATTTGCCTACCTAAAACAAAAATGTTCTAGCATAAGTGATGCGAAAATTAAAGAAGGAATTTTGGTTGGACCTCAGATTCAAGAATCGCTGCAGGATGGAAATTTTCAAAATAGTTTGAATGAAGTTGAAGCTGCAGCATGAAATTCCTTCAGAAACGTTTGCAAAAACCTCTTAGGAAGTATCAAGGTTGAAAATTACCAAGACATAGTTAATGATCTGTTGTTTTCCTACAAGGCACTGGGATGTAACATGTCTCTCAAGATCCATTTCCTGCATTCGCATCTGGATTCCTTTCCAGAGAATCTTGTTGCAGTTAGCGATGAGCATGGTGAGAGGTTTCATCAAGATAAATCAAGCATGGAGAAGCTGTACCAAGGTAAAAGGAGTCCCGGTATGCTTGCTGACTACTGCTGGACACTCAAGAGGGATGTACCACGAGCAAAGTATAGTAGAAAATCCACTGTCACTATTTTTCAATAAAATAAATATATTTTGTTCATATAGACCTATATTGATGAAAGTTGCCTTCACACAAATAGGCACTTGACATCAATTATATACTCTATATATCATATGAAAAATTTTCATATTTTAAGTAATATTGAGGGGTAAATGAACTAGGTTACGGTTTCATCTGAAAAAAGTCATAGGAAAGTGATTAAAAAAGCGAGCGAACAAAGAAAAATGAAAAAACAAGGAAGAAATATAGGCTGGCAATAGAGTTGCTGGAATGGTGTTGCACGTGACATTTTACATGTGCATTGGGTCAGCTGACATCCCCCCAACCCACTGATAGATAGGCAA
Organism: Cordylochernes scorpioides; assembly: GCA_030710605.1. Taxonomy (NCBI): domain Eukaryota; kingdom Metazoa; phylum Arthropoda; class Arachnida; order Pseudoscorpiones; family Chernetidae; genus Cordylochernes; species Cordylochernes scorpioides. The sequence goes on along the minus strand of CP092886.1, from coordinate 111,610,578 downwards.
GAAGGTATGGGACAAGACTGGGTGGACGCAAATTTATGTCAGCAGCTGGCATTTTTATTTTTAATTTTGAAAAACGAGGAAATGCAAATTCAAATCCTTTGGGCTTGATGCAAAATAGGCAAGGACACAAATTCAGGGCAAATCAGATCAAAAGTGTTAAAAAAACATGTTAATAATTAAACTCCTTCCTTTGCTGGTCCCAATCCCAGATAAAAAGGAGAAGGGGGAGCAGTAGCAAGTCGCAAAAAAAAAAAAACTGGGTTCAGAGCCTGGCTGATAATACCCTGTAAGGGCTCCCATTCTAGGTATACAGGATGAGCAGTGTTTGTATTTCAAGTTAGGAGCGCCTGCATATTGCATCTGTACTTCATGTCAGAGGCGACCATTTCATATTGAAGCTAAGTTGGCCTGCTCCCAGTCTTAATGACAAAAGCAGATGCCTTCTACTTCACCCAATCATTATGGATGTCAAATCTCCTTTGATGAGCTCTAATCATTCCCAGCAGACAGCTTCTAATATGATTGAGTGGAGATAAGAAAGTTGTTAATAATTAGAATCTAGAATTCAAGAATTCAATACCCTTAAGAGGGTGGCAGTGAGTCATTGAAAGGTCAGGAAATAAAGAGACTCAAGAATGGTTGTGGCTACTATTTTATTTTGGAAACAAACTCCCAACCAGCAAATTATTTTTACAATGCCCCAAATAGTGTCTCATCATTTTTTCCAAAAGAAGTACCAGATATTATAAATGTGACGATTGCACTGCTCAATCAAAAATAATATTTTCCTCTAGAAATTAAATTCATTCATTCTAATATGAAATAAAGTTGTCTGACAGGCACTCACATTTGTTGTGTAAATGGTTATTTTGGGCAAAAAAATTGATATATAACCCAACAGTATTTTTTTAGGTACATCTTTTATAAGACAAAATAAATACATTCAAAATATGCGCTATATATTTTTAAATTGCTCAATTTAAAAAAATTAACTACATTGTCAATAAGCTCGTTAAAAAAATGGAATTTAAAAAATGTATACATACCTTCCTTATCTGGAGAAGTGGCATTGTTGTCATGTGTAGTCTTGCCCGGAATATCTCTGTCAAGGCATACAAATTCACAACATTTGTCAGTGATTGCATCATAACTTCGACAGTTTTCTGGAGGAGAACAAAATACAGAAATGCACATTTCTGGTCTTCCATCATGACAAAGACATTGGGTGCAAGGGTCATTTACAAAGGGAAAAAACCTTTCTCCATGCTGAAACAACGCTCCTTTGGGATCGGAACAATTTTTTCTTTTGTCTTGCACAATCTCAGCTGTAAAACACATTGAAATTTTTAAAATAAATACATGGTTCTCAATTTTTAATCTAGATTAATTGTAACATTTATTATGTGTAAATATCATTGACATTTTAAAAATTAATGAAGGTATGCATAAATCTCTCTATAAATAAATAAAGAGTAAAATTTTTAAATATTCTCATTTTAAAATCTGAGCATGCTTTAATTTTTAAATTCATTGGGGTACTAATTAATCAGATAGATCAGATGGAAAGATTAATCCTGAATAACTAAATCAAATGTGACGTTTCAGTAACAACACTGTTACGACAAAGTTACATAAATTAAGTTATTTATATATGGTCTTTTCACCTTGTGGTTCACATCTATAAAACAAATTATATACCTCATAAATAAAATTGATATTCTTTAACTAAACATGCTACAGAATAGAAACAAAAGGTGATAAGACCAAATATATTTTGTTTCTAATCTATAATCTAAATTTTACTTATCAGATTATTGAATATATATTTTATATATGAATTGAGCTGCTAATGGTATATATTCTAATTGAATTATGTGACTAATTTATTCAGAGTAGATTCTCATTGCTGACTCCAGTCTGCAAACATCTCTCCTTCTACTCCTTGGGACTTCCTTCATCTCGTTCAGCAAGCCTCACCTTTAAGCATCCACTTCTGGTCACCTAATCAAGCTTCCGTCCAAATTTTTGTTGTCAAATTCAGTTGCAACTGCCTCCTACTAAAATTCGCTGGTCTCCCGAACAACCACTGCTTCTCACCAACAACAGAAGTAGCCTTATTTCCGCCCTTTTTCCCTGCCAATTTCTTCTGTTTGCCACCACTAGCCACATTAAACCTTCCTGCAGATTGATCTCTCACACTAGCTCTTCAGACACTACCTCCTAGGCATGTCAAGCTACTACAGCCAACCAGCAGACTTCATTCCTTCCACTATCTCTAAGGTGTCTCTTCAAACCACTTTTTTCCTTTCCATCTCCAAGGGATCTCTCCTGTCCCCCTCAGCCAACCTGGGGCCCCTTCAAGCTCGATCTACATCCCCCAATGCCTAATCAGCCCCATCCAAGCTTTATCACACCACCACACACCTCTCTCCTCTTCCTTCCCACGCAGTCATTGTGAACTCCAACCCGTATCACCCTGCATACCTCTCAGCTGTCCATGCTGTTCAGCCTATATTCCCAGCTTCTGAACTTCTCTCTTTTTGAGGGGAAAGCTAGTCTTCCACGCATCTAGCCTCGAGGTCATCCTTGATCTGTATGCCTCCCTCTCCTCAAAGATGAACTCTGGGATCAAAAGTGTGCACTCCAAACAGACCCTTGCCTCAAATCTGAATTTTCAGAGTGGTCAACAGAACTCCTGTCTCCATACAGGTGGGGTTGCCATTCTCTCCATCCCTGCTGTTTCTGCCCTCCCTGACCCCAAAACTTACACCTTGCCCACTGTTCCTCTTCCCCCAATGGTTCCTTTCACTGCCTTCCTGAGATGGACCAAAACACCTTGCGCACCCTGAGTCCTTGTGGTTGGCTTGGGGTTGACCATGTCAACCATAACTTTGAGGCTTCCCTCCGCGTCACGGTTTGCTTAAGGTGCTGCAGCTTTGGACACAGTGCCTCCAGATGCACAAGCCCCTCTATCAAATGCATCCACTGTCTCCAGTGACCATGATGGAATCAACTGCTCCTATCTCTTCAATCCTCGCACACTGATATGTGCCCACTGCTATTCTAAGGGTCTTGTTCTTTTAAGAGAGAGGAAGAAACAAAAAATTGTGCATAGTTCATCTTCTTCTTCTTTTTTATCTCCACACTGGTTGATGTAGAATGCGTCTGCCTTTGTCATTAAGATGCATAGTTCATGAAATATAACATGGCAAAATCATTCTTTCAAAAAGAAAAAAAATCTATATATCTCTTTAAAACCAAATTCCAAGCTATCCTCGAAATTGACCACCATTACAATAAATTCATATATAATTCGTTTAAAACCAACTAAATATACACTCAGGACTTTTTAGGAAGTTAGGCATCAATAATAAGACAATATTATATATACAGTAAAATGTCTCAATAATAAACTCCAATGGGAAAGAGCTTTTGGTTCACTATAGCCGTGGTTTGGCCATTTTTTTAAAACTTTTCTAAATTTTTAGACCGTATAATTAGAAAACAGCCATACAAACAGGAAATGGCAGCCACTTAATAATAGTCACTTTGTTTTAATTCCCTGAATTAACCTATTTATTTACAGTAGTGCTGTATATCAAAAGAAGTCATTTGTTAATAGGTTCTTCTTATCATTAGCATACATGTTTATATATAAACCTATGTAATCGTAAAGATAGAGGCTGCCTGATCGGCATTCATAGTTCTTGAAAATAAAGATACTTTGACCAGTAAATCTTTTTATTACTGTTTTGTGCTTGTTATTAAAGTTTAAAACACATTGAAATTTTATATATTTTATTCAATGAAGATCAAAATTACATAAACATCACATATAATTATATATCATCACAATAAAATATATATCATAACTATATAACATTAAGCCAACTATTTTCAGTTTTGTTTTCGTCACCGGTCTGAAATTTTTATTTTCACAGACTAAATTATGAGATTAATTTATAAATGAGAAATATGCAAAACAAATAAACAACTATATACATCAATTCTCCCTTCTTAGACTTGGCCCCTCTTATTTATTTATTTATTTTTATATCTCTGTGGATATGTGCGCTCCGTCTGAGGGTACCTGGGGGTTGTAACACTTTTCTCCTCTGAGATTGGAGTTGGCACACATTCAGCATCATCCATATTAGTGGGATGTGATTTACCAGGCAACATTTTTTTAATGTATTAAAAACAGAGTGAACTTTTAGGCTCTAGGTTAAAAGGCTGGAATCCGCTGCATAAAGGCATAAAAGTATGCTTTTTTTCGCAAGCATCAAGATGAATTTCAAGACTTCTTTTCTCAAGAGAATGATTTAGTATATTGCAATGATGTTGAGAGTCTAATGGAAGCGCTTGGTCATGACCATGATACAGAAGACTGGCGTTTATTCGTTGATTCTTCAAAAATTAGTTTGAAATCTGTTCTCCTCCACAACGGAAATAAATTCCCATCAGTGCCAATAGCACATGCATCCAACATGAAAGAGACTTACGAAAACATGAAATTGATTTTGAAAAAGATAGAATATGAATGATATGGTTGGAAAAAAGGCAGCGATTTGAAAGTCATTGCTCTCTTGCATGGATTACAGCTTTGCAATACAAAATTTTGTTGTTTTCTGTGAGTGGTATAGCAGATAGGGAAAGGCATTACATTTAAAAAAGCTGGCCAAACCGTGAAATTTTACTCCAGGACATAAAAATATTGTAAATCCTCCCCTGATCGATTCAGAAAATATTTACTTACCACCATTACATATTAAACTGGGATTGGTGATGAACTTTGTCAAGGCAATGGATCGAAATGCCAGTGAATTTGCCTACCTAAAACAAAAATGTTCTAGCATAAGTGATGCGAAAATTAAAGAAGCCATTTTCGTTGGACCTCAGATTCGAGAATCGCTGCAGGATGGAAATTTTCAAAATAGTTTGAATGAAGTTGAGGCAGCAGCATGAAATTCCTTTAGAAACGTTTGCAAGAACTTCTTAGGAAGTGTCAAGGTTGAAAATTACCAAGACATAGTTAATGATCTGATGCTTTCCTACATGGGACTGAGGTGTAACCGGTCTCTCAAGATCCATTTCCTGCATTCGCATCTGGATTTCTGGATTTCAGAGAATCTTGGTGCAGTTAGCGATGAGCATGGTGAGAGGTTTCATCAAGATATATCAAGCATGGAGAGGCTGTACCAAGGTAAATGGAGTCCTGGTATGCTTGCTGACTACTGCTGGACACTCAAGAGGGATGTACCACGAGCAAAGTATAGTAGAAAATCCACTGTCACTTTTTTTCAATAAAATAAATATATATTTCGTTCATATAGCCCTATATAAATGGAAGTTGCCTTCACACAAATAGGCACTTGACATCAATTATATACTCTATATATCATCTAATAAATTTTCATATTTTAAGTAATATTGAGGGGTAAATAAACTAGGTACAGGTTTCATCAGAAAAAAAGCGAGCGAACAAAGAAAAATGAAAAAACAAGGATGAAAGATAGGCTGGCAATAGAGTTGTTGGAATGGCGGTTGCACGTGACGTTTTACATATGCATTGGGTCAGCTGACATCCCCCCAACCCACTGATAGATAGGCAAGAAGGTATGGGACAAGACCGGGTGGACGCAAATATTTGTCAGCAGCTGGCATTTTTATTTTTAATTTTGAAAATCGAGGAAATGCGAATTAAAATCCTTTGGGCTTGATGCAAAATATGCAAGGACACAAATTCAGGGCAAATCAGATCAAAAGTGTTAAAAAAACATGTTAATAATTAAACTCCTTCCTTTGCTGGTCCCAATCCCAGATAAAAAAGGAGAAGGGAGAGCAGTAGCAAGTCGCAAAAAAAAAACTGGGTTCAGAGCCTGGCTGATAATACCCTGTAAGGGCTCCCATTCTAGGTATACAGGATGAGCAGTGTTTGTATTTCAATTTAGGAGCGCCTGCATATTGCATCTGTACTTCATGTCAGAGGCGACCATTTCATATTGAAGCTAAGTTGGCCTGCTCCCAGTCTTAATGACAAAAGCAGATGCCTTCTACTTCACCCAATCATTATGGATGTCAAATCTCCTTTGATGAGCTCTACTCATTCCCAGCAGACAGCTTCTAATATGATTGAGTGGAGATAAGAAAGTTGTTATAATAATTAGAATCTAGAATTCAATACCCTTAAGAGGGTGGCAGTGAGTCATTGAAAGGTCAGGAAATAAAGAGACTCAAGAATGGTTGTGGCTACTATTTTATTTTGGAAACAAACTCCCAACCAGCAAATTATTTTTACAATGCCCCAAATAGTGTCTCATCATTTTTTCCAAAAGAAGTACCAGATATTATAAATGTGACGATTGCACTGCTCAATCAAAAATAATATTTTCCTCTAGAAATTAAATTCATTCATTCTAATATGAAATAAAGTTGTCTGACAGGCACTCACATTTGTTGTGTAAATGGTTATTTTGGCCAAAAAATTTGATATATACCCCAACAATATTCTTTTAGGTACATCTTTTATAAGACAAAATGAATACATTCAAAATATGCGCTATATATTTTTAAATTGCTCAATTTAAAAAAATTAACTACTTTGTCAATAAGCTCGTTAAAAAAATGGAATTTAAAAAATGTATACATACCTTCCTTATCTGGAGAAGTGGCATTGTTGTCATGTGTAGTCTTGCCCGGAATATCTCTGTCAAGGCATACAAATTCACAACATTTGTCAGTGATTGCATCATAACTTCGACAGTTTTCTGGAGGAGAACAAAATACAGAAATGCACATTTCTGGTCTTCCATCATGACAAAGACATTGGGTGCAAGGGTCATTTGCAAAGGGAAAAAACCTTTCTCCATGCTGAAACAACGCTCCTTTGGGATTGGAACAATTTTTTCTTTTGTCTCGCACAATCTCAGCTGTAGAACACATTGAAAATTTTAAAATAAATACATGGTTCTCAATTTTCAATCTAGATTAATTGTAACATTTATTATGTGTAAATATGATTGATATTTTAAAAATTAATGAAGGTATGCATAAATATCTCTATAAATAAATAAAGAGTAAAATTTTTAAATATTCTCATTTTAAAATCTGAGCATGCTTTAATTTTTAAATTCATTGGGTTACTAATTAATCAGATAGATCAGATGGAAAGATAAATCCTGAATAACTAAATCAAATGTGACGTTTCAGTAACAACACTGTTACGACAAAGTTACATAAATTAAGTTATTTATATATGGTCTTTTCACCTTGTGATTCACATCTATAAAACAAATTATATACCTCATGAATCAAATTGATATTCTTTAACTAAACATGCTACAGAATAGAAACAAAAGGTGATAAGACCAAATATATTTTGTTTCTAATCTATAATCTAAATTTTACTTATCAGATTATTGAAAATATATTTTATATATGAATTGAGCTGCTAATGGTATATATTCTAATTGAATTATGTGAATAATTTATTCAGAGTAGATTCTCATTGCTGACTCCAGTTTGCAAACATCTCTCCTTCTGCTCCTTGGGACTTCCTTCATCTCGTTCAGCAAGCCTCACCTTTAAGCATCCACTTCTGGTCACCTAATCAACCTTCTGTCCAAATTTTTGTTGTCAAATTCAGTTGCAACTGCCTCCTACTAAAATTCGCTGGTCTCCCGAACAACCACTGCTTCTCACCAACAACAGAAATAGCCTTATTTCCGCCCTTTTCAGCTGCCAATCTCTTCTGTTTGCCACCACTAGCCACATTCAACCTTCCTGCAGATTGATCTCTCACACTAGCTCTTCAGACACTACCTCCTAGACATGTCAATCTACTACAGCCAACCAGCAGACTTCATTCCTTCCACTATCTCTAAGGTGTCTCTTCAAACCACCTTTTTCCTTTCCATCTCCAAGGGATCTCTCCTGTCCCCCTCAGCCAACCTGGGGCCCCTTCAAGCTCGATCTACCTTCCCCAATGCCTAATCAGCCCCATCCAAGCTTTATCACACCACCACACACTCTCTTCTCTTCCTTTCCACGCAGTCATTGTGGACTCCAACCCGTGAGTATCACCCTGCATACCTCTCAGCTGTCCATGCTGTTCAGCCTATATTCCCAGTTTCTGAACTTCTCTCTTTTTGAGGGGAAAGGTAGTCTTCCACGCATCTAGCCTCGAGGTCATCCTTGATCTGTATGCCTCCCTCTCCTCAAAGATGAACTCTGGGATCAAAAGTGTGCACTCCAAACAGACCCTTGCCTCAAATCTGAATTTTCAGAGTGGTCAACAGAACTCCTGTCTCCATACAGGTGGGGTTGCCATTCTCTCCATCCCTGCTGTTTCTGCCCTCCCTGACCCCAAAACTTACACCTTGCCCACTGTTCCTCTTCCCCCAATGGTTCCTTTCACTGCCTTCCTGAGATGGACCAAAACACCTTGCGCACCCTGAGTCCTTGTGGTTGGCTTGGGGTTGACCATGTCAACCATAACTTTGAGGCTTCCCTACGAGTCACGGTTTGCATAAGGTGCTGCAGCTTTGGACACAGTGTCTCCAGATGCACAAGCCCCTTTATCAAATGCATCCACTGTGTCTCCAGTGACCATGATGGAATCAACTGCTCCTATCTCTTCAATCCTCGCACACTGATATGTGCCCACTGCTATTCTAAGGGTCTTGTTCTTTCAAGAGAGAGGAAGAAACAAAAAATTGTTCATAGTTCATCTTCTTCTTTCTTATCTCCACACGGGTTGATGTAGAATACGTCTACCTTTGTCATTAAGATGCATAGTTCATGAAATACAACATGGCAAAATCATTCTTTCAAAAGGAAAAATTCTATATCTTTAAAACCAAAGTACAAACTAACCTCGAAATTGACCACCATTACAAGAAATTCATATATAATTCGTTTAAAACCAACTAAAAATACACTCAGGACCTTTTAGGAAGTTAGGCATCAATAATAAGACTATTATATATACAGTAAAATGTCTCTATAATGAACTCCAATGGGAAAGAGCTTTTGGTTCACTATAGCCATGGTTGGGCCTTTTTTTTTTACTTTTCTAAATTTTTAGACTGTATAATTAAAACAGCCATACAAACAGGAAAAGGCAGCCACTTAATAATAGTCACTTTGTTTTAATTACCTGAATATCTTTTCCTTTTTTATATTTAATTTCCAAATTAAAATTTGAAAGAGTTAGAGGCCATCTATGAAGTCTATTTGCGATGAGTGAAGTCAAATTTTTTTATCTCAAAAAATAGTTATTAAGGGCTTGTGATTAGTATAAATGGTGAATTTCCTACCAAAAAGGTAATATTTTTTATTTATTCACTGCAAAAACAATTGCAAGTCCTTCTCTTTTAACTAGAGAATATTTTCTTTCATGAACATTTAAAGTTCTGGAAATGAAACACACAGGCCTTTACTCCCTTCCTTCAAATGTGAAAGGGTTGCTCCTTTTTCCCACCTGACTTGCATCACAAGAAAGAATCAATGACAAATTTAGGGAATAATGCGATAAACATGTGGTCTCATCTAATGCATTTTTACAGGAATTGTAAGATCCATCTGTCTCAACATTTCAAGACCATTTCACATTCTTTTTTAAAAAAATTTACTATAAAATGACAAAAATCCAAATAAGCTTTTTAATTCAGTTATATTCTTAGGAACTGGACAATTCTTTATGCAAGCTAGCTTGTACTTCAAGGGGTATATACCAAAACCATTAATTTTATGTCCAAGATATTCAATCTCATTTTTAACAAATAAGCACTTATTTTTGTTTATCGTAAAATTATTTTCTTCAAGAATATTAAGTGTTCTCTTAAGAATATCTAAACAGTTTTCCAAATCCTCTGATGCAATAAGAATATCATCAAAATAAATGTAAACATCATTGATTCCTGAAAAAAAAGGATTCCATTGTCTTCTGAAATATTTCAGAAGCAGTCTTTTTACAAAAAGCCAAATGATTATATTTATATAAACCTTTGTGAGTGGAGACAACCAAATACTTTTTCGAAATATCATCCATCTCAATTTGATGGTAAGCCTTTGACAAATCTAATTTAGCAAATAATTTCTTGCCTTGAAAATTACTTAAGACTGAATCAATAATAAGACAATATTATATTTACAGTAAAACCTCTTTATAGTGAACTCCAATGGGAAAGAGCTTTTGGTTCACTATAGCCAAGGTTTAATATCCTCTATGTAAGTATTTTTAAAATCAGCGCAAAGTCTAATTTGGCCATCTGGTTTTGCAACACAAACAAGTGGAGAGGCACAATCACTTCTATCTATAGGAGACAAAATATTAAAATCAACCAATTTATCAATTTCATCTTCCACTAGTTTTATGGCAGAAGGAACTTGTCTGAACTTGTAAAACTTTCGGATAAAGTCAGCCCTTACATCAAGATGGCATTTGATACCTTTAATAGGGCCAGATTTGTATTCAAAAATGTATTTATAATCATTTATAAGTGACTCCACATTAAAAGAGTTCAATTTATGTAAAGAATTTAAAGAAATTTGAAAAAACTAAGGAAATCTCTTCCCAAAAGAAATTTAGATATATTTAAATCAGTTATGAGTATATCAATCACCCTAGAAACATTTCTAAATTTTATTTCAAATTTAGCCTTACCTGAAATAGGTATTTTAGAGCCATTATAGCCTGTTAAGATGGTATCACATTTGTTTAACTCAATATTTTAAAAATATTTAAAGTATACACTTTTAGTTAAAGTAGTAATGGCAGCACCAGTATCAATTTCAGCTAAAAGTCCAATCTCATTTACATACACAGTTTCAGTTAAAGGAGGATGTAAATTTATATTATACAATGACAAACTATTCTGAGAATTTGAAGGATTATTTAAATTAGGGTGCGACTTAAATTTATTAAAATTCTTTTTAGAATTCATACGCAAATTATGGTCATACCTAATGTCTTTTTTATAATATACTAGCCGCAAAATTTACCCGATTAAATGTTTTTATTCAAATACTATTTGTTACAATTATAAATTGGTGCCGTGGATGTCACTCTTGTGAAATGTTACGCTCCAAACTTTGTGTCTGAGTAGCGATATTTTTATAGAAAGATGATCTGGCTTTTGTTTTCTGCTCGAATGAATGTTTTTCTGTTAGAATTTTGTTCCTGCGTACAAAATAATGAACTGGTTTCACCCGTGGTCTCTGCTTTTTGGAATTTTTTCCCGATATAATTTTGTATCTGATAATCAAACATGATACAGCAATATCGTCATCATCATTTTCGGACTAAAAATACAACTATTTTTGCCCAGAACCTGTCAATTTTATTTTTTATTGGCTAAAAATTCGATAAATATATTTTCCAGATTTTTTCTATGTCCTGTCAAAACACGTTTTACATGTACATTAGGTCAGCTGATATTACCTCCCATCTTCACCGCTAGAGGCGCTGCTTGCGAGCGAAAAGGCAAACTTGCAACACAATTTGCAAATAACTCGAAGAATATTCGGGATAGAGACCTGAAAATTTCACAAGTTTTTCCAGATTTTACTCTATATACTGTTAAAATTTCAGTCAGATTAGTTACGTATTGTGGACGTGTATAGCCGACATAGATACCCACATACATACATACACTGACTTTTATATATATAGGGATTGTGGAAATATGACCTAATTTACCACAAACCTTACAAATAGCAGATTTAAAGAAACAATTATAATGAAGATGATTAATGTTACCACAGTGTTTACAGGTATTATTAATGGCGTGAAGATACTGTGAGGACTGATGGGCATTTTTAGATCCTTTGATATTATGTAGCTCATTATCCGCTGATTCCGCAGACAGAGCTATGTCCACTGCACCATCAAAAGTTAAGTTTTCTTCCTGAAGGAGTTTCTTTTGGGTAGATGAATCAATTATGCCAGCAACAAATCTGTCACGTAAGGATTCTTGTAAAAAATCTCAAAAAGAACACTTTTGAGCTTGGTCTTTTAGGCATATCATATATTTAGAAACAGTTTCTCAAGACTTTTGATCCATTTTCTGAAATATGAATCTTTCATATATTATATTAGTTTTTGGATTAAAATGTGTCAATAAGATCATACATAATTTATCAAAAGGAACTTGAGCAACTTCCTTTGGAAAAACTAAATTTTGCAAGATACTAAAATATTTAGGGCCTATACTTGAAATAAGAAATGGCGTCTTAAATTCTTCCTTTGTTTTAGAAATTAACATAATTGTTTTAAGCGATATATATAATTTTCCACATTTTCTAAATTCTCATCAAATTTCTAAAACGTACCTGAAGACATATTTGAAGTATAATTTCTTCTGCCAAATCAATTTCTTTGTTCTTTAAAAAAATTCGCTTTTGCTCATCGCCAGTTGTTTTGAGCTGTTATTAAAGTTTAAAACACATTTAAACTTTATACATTTTATTCAATGAAGATCAAAATTACATAAACATCACATTTAATTATATATTATCACAATTAAATATATATCATAACTACATAACATTAAGCCAACTATTTTCAGTTTTGTTTTCGTCACCGGCCCAATATTTTTATTTTCACAGACTAAATTATGAGATTAATTTATAAATGAAAAATATGCAAAACAAATAAACAACTATATACATCAATTACCTCGACGTTTCGACAAAAATCTTTTGTCTTCGTTAGGTGTAAACAAAAATTAAACATTTAGCAAGGCGTTAAAACTCATTCACATTGAATGATTTACTGGTCGAAGTATCTTTATTTTCAAGAACTAAACACCTATGTATTATTTGAAAATTAAGCCAAATCCCCTAGGCAAAACATTATTAATTATATATTTAAAAGGTATAAGAGTATTTTAGTACATCTTTCTCAAATAATATAATATTATATTTATTTTAAAAATGTGCCTCTAATACCTTGTTGTTTGAAAGTGAAATTTGAAAATCAGAATTGTCTTAAAATATCATTATTTCCATCAAGGGATAAAGCTCCGTGTATTCTGAATCAATTGAGGATAAATCAAAATTATCCAATTCAGAAAAATTGGACGTGAAACCTGTTGATACGATAGCGTGATTGGTAAAATTGCAAATAAAAAAAACGCCAATTTGCAAAAACAAAATCGGTTGTAAAACGGCCGGCCAGGGGGAATATCCGCAAACCCTGAATGAGTACTATAACCTAACAAGAATCCATTCTAAAAATAGAAAAGTAGTGGTAGTTTTTGAGAATTTATAAGTCGATTTGTTTGTCGCTCATGAGACACTGGGAACTTGGGGAACTTTTTTTTTTCTTCTTCTTCTTCCAATTCCAGCTTCCACATATTCTGAAGTGTGTATTAAATTTTGTTTTCAACCTGTTATTCAAACCATTTCTGGCTTTAAAATTATTTGTAATTATGTTTTAGCCTAGGTTAAACTTGATATAAAACGCTTCTAAAAGGGCATGCTGCCACTGTTTTTTTTTAGAACACCACTCTTTGTTTCTTTTCTTTATTTTGGAAGCCATTTGTATTTTCTTCTATTTCAAAATTGCTGACTGCAAATATATTCTATTAAATAAAAGTATAATGTGTAAAAATTTATACAACATACAGCAAAAATAGAATGGAAATGAAAACAAACAATGGCGCTAATTTTTAGTTTTGAAATCACAATCCATGAGCTGAAACATGCTCAAAATTTTCGTTTAAAAAATTTTTTAAATCACAATTTTAAGTTCGTTATAAGCATAGTATATTTAATAGATTTTATCATTTTGGGACCGAAAATAGGTTTGTTATAGGGGTAGTTCGTTATTTTAAAAATCGCAAAGTTCGTTATAGCGATGGAATTGGGAATCGCCGTGGGTTCGTTATAAGGGAAGGTTCGCTATATCCAGGGTTCGTATTAGCGGGGTTTTACTGTATACATAACACAAAAGAAATACTGATGTCATATCACAAATTAAATAATCTTTAATTAAGAGAAATACATTTCATTGAACAACTATAAGTTGCTGATGGCTTGCGCCATCTGTTAGAATAAATATTGAATAATCATTCATTTTTAAATATTCCAAGCATTGGGAAAATACCCTTTCTAGAAAAATCAAGAATGTTTATTTTTGGCTGTAAAGGCACGAGAATGCCAAACTATATGAAAAGATAGTACCAAAGTGAAATTGCACTGGTATCAGGTTGATAAATTAAGAGAAAGGCAACTCTTGATCGCACAACTAAAAGTTGCTAATAGCTTGCGCCATCTATCAACTAATTGTGATTTTTAATTATTGCAGAATTGGCCAAACACTCTTTCTTAAAAAAAAAAACTAACCATATACAAGTTTCAGGGTGTTGACCCACATTAGCGTGGTGTAAATTGTACCTCAATGACTAAAAAAGCTGTTCTCTTTGAGGCCTTATGGAAAATCAAGTACTGGGTATTTATATGGTTATCTTTCTTTATTAATCAAAAAAGGTATTTGGCCAATTCTAGAATAATTTGAAATCAACGATTAGTTGATTTTTTAGTTTGACAGATGGTGCAAGCAATCAGCAACTTTTAGTTGCACGATCAGAAGATGCCTTTTTCTTAATTTATCAACTGCACCCAGTACAATTTCATTTTTTTTACTATATTCTCATATAGTTTGGCATTCTCACACCAATGCAGCCTAAAATAGCCATTCTTGACTTTTTTTAGGAAGCCTCTAAGACCAACTCTTTTGGACATTAAAATACAGTGTGCACCACACAGATTAAAGGTGTACATGGCTAGCTTTTCTTTATTTATTAAGAAAGGGTATTTGGCCAATGCTTGTATAGTTAAAAATACACGATTATTTGATATTTTCGATTAGTTTATTTTCTGACAGATGGCACAAGCCATCAACATATTTTGATTAATTAATTTGAGATATGACATCAGTATTTCTATTGTGTTCAATATATATTGTCACAAGAACAGTGAATGTGGAAAGTAAATATATAGAACGTTTTTTTTATAAATTAACAACACTATTAGCACCATTTTAGATAATATTTTTTAAATAACATCTAGTTTTGTTCAATTAGAATTTTTTTTGAAATTTTAAAGAGATGTTAGCTTTCACTATACTCGGAGAGTATACAATAATTTTGGCTGTGGTGTGTGTTCAATTGACCACCTTCCACACACAGAATATATATAAATAAAATGCTTAATATGGTAAATCTTTTTCATACAAATTAATTTATCCCTCTTCACACAAAATAATGCTGGCCCACAGCAATTTATTTATTCTAGGTTTTTTTCATTCCTCAAATATATTTAGTAGTTGACTTCTGGGATAGCCTTCAGCCAAAACAATCATCCCTTTATTCACACCTCATGGATTCAAAACAATGCCAAAAGGTTTATATTTTACTTTAGAAATTGGTAAACACAAAGTAACAATACCAAATCTAAATTAATGAGATGATTAGATGTTTTGGTAACAACGCTGCTACTGAAATTTCAGAAACATTTCATCAATTTGGATTTTTTACCTTTTGTTTCTAATCTACAATACAAATTGTACCTTATCATTTTGGAATAGGTAAAAGGCACCCACTATGTCCCATGAAAATGAAGCATGTGGTGAACATTTTTTGAATTGTTCAAAAAATCCTTAATAAGGGATTGTAATAAGGCATAATGCATTGCCACATCATGCAAGATCGAAGGAATTTTTTTCAGAAAAAAAGGGTTGTTTTCAATGAATAGCTTCTCAAAGTTATACATTACATTCAAAAAATAATCCTTTTTAAAATCTTAAAGCACATTGGATTCCAAAAAAAGTGTATGTTTTGGTAACAACACTGTTACCGAAAAATCACACTTTTTTTGGATTTGGTCTTATTACCTTGGAGTTCCTTTTTAATAGTTTGGCACTTGTAAGAAACATGTGATGTAGAGCACCATGATAATCTATGAAAACATTTGCCATGGTTTTGGAATGACCAGGTGGTTTAAAGGGTCTTGCACCACCTTTATAAAAATATTCATTAGTATTTTTAAAAAGACCCAACTCTACCTGTAATAATGAATTTGGCCAATCTACTGAGATATACCTCATCAAACTTGATATGCTCTTTTCTTGAAATTTAGGGTTTTTTAAACTGAATTGGATGCTACTCTCTCTCTCTCTCTCTCTCTCTCTCTCTCTCTCATCTTGGAAGCAAATATATTTATAAATCAAAGTATTTTTGTCTTAAAAAGATTCATTTAAGTTTAGAAAAATCCATGAATTTCAAGTTATTATAGTGGCTTTGTTTTTTTTTTTTCAAGCATGTCATTTCTATTAAAATAGTTTTAATATATATATAATTGTGTTATATTGGATATGAAATAACTCAATTTAACCGAATATAGCTCTAGTGATGAATTAGATTCATAAATAAAATGAACCTTTTGAAAAAGTCCTGAGGATTAGTTTGTATTCATTTAAAATTAAATCAAAACTAAATGCCAAAAAAATTGTAAATCATAAATATTAAATATACAGGGTATACATTTTTATTATGAAACTTTTTGAATGTCAATTTTGAAGATGCATACTTTATAGTTATATAATTTTGAAGTATAATAGTCTTCTATTGTAGTTGCATTATTTCTGACATTTACTTTTTTTAATGTACAGCTTTCAATATTGGTACTTGTTAATAAATTTAGGTATAAGGAGCGTTCCCAGTTAACAACAACTTTGGTAGGCGGCGCTGTACGTTGCCACCTCCCTAACTTCGAGGCGTTTTACACGAGTTTGATAAAGAGCGACATATTTTGTGTGCTCC
This sequence comes from Cordylochernes scorpioides, assembly GCA_030710605.1. Taxonomy (NCBI): domain Eukaryota; kingdom Metazoa; phylum Arthropoda; class Arachnida; order Pseudoscorpiones; family Chernetidae; genus Cordylochernes; species Cordylochernes scorpioides. The sequence goes on along the minus strand of CP092886.1, from coordinate 111,593,752 downwards.
TCTTTATATTTAAATAATTTATATAAATATAACTATAGAATTGAAATATTTCGTACTCTATATTTTGTTAATTAATATTTTTCAATCTATATTTACCATTTATATATAAAAATGAGTTTTTACATCTAAATAATATTTGGGCAAATGTAAACGGTCATCATATACACTTTTACACTACCTTTTCATTACAAAATTAAATTAAAATACGTTTATATTAAATAATAACATTCTGGTTCACACTTTTGTATCTAATCAATTATGTTTTTTTTTCCTCTCTATAAAAAAATCTCGGTATCGTTTATATTATTTCAACAATCTGCCCTAAATATTATCATGATGATACGATGATTTTGTAATGTAGAAAATTAGGAAAGACATAAAATGTTCACTTTATCGAGAGATTCGTTAGACAAACCTTTACTCAGGTAAAACCCGGGCGAAGCCGGGTACGTCCGCTAGTAGGTTATAAATTAGGTTAGTTTAAGGTGTGTTATAAAAAGGTTAGTTTCATTAATTGAAATAGGTTAGTTTCAGATAATTAAAAAAATAATGTTAGTTTTTAGAATAATTAGTCTAATATTTTATTTTAAAAAATGTTTTTTTTTACTTTTAAATCTTTTTTTTTTAAATTATAATTCAAATTTATATATTTAATTTGGTAAAATTCAAAGTATTTCACCGAAATTGTATTTTTAACTCGTGTAAAACGCCTTGAAGGTACGGCGGTGTCAACTGTCTACGCGGTGTCAACTGTCAACGTACAGCGCCGCATACCAAAGTTGTTGTTAACTGGGAACGCTCCTTATTATTTTATATATAAAAATTAAAATTCTAAACTTTGATCATTTTAGAAATCTTTTTAAAAATTCATTTCATCTTCAACAAACTAAATGACATATATTTTCACCTACGGCCAAATTTTAAAATTTACACATTTTAGGCTTTCAAAAATAAATCACTTTTAAATTTGTGGATTTTATAGTGTGTTCATACAAATATTATATATTTTCATTCAGACATTTATTTTAAATAATTTATTTATACGATAAATGCATCTTTTAAATTGTATATTTAGGGAAGAAAAAATGTAAATATTTATATTTTTAAATAGGTATAACACTAGAGCGTTTGAAATTTTACTAGAAGGTATTTTGAAATTATATATTTATGAAATTTACTATACCTGAACTAATAAAATTGAGTGACAATAATAAAACTTGAAGAAACAAATAAATTTTAAACGATAGTTTTTTTCTCTCAAGTGTCATCTTTGATTTATTTATGCGCGAATAATCCAAATAAGACATTTTACTCTTTTGCAATCTTGCCACAACGCAATTGAACGCAAAACCTGGGTTGTCGAAGGAACTTCTTTAATGATTATATATCAATAAGTCTAAAGTAAGGTAAAATTCTCCAAAGTAACGAAAAATATTTATTAATATGAAATACACGAAATTATTTTTATATTATTATTATTATTGTTGGAAAAAAAAAGAAGAATTGTAAATCAATGATCTTGAAATACTTTTAGACTGACAACACTGTAATATAAAAACTAGAACAAAGGAGTGTTGGTTTTGTTTACAAAATTAGTAATTGTAATGTAAATTGTTAAATGTTCTTTTCTAACTCTCTTTGAAAATAATAAATTTAAAATACTTTCATAAAAGGTAAAATCGCCTAATTCTTTAAAACCACTTCAGCTGTAAGTAAACTTGTTATTTGTTGTTTCATTGTCTGAACCATAAAAGATTCCCAACATGGTAGCAGAGCGTGGTTCTTTTTGAATCGCGGTAAAATATATATATAAAATATAAATAAAAACAAAAATGGCTGTCAGCGAAGATATCGCAAATATTGTGAGGCTTAAAAATCCTGAAAATTTTGATTTATGGAATTTTCAGATAACAATTATTTTCAAAGCAAATGGCCTTCTAGATATTATAAATGGAAAATGGTTGTTTGAAGACTTGAAAGATGAAACTGGAAAAGATGAATGGAGCCTAAAAGACGCCAAAGCACAAAAATACATAATGTTAACCATTGAAAAGAATGTTTTAACACATATTCTAAATTGCAAATCTTCAAAAGAAATGTATGAAAAACTAGTAGCCATTTATCAAAGAGAAGATGAGCAATTAAAATGCAAATTACTACAAGAATTTCATGGATTCAAATTTGACAAAAATACAGATATGGCAACAAATATAAGCAGAATGCAAAATTTAGTATTCAAACTAAATAATGTAAAACAAGAAATTGAGGAAAGCTTTGTAATTTCTAAAATATTGAGCATTTTGCCAGACTACTTTAATTACTTCAGCACAGCATGGGACTCGACACCTGTTGGAATAGCGATCAAAAATTGGCGTGGTGCATTGGAGGATCGACCAATCAACGGCCGCGGCGGCGCTGCGGTCGACGTCAATATATATAGCCTTTTGTCTCTCGCCTTCCTATATAGACTTGCCTTTAAAATGTTGCTACTTTAACATCTTGTTTTAAGTTACTTTGTTTAATAAATAATCTTTTTATTCCTTGATTCAATCTCAAACTTCAACAGGTTATGGGCCCAGCACGCTTCCACTGCGCCTAAAAGGATTAACCGCCAGCAGTGAGTAAGCATTTGTTTTGCTCGAAGTTTAGGCGTCAACCGCCAACCATAACCCTAGTTTCTTTTTGTCGTTGGCCGATTCCAAGACAAAGAAGATGAGCGAAGATTGTCTTTCAAGGATTAAAGTTTTTAATGGTGAAAACTTTTCACTATGGAAATTCCAATTCAGGCTTCTTTTGGAACAACAAAAATTACTAGAATTATTGGAAGGCTTAGAAATTAAGCCCCGACAGTAACTCTGAAAGTTCACTACAGAATTGGAAATCAAAGGACGTTAAGGCAAGGATGTTATTATCACAGGCAATTGAATTAAGGTTTCTTCAGCCCCTGATGAACTGTACTTCCGCTTCACAAATGTGGCAGAAATTACTTGCTATTCATGAACAAAAATCCGAATTTACTATTGGCCTACTTTGGCAACAATTCTTGGATGCACGATTGACATTGGAAACAATAAGTGATTACATAGCAAAAATTGAAAATATTTCTGCACAAATTTCACAAATGGGCGGAACCATAACGGAAGATCAAAAGGTAGCAAAAATTTTAAATACTTTGCCTTCGAGTATGCGCTACTTTGTTGCAGCGTGGGAATCGTTAGATCCGAAAGCTCAAACTCTTAACAATTTAACTGCAAGACTTTTGATTGAAGAAACCAGGAATCAACAAAGCAGTTCTTCTAAACAAGATGAGGCCTTATTACACAGGCAAGCACGAACGAAGCCTAAAGATACACAACGTTCTTTTCAAGATGCCAAGAAGAACACTAAATGCCACAATTGTCACAAAATTGGACATTGGAGCCGCGAATGTAGAAAAAGATTAGCTAATGAGAAAAATAAATCCAAAAATCTTCATGAATCAAAAGGAAGTTCAAGTGATTATGGACTTATTTTGTGCGATAATCAAGTAGAGCCCAATGATATTTGGTATGCTGACAGCGGTGCTAGCTGCAGCATGACATTTCGACGAGAGTGGTTCAAGACCTACACGCCGTTCACCAGTGATCATCCAATCTACTTGGGAGACAACTCGACACTACTTGCAGAAGGCATGGGAGACATCGAGATTCAAGCCTACGTCGACGGTGGAATACGTACATAAGAAATGTGCTCTACTCGCCGCAACTAAAGAAAAATTTGTATAGCCTTTCTACGTCCACAAGAAGAGGATTCAACGTCATTATCAAACATGACAAGCTACAGATCTTCATGGATAATGACCTAAAAGCCGTAGGAATGCGTCATGACGGCCTCTACAGGATGCTCTTCAAGGTTACGTCATCATCACAAGGATACATCACCAGCGAGAACAAGCTTCAGTTGTGGCACGAGAGACTTGCGCATCTTCCAGTTGCTACACTTCGAGAGATGGCGACCAAAGGATTGGTGGATGGTCTGCAGCCTCAAGATTTAGAGGGAGATTTTTTCTTCTGTGAAGGATGCCAACTTGGAAAAGCCCATAGAAAGTCGTGCTATCCCTCAGATGGCAAAAACTACCAGCTAGGTGAGTTTATTTATGCTGATATTTGTGGCCCAATGCAGACTCAATCATTAAGTAAATATCTGTATTTCTGCTTATTTAAAGATTACTTTAGTTGTTATCGCCATATTTATTTTATTAAAAACAAATCAGATGTGCTAGATATATTCAAAGAATATGCTACTCTAATCTATACTCAAACTGGAAATAAGATAAAAGTTCTTAGGAATGATAATGCGCTAGAATTCAAAAGCGATAATTTTGCAGATTTATGTAAAAGATTTGGGATAATTCACGAGTTCACTGCACCTTATGTGCACGAACAGATAGGACGTATAGAAAGAGACAATCATACGATTGTGGAAGCAGCCAGGTCCATGCTAAATTCACGAAATCTTCCAGGATTTTTTTGGGCTGAGGCATGTAACACAGCAACTTATATTCTAAATAGAAGTGCGACTAAGCAAACCCCTGGAACGACACCTTATGAACTTTTCTTTGGCACAAAGCCTAATGTAGCTAACTATAAAATATTTGGCTGTAATGCTTATATGCATATTCTCAAAGAAAACCATAAAAAGTGGGATAATAAATCGATAAAACTTATGTTTTTAGGTTATGAGAATACAAGCAAAAATTTTAGATTATGGGATTGGAAAACTAGAAAAATAAGAATTTCTAAAGATGTCACATTCGATGAGAAAGCTACTCCAGATAGAGAATCTACCAAATCAAAAGAAATAATATTTCAGATTAACAGCGCTCCGGATGAATCACCAGTTGCGACAGCAAACATTCCAGTGCAGGAAATGCCGCCAGTGTCCGATATCAGTTCGCATCCAATGATAACACGCTCTAAAGTTTCGAATAGCCAATGTAACTTTGCGCTCGCTGATGAACCCAGTAACTATATAGATGCAATAACGAGTTCAGATTCAGAAAGATGGAAATTAGCCATGGATGAAGAGATTGATGCATTAAATAAAAATAAAACATGGACTTTAGAACGTTTGACAGATGGTCATAAACCTATCGGTTGTAAATGGGTTTATAAAATTAAAACGGAGTCCGATGGTACAATTCAACGGTTCAAAGCCAGATTAGTTGCAAAAGGCTATTCTCAAATCAAAAATGTTGACTATTTCGATACGTTTAGCCCAGTAGTCAGGTATGATTCGTTACGCATTCTTTTATCACACGCTGCTTCTGAAAGGATGTTTCTTAAGCAATTCGATGTAAAGGCAGCTTTTCTCAATGGCGAATTAGAGGAACTTGTTTTTCTTGAACAACCAGAAGGCTACAAGAGAGATGATAATAGCTGCTATAGATTACATAAAAGTCTGTATGGTCTGAGACAATCTTCTAGAAAATGGAATAAGAAATTTACCAATTTTTTGTATAGCCATAATTTCAAAACATCAGACGCCGACCCGTGCATTTTCAATGGAACACACAATGATTCAAATGTTATCTTAGCTCTCTATGTTGATGATGGAATTATTCTATCTAAAGATAAAGAGGCAATAGCTATTATAATGGATGAGTTAGAACACGCATTTGATATTACATCTGGAAGTGTTAACTTTTTTGTTGGGCTACAAATAGAGCAGTCAGAAGATAGGGCAAGTATTTTCATTCACCAGTCATCATATATTGACAAAATTTTGAGTAAATTTAATATGGCTGACTGTATTCCTGCTTCGGTGCCTATGGATCCTTCTGTCATCTTAACAAAGCAGGACTGTCCTACTCCAGAACAAAAGGAAAAGATGCCTAAATTCCCTTTTCGAGAAGCTGTTGGATCCCTTATGTTTGCATCATGTGTTTCACGTCCAGATATCACTTATGCAGTTTCACAAGTGAGTAAATTCCTAGAATATCCAGGACCTGCACATTGTACAACAGTGAAGAATATTTTCCGTTATCTGAAAGGCACTCCACACATGGGAATTCTCTTCACTGGACAAGACCAACTTGTTGGCTACTCTGATAGTGATTTTGCTCGTGATGTTGACTCCAGAAAAAGTACGACTGGTTATGCCTTCATGATGAACGGAGGAACTGTTTCTTGGGCAAGCCAACGACAACCAATTATCGCACTTTCAACCACCGAAAGTGAATACATCGCTGCCTGCAGTGCTGCTAAGGAATTGATTTGGATCAGAAGACTTCTACAGGGCATCGGCTGTGATATTACTAAAGAAACTGAACTTTATATCGACAACCAAGCAGCAATAAATCTTGTTGAAAATCCAGTATTCCACAAACGAACGAAACATATTGATGTTCGCTACCACTTCATTAGATCCAAACATGAAGAAGGTGAACTTAAAGTGCATCATGTTTGCAGCTCAGAACAGCTAGCTGATATAATGACTAAACCTCTTCCACGAAACAAATTCCACTACTTAAGAGGTCTACTAAACATTTTGGATCGAGAGGGAGTGTTGGAATAGCGATCAAAAATTGGCGTGGTGCATTGGAGGATCGACCAATCAACGGCCGCGGTGGCGCTGCGGTCGACGTCAATATATATAGCCTTTTGTCTCTCGCCTACCTACATATACTTGCCTTTAAAATTTTGCTACTTTAACATCTTGTTTTATGTTACTTTGTTTAATAAATAATCTTTTTATTCCTTGATTCAATCTCAAACTTCAACAACACCAAAAAGTGAGAAAACGTTAACAAACTTAATATCAAGACTATCACTTGAAGAAACTAAACAAAAAGTAAAGCCTGAAGAGGGAATAGCCATGAGTGCTACTAAAGTAAAGCAGTGCTTTAACTGCAAAAAGAGCGGGCACTTAGCAAAATATTGTAGACTAAATAAAAAATGGTGTACCATCTGTAAAAAGACAAATCATACTCAAGATCAATGCTTCTTTAAGAAATCTCAAAATAAATTCCAGGAAAATATTCCTTGCCGAATTTGTAAAAAGACAAATCATAAAGAAAAGGATTGCTTTTTCAGAAATAAAAATGAAGAAAAATTGTCCTTTTTTGCAGGAGAGACTTTAAAATGTAAAAATGAGGAATTGCTAGAATTTATTGTTAGACAGTGGCTCAACAAGCCATATGATAAATAGTAAAAAGTTTTTACTAGATGAAGTAGTTTGCAACTCAAAAATATCAATAGCAAAAAAGGAAGAAACTCTAATAGCAAAATCAGTCGGAAAAATTCAAGGGAAAAAATGTGATCTCAAGGAGGTGATGTTTGTACCAAACTTGACAAATAATTTACTATCGGTAAGTGCCATTACCAGAAATAAAGGCAAAGTCGTCTTTGAAGATGAAAAGGTATTTGTCGTAAAAAATGGGAAAAAGTTTTAGAAGGAGAAAAACAGTAAAATGGACTCTATACAATAAATATAGAAACACAAAACCCCGAATTTGAAGAATCTCACCTAACAGCTACCCAAAATGAAGAAATGCTAAAATGGCACAGAAAAATGGGTCACATAAGTTTTTCAAGCTTAAAACAATTAAAATCTATGGTAAATGGAATAAACATAGAAAAAATAAGTCAAGATGAAATTTGTGAAACATGCATTAAAGCTAAACAGGTAAGAAAGCCATTCAATTCCATTAGAACAAAATCAAAAAGGCCTTTAGAAATAATCCATACAGATGTATGTGGACCTTTAGATCCCACTACCCATGACAATAAAAACTATTTTCTAACATTTCTTGATGACTACACACATTTTTGTCATGTGTATTTGTTACAAAATAAATATGAAGTAAAAGGATATCTAAAAGAATTTATTACAGAAGCAGAAAACCAAATGAATCTAAAAGTTTCAAAAATAAGATGTGACAATGGCGGAGAATATGTAAATGAAGATATAAAATCCTGGTGCAAAGCTAAAGGAATCATTATGGATCTCACCATACCTCACTCACCTCAGCTAAACGGCAAAGCCGAAAGATTAAATAGAACCCTGATGGAGAAAACTAGAGCTCTTTTGATTGATTCTGGTGTAGAAAAATACATGTGGGGAGAAGCTGTAAGGGTTTCAGCCTATTTGCTGAACCGAAGCCCTACTCAAGAATTAGAGAAAACCCCTGCAGAACTTTGGTTCAACAAAAGACCAAATTTGTCAAACTTACAACTTTTTGGTTGTGAAGCTTATGTCAAAACCCTAAAACACATAAATAAATTGGAAGACAGAAGTAAAAAATATACCTTTATAGGTTATGCACCAAATGGTTATCGCCTTTGGGATGAACAAAGCAAACGAATCTTTACAGCTAGAGATGTAATTTTTTTAGATAAAGGATGTATAAATAAAGAAGAAAAAATACCTATTGTCGAACCAGAAAAAGAATCTGAAGATCAACTAGAATTAAATGAAGAACCGAGTCTACCAGAAGTCTCTGAAGACAAAGAAGATATCCCTACAAAACCAAGTACTTCAAAATATAATCTTAGACCAAGAAGTAGTTTACAAACACCATCAAGATATGAAGACTTCTATTTATAGCAGGATGGAACAACAGAATCAGCTCTTCTAACTTACTCTGAAGCTATATCTGGTCCAAATCAAGAAAAATGGAAAAAGGCAATAAAAGAAGAAAAGAGTCTCTTGCCAAAAATGAAGTTTGGGAAATAGTAAAGGAAAATGAAGCGTCAAACAAGAAGATTCTGACCTCTAAATGGCTCTTTAAAGTGAAAGAAGATGGTCGCTACAAAGCAAGACTAGTTGTAAGAGGCTTTGAACAAGAAGCAGGCATTGATTATGATGAGACATTCAGTCCAGTTATAAGCACTGTCTCTTTATGGATATACTTTGCTCTAATGGCTATGGGTTTTTGGATGAAGAAATATATGTTCAATTGCCAGAAGGTTATAAAGGGAATATATGTAGGTTAAGAAAGGCATTGTATGGTTTAAAGCAAGCCCCATTAAAATGGAATGAAAGATTAAACACCTTTCTTAAATCCCAAGATTTCATACAACTAAAATCAGAGCCATGTCTTTTTAAAACCAACAAAGGAAATATGTACCTTGCAATATATGTAGATGATGGTATCTTAATGGGAGATAATGAAGAAGAATTAAATAATATTTTAGAAAAACTATGCCAAGAGTTTGAAGTTAAAATAAACAATGATCCAATAACTTTTTTGGGAATAAATCTGTGTTTAGAGGAAAAAATAAAATTTTACTTTCACAAGAAAATTATGCAAAATCAGTTCTTGAAAGATATAATATGCAAAACTCAAAACCAGTACCCACTCCCATTACAGATGTAGCAAAAGAATTAGACAAAAACTTAGAAATATCAAATGATAACAAATTTCCCTAAAGACAAGCAATTGGAAAGCCTTTTATATTTGACAAACAAAACTAGACCAGACATGACCTTTGCCACAAATTTTGAAAGCAGGTCAATGCATGATCCTACAACTCAAGATATTATAAACATCAAAAGAACCCTAAGATATTTAAATCACACCACCAATTTAGGCATATCATATGATGGAGAGATGCCATTTGAATTAAATGTGTATTGTGATTCTGACTTTGCTGGAGATATTAAAACTAGAAAAAGTACCACAGGATATGTAGTCTACTTATGTGGAGGTCCTATAAGTTGGTGCTCCAGAAAGCAACCTGTAATTGCCCTTTCAAGCACTGAAGCAGAGTTCATTGCTGCAGAAGATGCATGCAAAGAAGTGTCATACATAAGATCCCTATTAGAAGAATTAATTCCAGATAATTTTGATATAAATCTCTATGTTGATAACCAAAGCACTATAAAAATTATAAAATCAGGCCAATTCACCACTAAAACTAAACATATTGATGTCAAATATCATTTTGTGAAAGATCAAGCTCAAAAGTTTAACCTGATATATTGTCCAACAGAGCACCAAATTGCAGACATCCTAACAAAACCTCTAGCCAGACCAAAGTTTGACAAATTCAAATCCCTTCTTATGACAACCATTTAAAACATAAGTCAAGTGAAGAAACTGTTGAATGTGATAAGATCACTGATTTAAGAGGGAATGTTGGAAAAAAAAAGAAGAATTGTAAATCAATGATCTTGAAATACTTTTAGACTGACAACACTGTAATATAAAAACTAGAACAAAGGAGTGTTGGTTTTGTTTACAAAATTAGTAATTGTAATGTAAATTGTTACATGTTCTTTTCTAACTCTCTTTGAAAATAATAAATTTAAAATACTTTCATAAAAGGTAAAATCGCCTAATTCTTTAAAACCACTTCAGCTGTAAGTAAACTTGTTATTTGTTGTTTCATTGTCTGAACCATAAAAGATTCCCAACAATTATTATATTATACTATAAAAATGTGATGGAAATATTAAATTAATAAAATAGATTTTATTTAAACTATTAAGAGATGCCCTCTCCATCTTCCAATAAAGCAGATTTCAAGTACAAGTTTTGATGAATTTTTATAATTTTCTTCATATTAACTGTAATTATTTCTACACAATTGTTGATGAGCCGATTTCTGACGCATTCGTCCCGAAATCCACGAGGCTCTTTCATTCTCAGGGAGTTCACGAAATATTACATCCTGCTATATAAATAAGTACAATTTGCATGTATCCTGCGCGCACTGGGGTTAAAAAAAAGACAGACAACTATATGTTTTGATTAAGATTACAATATATTTATTTATTTCTTAGAACAGTCACACAAAGATAAGAATAAAATAAATGAAACGGGCAATGAGGAAAGAATGGGAAAATTTACAAAAATAAACCTGTTAAAAATAATCATTATTGAAAGATACTTAACTTAGTGCTTCAGCTGGAAGGCTGGGAAATTCCTTTCACTCAAATCTTGTAGAACTACATTATTGGTTGATTTTTTTTACGAGCCTGACCGTCCTATATCTGCTCCAAGACTCGACTCCCCACTAACATTTTCTCCCAGGGTGACCAAAAAAAAATAAAAAAAAATTAATAATAAATCTTTATCTGGTCACCCTCTGTGATAAAAAAAAATAAGTTTTTTTTGAAAAATAAAAAATAAAAATTATAATAAAATTATCATTCGAAATATTATTTTAAAATATTAAAAAAAAAACCAAGTAGCTGCTTATTTAAAAGAAAAAGGAAATTTATTATAATTTATATACAAAATTAGAAATAAAAAGGAGGTGAAAAGAAGAGCTGGTTTGACAATGAAGAATGCTCGAAGTCCTCTTCTTTCTTGTCGAGGCAGCTTCCTCATTGTCCACCAGCTTTCTCTTTGATACTGTGGGTGAACTTTGTGGATGCCCCAGGAGTGGCCTCTACATTGTCTTCTTTTATTATTATTTTGAAATACAAATATTTACCCTTTTTTTATATAGAGCTTTTTATTATTTACTAGCCGAGTGACCCGGGAAACGCTCTGGGTTTACAGAATGGACTTTTTTTTTTATATAATCTTTTTTTAACAAGACTTCAAAACAACTAAAAATAATGAACAGAGTTTTTATTATTTGAAAGAAACGCTTCAAAAAATGGCAAAAGAGGGATGTTTGACATCATTTTAAAATACATATTGTGACAATAGGTTTCTGTAATAAGAGAAATTCCGTTTTCAATATGGTCATTTAAAGATATTGTAATGAGGTTTAGGCAATTTTTTGAAAGACATAATTCTTTATTTTTGCTAATACTGTCTCAATGGGATTAAGGTAAAAGGATACAGAATAAAAATTGCAATTTATAGTTATTTTCAGTAGTATATATAAGTGCGTCCCCAATTCACTTTAAATGTCCTATGTCCTATTAGAGCGGCTGCTTCTAAAAATATTTTTGTATTATAATGCACTTTAATTGGCCTACGTCTGGAATCCACAATTAATTTTAATTGCTCTACGTGTCCTATTAGAGCCGTTGCTTCTAAAAAATTTTTTGTATTCACTC